>JAZDUA010000179.1:2410000-2981958 GCA_038098605.1 Gryllus longicercus | reverse complement strand
AGTTTCAAGTGAGAAGCCCATATGAACGTTGAAATTTTCGAATTCCATGTTGCTATCAAACATAGCTTTTACCACAACTTACGTGCCTTGCATCACTGATATGTTTCATTCCTGTATCATCAGCATCGGTTAAAAGATAGTTTTCTGCTCTCAAAAGAATAAAAATCCTATGCTCGAAACAGAACAATTGATTGTCCAATTTAGTCGTACTCTCGTCGTGGAATCGTCACTGCTGGAGGACATAAGACACACACGTTCATTTTTCAAGAAAAAAATATGCAGCTTTTTGCTAGCCCTGAAAGAAGAATGGATTTTACATTCCGTTGATTACAGCAACATTTGCAAGAAGCAGCCTTTTTTTGTTCTGTAAATTACTACAATTTACTTTTTCTTTCATGAAAATACATCTTGTGTAAGAGTGACGTATTGCATGTTGAAATTTCTTATTTTCTAAATATTATTTCACTTTTATTTTAAAGAATCTCCTGTTGCGCGACTACTTTGTGTGGGGTAGGGAGATCTGGTTGGCCGCTAGAAGTTGGGATATAGAACATAACCACCGCAGGCTCCTGCTTTTTAGGTTATGTACATGCTTTTATCAGCGGGTAAGTTGCATCTGCGACACTCCTTTTATTAAAACTATTTATTTTTTTTTAAATTTCTTTGACATGGGCACCAATGACTATAATAGTTGAAGTTGAAACCGCAATCAATCCGCCTGTCGTCAATGCAAACGTCAAAACCGGCCGATTTTCTTCGAAGATGATTTTCTTCGATCAATTTACAGGAACTTGAGACCGTCTGAGTTTGAAAATGATATCTTGATTTTGAGGGATACTTTTTATGAAGCCTCAAAATTTTCAAAATATTCTAAAAAATGGCTCCAAATATTTCGATTAAATTTTGTTCTCGGAAAGCGTTAAAGGCGCTTAAGAGAGCAGTTCTCACTTTCGATGAAATATCTTGATTTTTCAAAAATTGCAAAATGTTAGTGTTTTAAAACTACAAAATTGAAGAGTTATTTTTGCCTAAAAATGTTTTGAAAAATGAGCTCTCAAAAATTGTTATATACAAAATTTGGGGGAAAACTAATAGTTTTCGCAAAATTTCTGCTTTAACAATTTATTTTAAAAACTCATAAAAATCGCTCCAAATTTTTCTTTATTTCTCACACGGATAAAACCAAAAATGCCTAAAAGAATGGCGCAGGTCACATTTTCGTTGAACCCTGGATTTTCAAAAAGTTCAAATTTAGAAATACGAAATTTTGGTGCAACCCCCACGGAATGTGTAAACCCAAGCACACACTTTCCGTGCAACTTTTTAGACCGACCCGGCTTCTGCGAGGTCCGCATCGACTGTATGCTGTTCACACAACCCACAGTGGTTTACTACAAGTAAGAGTGTAGCTTGTGGCCCAGGATCTTAACCTGAACACAAAAAAGAAAAAATCTTTAAAAGAAAAATCTAGGAGAGGTAAGGGATAGGTGAGAAAGGCGAAAACAAAATACCTCGACACGGTTGAAATATTTACAATCACAATATAATTGTACTAATTTGAATACACTTTCATAAAAAAGACACACGAAAAGGGCAATGGCAATAATATGCAAATGCAATTGAACACAACTATATAATAATAAATAAATTACCCTACACTAATCCCTTTTGGGCAAAGGCCCCCTGTATCTAAGCAGGGTGAGCTCTTGATATACATTAGATGAGCTACTTCTGATGGTTGTTGAGCACTATTTCATGCTCTTTGTTTCCACCACCACCACCAACAACAACACCACCACCACCACCACCACCACCACCACCACCACCACCACCACCACCACCACCACCACCACCACCACCACCTCCTCCTCCTCCTCCTCCTCCTCCTCCTCCTGTGCAGCTCGTGTCCACTGCTTTGCTGCTACTTCCTGTAGTTTCTCTCCACCATCTCATCTTGTCTTCTTGCATTTCTTTTTCTAACTCTTTATTCGTTATTCTCGTTATTCTTCCGTTAATTTCCTCGTCTGCTCTTTTATATATATAACAGATCGTCTGTCCCAAGTAGATGTATTCTGGGGCATACACTATTTCGTGTGTATTTTAACTCCAATTTCCATATGGATTGTCATTAGATTTGTTTTTTTCTGTGTCCCCCCCTTGTCCATGTCAGCCCTGTCACGGCACTCTGGTCTCACAACTGCGTCATCATTTCAGGTAGTTCTCTCGCCGACTTCGCGAATAATACCAATACGCAAATCTCAGGTGCGACAGCTTTCTTCCATTTACGTTGATGCCAAATTTTCCCTCCCAGTCTAAATTAGTGCTGAAAACAATTGAGGCGGGATGGGATCTTCTTTTACTCCCTTGGTAAGTCTGCATTTTCTCCTTTTGTTTCTGTTCTGACTTTGCCCCAGCTGTTTGTGTGTAGGTTTGTCAGAATTCTTTAGTATTTGCTGTGAATCTCTTGGTGTTGTTGTGCTTGAAGTACGTACTGATGTTCGACAGAATCGAAAGCCTATAAATGCGATGTACAGTTTAAGGTAGAATTCTTCACATTTCTCTCTTATTTGGTTCACTGTCTGTAAGTAATATTATTGAGAATCCCGATCGGAATCCAGCGATTGGTTGATTTTTATCTAGTCTTTTCGTAATCTATCGCCTTATAATATTGAAAAACAATTTATACGTTTTAGATATCCGTCTAATGGAATTGTAGTTATTTAAATCGTCTCTGAGACCTTTGTTGGTATTAGTGTAATTTCACTTGTTGTCCACTATGTGGGTATTTCTTCATCGTGGGGTATCTTGTCATAGTAATTGTACTGTTCTCCAAAATTCGTGCATGGCGAATACCAATAACTTGTCAGGGTTACATTCGTAATACTGCTGTTCGTTTTTCTGAAAGTCGATCTGTCACACAAATACCTGGTGAATTATTTTAGCTACTTTCTCACGGCATCACGAGTGTATACAGTACAAAATAGACATCCATTGCCTTTTGAAACCAGTGTGGCGGGGAGCAAGTTAATAAAAGGTTTTTAAAAACAAAAGCCAATTAAATATAACATAGTCTCACTGTTTGGGATGTGTTTTCCTGCAAATTAAAGAGTGATAAATTATAACCCTTTATTTTTGAAAACTGAAGTGCAATTAGAAGCAAATTGTTTAAATTACATGATATAAAATAGGTTTTGTTTTTTACAAACAAATCAATATTTATGTGCATTGGAAATGTTTAAAAGGAGTAATATATGCGTTATTATTCCTAACTATTTATTGATCACTTGAAGTTTGCTAACCTCTGATAGAAGTCTTTACATATGGTCCTGCTTTAAAGATGGTCATGGATTAGCACCACAGGTGCAAGGATCAGATAAGGAGAAGCACTCGCAACAGCATTGGTAAAAGCGAAGCCCAAAAAAATTGAGATTTATACTTTTTGGATTTAAATAAAATTAACTACTCAATGGTAGACAAAGGCTTTCGCGAATGTAGTTTTTGACAGTTTCGTTGACTCACGACCTAGGTAATGTTACCAACTTTTAGACCGCCAGGATGCGGCCTTTATCATTGCCCTCATGAAAGCCGCAACATGTTAGCTTAAGCGTTGGTAATAATACCTAGTGCACCTTGTACCCGAGATAGACCAGGTGTCAAAGCCTAAACCAAAGGCCAAGTATTAAATGAACTAATAAAAATAATGTTTTTAGGAATTTGGTATAAATGTCGCAGACGCCGAAGGTTGGACAGCGTTGTTCCATGCAGTTTACATGGGTCAAGAGGAAACTGTCAGATTTCTTTTGAGCAACGGGGCGAAAGTAAATGTAATGTGAGTATAAAATGACACTGCAATTCGTAGTCCGTCGAGGTGGGTTGGTAGGGAGTCTCTCAAGAATTCCTCTTTCACCATTCATCTTTCTTTTTCCCCATCGTACATGATCGTTCTTTTCTCTCATCCCATTTTGTGTAACCGCCCATCTATGTGTTTGCCCTGCATGGCGACGCGGTCATGATGTCCCCCTGCAACCATGCAGCGGAGCCACGCCTTTCCCTGCTATATTCCCGTGGCAACCCTGGCATTGCCATGGAGTGTCTCGTTGTTGGGATCCGTGGTGGGCTGGGACCACGGAAATAAATCTGATATCCTCTCGAAGGATAGCAAACCTTCCCCTGCCCTTCTCCGTAAGCAAGAGGAGATTAGTTAGTAAAACTATAGATTTAGAAAACTTATTCTGCAAATATTCTGATAGACCGCAAAGCCCCGTTTCCTCATATCCTTTAGTGGATGAGGTCCATAGATGAAGGGTAAACAATAAAGGGCGTCAGTGTCATTAAATTAGCCTGATGTATCGAAAAGTTTGGCAAATTTCAGGCTGTGGTTCGCGAGAGAAATGGCACAATCCTCTTCGAATGACGTTCTGACGAACAAATACGTAAATTCTCTGAATTAAAAGAAATAGCCGGCTTTCATATACACGTTCTCTCACCCGGCCTTAAACCTGTGCAAGTGTGTGGTGAATCATGAGGACTTCTTGGCTGAAACGGAAGATGATCTCAAAGCCTTCCTTCTGTTAGAAGGTGTGACTGACATCTACAGGATCCAGCGGAGAGTGAATTGTACTTCCCTGTGCCTTGGGAAAGTGAAATTCCTGTAAGAGCCATTTCATCGTATATATTTTATAATACACAGATTATATATATATATATATATATATATATATATATAATATATATTATATATATATAATATATATTATATATATAATATATATTATATATATATAATATATATATATATAATATATATATATATATATATATATATATATATATAATAAAGTGTCGGCTGACCAGAGAGATATGGGAGGTATCGCCTACGTCACGCAAGAGAAAGGAGAACTAACGTACTGACCAACTGACAAGGTGTTAAAATGTTCTTCTGATTTCGGCAGCGCAGATGATAGGACGTGTGCTAGACTAGAGATAGGCAACAGTAGCAAATTGTTCGTGTATTCACGTAAAGTATAAAGTAGTAAATAAGTGAGTTGTAGAAACATTTTTGTGCTAGTGAAAAAACTTAATTTGCATCGTGTTGTGAAATAATATAATATTCTGGTTTCGAGAAATTACGAGGGGAAGAATTTAAAATGGTTATAGTATCACGCAGCCAAACAGTTTAAGATAACGTTCGCATATTTCGCGTTTTATTCAGTTATGTGCTTGAGGAACGAAACTAGTTTCAAAGAGAAAGGCCACTCCTGTGAACTGTAATAATTTTATTTCGTTAAGTGCACCAACTGCAACCTGCATAAATCGCGAACGCCAAACTTCTGACAAAAAGCATTTCGGAAAAGTGTTGGTGTAACGAAAGTCTGGTGGACTGGATGAGTATACCAGATTCTCAGTTTCCGTTGGGCCACCTCACTGGATATTCCAGCGAGCGGACTGGTCGGAGGTTGAGCGATCCCTCCATATACGTAATGGACCCACTGAGAACATCAATGAAGTGACCTCCCATTCAACCCATGCTGCTGTCGTTTCTGCGACAATTGCCGTCCCTAGAACACGCGGCGGACTGAGACAAATTCCTGTGCCTTTGTAGAATTCACTGTGCTAATGTCTTCAAGGCCAGGAAGAAGGCTGAACCATTATCCAACCGCTGAAAACAGCAGAGTACAGTCGAACACGATCTTGCGTAAGAAGAATCTTACACAAAATCAAATCTGATTTCTGGAAAACTTACATACCCTCACTTACTTGTACACATCCTGATACACCGTCTGGTCTAAAATACTAAAAATCAAAGACACTGCCCCATAATATGCAGTTCCTGGACTTGAGCCTGCCTAGAGAATGGGCAAACACAAACTTTGTCAGACCTTTTGGCAGAAGAACTTGCCTCCCTTTGCGAGAACATCTCAAACTCTTCTCGTACATTTCATCGTTTTTCTCCATGAGAAGTAGAATGAAAAACTCTATCCTATCTCTGGTGGCATGGAAGAAAGCTATTATGATTTCTCCGTGATGCTGAAGCATCTCCCAGAACGAGGTTAAAAGTTTCTTCTTTATCTCTTCAATTATATCTAGTGCGATCGCACCATATCAAATATATGGCAAGAAACCACTATCATCCCGATCCGTAAAGAAGGAAAGGACCTGTCGTTACCGTCCAATTTAACCAGCTGCTCTAACTAGCTGGGTTGGTAAAATATTGTATCCACTTTGGTTAGGAAAAGTCAACTATTATGCCATTATAAACAGTATATTAAGAAAGTCTTTACCGCCCTAGTGTGGTAATATAATTAAATACATTAGGGCAGTAAAGTAATTGCGTACTTTGCAACTCTGTAAATATTTTAGACTTCTTTGTATCGTATCCTTCACTTTTCCTCTTTAAAATGCTAATAACTGAAGAAACGTATCGATATCAATATTGTCGTTAAGCGATATTGTACTCTTTAACATAGAGTAGGGAGTCTAGAGACTACTTGGTTTCTCCTTCTGACTTACCAGAAAAGTAAGCCATAAATTTTTTTTCTGATATGAAATGAACCTTTTTCCATACCAATCTTTAAAAATTTAAAAATTAAATACTTACGTTCATATTTCTTTCTTGATTTGTTGAATAACAATGTTTCTGTAGCAGCATTTGCTGCTATTTCTATTTCCGAAACAAAACTATATCCCCTCGTGTGAAAACTATACACCAAGTGTTTCAATTGTTCTCCTTGTTGAGAACAGTGTCGCCGCTTACATAAAACAAATGTGAATACTAAATGAAAAAGTAGGACGAAATTTCACTTTAAATCTAACAAATTTTTACAAAGTGGATAAAACGTTTTACGATATTCGTGTTGTTACAGCTGATTACTATACCCAATGGTTACCAAACGTGTATTGTAATGAAATGCTTTACGATACTTATATCGTAAATAACTATGAACGTTTGATAAACCACGCTGGTCTGATCCATAGAATAGAGAAGCTTGTTGATTCCAATACAGTGTGGTTTTAGAAAACATCACTGATCCACTTGGTGACTTTATCAAAACAAATCTCCTCTTTTGTGTTGAAATAACACTTAGAGGGCCATCTTCTGCGACATCGTAAAAGCATACGATACTTCCTGGAGGCACATCATTTTTGCACACATTTCACTCGTGGGGTTTTAAGGGACGGCCGCCCCTTCTCCTAAGAGACTATTTGTCCAACAGGTTTTCGTGTACGCGTGGTCGACAAGTTTTCCAACACGATTTCCAGTTCACTTGGACACTTTGAATTTTATATATATATTGCACTTTTTTATATCCGATCCGATGCTGGATTAACGCCTTAATTTTAAATTATGTACGTGCTTTTAATCAGCGGGTTAGTTGCATATACAAAGTTTATTTTATTAAAGATATCTAAGCTTTAGTATAATTTGACATGGACGCCAAAGACAATGGCAGTTGATATGCCCTTTAAACCCCAATCAAACAAACCACCTACACTGTGGATCAATTCCTCACATGGGGTTCGACCTCACACTTGCAAGTTTATATCTATATCTATATATATATCTATATCTATATATATATATCTATATATATATATATATATATATATATAGATATATATAGATATATATAGATATATATATATATATAGATATAAATAATATATTCTTACTTCTATTCTTCTATAAATATTCTATTCTATTCTTCTATAAATAATATATTCTTACTTTATTATAAAAATATTTCCCTTCATAAAGACTTGCAGTATGTGATCTGCCTTTGCTCATCCCCAAGAAATTATTTACGAAGAATAGGAATGGAGGGAAACGAGTTTAGGAATAAAGTTCGTCAAACCTTCCTAGTTTTTGCTAAATGATCGTCATCCTCAAAATTGATTGAAATTTCACCCCCTAATATCCATTTCTTGCAAAACATCCTGCTTACTTGTGATATTCTTGTATGATCTGATGGAAATTTCAAATATAGTGTCTCTACTTTTGTATTCCAGAGATAAAAATAAAGAAAATGTTTTGATGGTGGCATCCCGAGTTAGTAAGAAGAAAGTGACAAATGTTTTCAAGGTGCTTGCCGATGCTGGAGCAGAATTAATGTCCCCACGACGGGAAGGTTCTTTTATAGCAGAGAAGTATGGTAAAACAATAATTATAACTATTATTATTATTATTATTATTATTATTATTATTATTATTATTATTATTATTATTATTATTATTTCTATTATTTTGTCTCGAAAATCTGCTACACGCGATACGTGCATCCCACGGGGCTCAGTCATGATTTTCGTGGTGGGTGCACGTTACTTTTCTTTTGGGGGGATCAGCATTTAATGCCAATGATGTAAGCCCTGGGGGAATTATTATAATGGTAATTATTATCATTATTATACAATACGATCAGGAAAGATGACTCTCTGAAACTCTTGAAACCTAATAGCCAAAACAACTCTTAAAAACTAAAGAGATTGCCGTTCTCTCTAGAAGGCATCTTCACATCCTAGTCTCAATTTGACCAAGGGCCTTGTGAATAACGAGGACTTAGAGGCAGAATTTGAAAATAAATTAAAATAATTTTTCAAAACAAATGGCTATGGGATCAAGAAGAAAGAAAGTAAAAAAGAAATCACCACTTTGACACTGATACTTACTATTGACTGCTAGTCGCTTCCGGAACGTAAAAAATCTTTAGCCTTCCATTGCGCCAGTATGTGCCGAACTACTGCCAGAACTTTCGCCCTACCGGCCAAAATGCGGTGAATGTCGCATACGGAAACACCCCGCTCGTCAAAACCCAATTGCGTTTACTGCAAGGGTGATCGTGTAGCAAATTTGAATTAATACGCAAGCTTTATCGTGGAGAGGGAAATTAAGAAAAGTTTAAATTTCAGTAGCGAGGTGATAACATGTAAAACAGTCCTGGATATGACGAACTTTTTCTACAGTACAAGGTCAACTCAAGAAGGCAGCGAACACCCAAACGTCGCAGCTGCTCTTTCAGTGGTTAACGCCCAGTGCCAGGTGTCCCGTTTAAACGTCCCCAGGGAATCATTACCAACAAGCTACTGGGATAATAATACCCTCAAAGTGGCGAATGGCGAAAAACTGTCCTAGCAAAAACGCAGACACTGCCGTCCAATTCTGCTCCCAAAAGATTTATTTGCAGGCGACAAATACTTCCAAACAAATGGGACGTAAGCATTTGTTCCTTATTTAGGAAAGAGGTGCTATTGATAGAAAAGTCCATTACACAAATCAGAACGCTTTAAGAAGTCTCGCTGACGAGATCTTAAAGGTTCTCAGATCCATGAGTAGTGGATGGGATGTAAGATGTTAATGCTCCCATGAGCAGTGTCTTAGCAATATCTTAGTAATTTCGAGTGGATATGTTAGACGATGAGGCTGATGTAATAAATAACTTATTTTACGATAAAAAGTTATTATTTCTCAGGTGTGGTTGGATTTTTTGGCCGGCTGTCAACTGGATGTTTAATAATTAACGTTCAGAAAATTGAAATAAACACCCCAAACGGACCGCCACAATAAAGAGCCAACCACTAGCACTCCAGGGCATGAGTCCACCGACCGACGAGCAGTGCTCAGGAGGATTCGGTGACGGAGGAAGTTCCTGGCAGTGCCGACCTCCCTGGCGGTTTGGACGAACATGGGACGAGGAGAGACAAAGTTATCAATGGATCCCCAGTCGTGGAAAAGGTTTTATTCCACCATTCATCCTCTTGGGGGTCAGGAGGACAGGCATACTTGCCACGACTTTTTTACACAACACAGGTTTTCATATTTAGATTCGAGTCTGAAGATGGTTCCCGTTCCCATGGCAGTGTTTTTTACGAGGGCAGGGGAAATCTTCCAAAGACACTGCGGACCTTCTACTCAGCAGCGTGTGGGAGTCACAGCTAGCCTGTGCCTTAATCACTAAAACCCGGTTTCCTTCCCGCGGAAACGCTGTCGGGCATTGCATTTCAGGCAGGGCAGATCTGTTTATCGCTCTATGCCAACTGATGTCACAGGATCCTAGTGACGATAGTTTCAGGAGTTACGAACTGCATGTGGATTCGGTGGAATTCTTCCCTCTCCTCAACAAAGCAGGACAGTCAAAGAATACGTGCTCCACATCTTCAAGCATATCTTCAACGACGAGAGGAGTCATCGTCCAACCGAAAACTGAGTTACTGTGAATGGGAGAACTTACGTCCCGTTAACAACTGGATCAAATAATGATTCACATCTCCGTGTTTCCTTTGAGTCCACATCGTTACGTCTGGAATAAGACGAAATATCCATCTACCAGTAGATGATAGAGCCCATCGTCGTTGCCACTGAGCCTTTGTCAAATCCCTCTCTTCCTTCGTGATGACGCTCCTAATTGTAGCTACCTCTCGCTTACGTCTGTGGTGCCTGGCCCTTTCTTGTGCGATGAGGTCTACGGGGGGCATGTCAGCTATCATAAGATAGCGTAATACGATATCGTGCGAAACGCCCGGGCCACCCTCAAGGCGAACCTTCTATACACTGACTTCGCGGGCATAAGACCGAATACCAAAGTCATCAGCCCAAATGGGGGCTGCGCAGAGTAGAATAGAATTCACCGCGCTAGACAGTATTCTCCGGTTACTTGGCCTTAGCCCCCCAATGTTATGCATAATTAGTGCCTAGGTGGAGGCCTTGTAGGACGCTTTCTTGCAGTACAATGCGCAAGTGCTCGTCGAAGTGCAGTCTCGGGCCAATTTGTACTCTTAGTGACTGCTGGCTGGCCATTGAAGTACCCCCTACGTTGAGAGTTCTGGAAGTGCAATCACGGCGATTTGGGTGCCACCGCAGGCAGTGCGAATGGACTTAACTATTACTTTCCTGCCTTTGGCTCCCTCCAAGTGTATCTCAGAAGCCTCAAGAATTTCTTTGTCGGTCGTGACTTCATCCAGATCTTTAATCTCCAGGAGAGTCTCACTTGACGACGTCTTTACCTCTGTTCTTCGTTGTAGTTGATCAGCCACTACGGTCTGAAACTGCGGTGCCTTCGAGCAGCCCGCGGCTTCAAACTCCAAAAGTAGGTCTCCCGTACACCTCTTTCTTATTTTAATTACATTAAGGCCCAGTTCTTCAAGGTCCGGGGATTCCTACATGAGCCGCAAAATCTCCGCGTATGTCTCCCCCTTTTTGGCTCTAACAAGGCATCCCAACGCTTAATATAACGCATAAACACATGTCCTCTCATAATTTCTCCTAATTTCATTATCTAATACTCGTTTCAAAACCCTCTCTCTTTGTCTGCATGGCGAAATTTCCTCGAAATTATTTATTTTGAAATTTTACTTTAATACACCACTTGCTTTTCTTATAATGGCAAATATAAATAAAAATAAATTTCCCGGTTTTGCTATTTTCCTTCCGCATATCCTCCGCAATTTTGAACGTCATCCAGCTTCCATTCATCCTACATTTCCAAAAGTATTCGGTCCACTCCGATGCTGTTAGCGCACACAACACACGTAAGTATATTTCTTCTCTAACTGTACATTTACTGACTTAAAACATAGTCTTTACAAACTAACAATTCGGTCTAATTATTCCTGCAATCGAATAGCTTTCCTTATACATCCAACTCACACCATCCCCCGAACATCGTCAGCACAGTTTTTTTTTCATCTCACGCGCCCCTCATATCTCCCTCCTCTCCACTCCTCTCTCTTCTCCTCTCCACTCTCTCCTCTCCACTCTCTCCTCTCCTCTCCCTCTCCCTCTCCCTCTCCTCCCTCTCCCTCTCCTCCCTCTCCCTCTCCTCCCTCTCCCTCTCCTCCCTCTCCCTCTCCTCCCTCTCCCTCTCCTCCCTCTCCCCCCTCTCCCTCTCCCCCCTCTCCCTCTCCTCCCTCTCCCTCTCCTCCCTCTCCCTCTCCTCCCTCTCCCTCTCCTCCCTCTCCCTCTCCTCCCTCTCCCTCTCCTCCCTCTCCCTCTCCTCCCTCTCCCTCTCCTCCCTCTCCCTCTCCTCCCTCTCCCTCTCCTCCCTCTCCCTCTCCCTCTCCTCCCTCTCCCTCTCCTCCCTCTCCCTCTCCTCCCTCTCCCTCTCCTCCCTCTCCCTCTCCTCCCTCTCCCTCTCCTCCCTCTCCCTCTCCTCCCTCTCCCTCTCCTCCCTCTCCCTCTCCCCCCCCCTCTCCCTCTCTCCCTCTCTCCCTCTCCCTCTCCCTCTCCTCCCTCTCCCTCTCCTCCCTCTCCCTCTCCCCCTCCCCCTCTCCCTCTCCCCCTCCCCCTCTCCCTCTCCCTCTCTCCCTCTCCCTCTCCCTCTCCTCCCTCTCCCTCTCCTCCCTCTCCCTCTCCTCCCTCTCCCTCTCCTCCCTCTCCCTCTCCCTCTCCTCCCTCTCCCTCTCCTCCCTCTCCCTCTCCTCCCTCTCCCTCTCCTCCCTCTCCCTCTCCTCCCTCTCCCTCTCCTCCCTCTCCTCTCTCTCCTCCCCCTCTCCCTCTCCTCTCCCTCTCCCTCTCCTCCCCCTCTCCCTCTCCTCCCCCTCTCCCTCTCCTCCCCCTCTCCCTCTCCTCCCCCTCTCCCTCTCCTCCCCCTCTCCCTCTCCTCCCCCTCTCCCTCTCCTCCCCCTCTCCCTCTCCTCCCCCTCTCCCTCTCCTCCCCCTCTCCCTCTCCTCCCCCTCTCCCTCTCCTCCCCCTCTCCCTCTCCTCCCCCTCTCCCTCTCCTCCCCCTCTCCCTCTCCTCCCCCTCTCCCTCTCCTCCCCTTCTCCCTCTCCTCCCCTTCTCCCTCTCCTCCCCCTCTCCCTCTCCTCCCCCTCTCCCTCTCCTCCCCCTCTCCTCTCCCTCTCATCCTCTCTCTCTTCTCTCGCTCTTATCTGCGCGAAGTTATACTTCTTCCTTTCTCGCACGCCGATCCTTCAATTCTTTTCACAGGATATCACTCCTGATTGGTCACACACATTTCAACATATCTGTTTATTCTTTAGTTTCCTGCTCGTAATAACTTAATTTATTTTCTGCTCCGCGAAATTTGCTCGTGTCTTTTCAAAGCAGTATTTGTTAACATATTATGCATCTTCTCCACTATCAATTCTGTTGTCATTTTCTTCTATTATTTTTCACATGGTTGCTGTTGTATATATAATTACGTAAATTAACGTTATTTAAGTACCCTTGTAATAACACACCACACTAGTTTTCCAAAAACGTGCAATTTCAATTTTAGCAACTGTTCATTGCCACTTCTGAGAATGGCGCTTTTACAGGTGAGCCGTGTATGAACTAAGCTACGAATGTAGACAGTAGACCTAAAATATAAAACTATTAAATTCTCGGCTATCCGGGAGACTCCGCGTCGTTGCCTGGGAGCCTCCCAGCCAACGACGCGGCGTCTTCCGGATAGGCGAGAATTTATGGATTCTAGCCGCGGAAGCTTACGTGTACATATAAAACTATTGTCACTAAGAATAACACTCTCAAATGCTTGGTACGGCTCTTGAGGGCGCCCCAGCAAAAATCGCTCCCATCTCCGATACATCCATCCAGAAAACGTTCCTAACACACATGTTCACTGAAAGAGTCACTATTAAATCACTCCATACAAACGTACGACCCTTATTCCTGCAATTATCGCGAATTTCGTCTGACCAGGGTTGCCAAATGCTTCGTAAAAACATCGCCTAATTCCACCCAATTAGAAAAATTTTACATAAGCGGGAAATTTGAATTTGCATTCAAATATTTTTTTTGTTGTTTTTGAGATGGTGATCTTATGAAATACTTGATTAGTTTTAATTTTTGTTTGTAATATTTATAATATTTATGTAGAAACGTATACGTTTTTGTAACGAGAAGCCATATCGTAATATTTAAAAATGAGTTAAGACCATTCATATGACTACAGCAGATGTTAGGAATACTTCAAATGATAAAATAATTTCCCCATTTTATTTTCGCTCTCCTTGTTCCTCTCAAATATCCGTGCTTAAAAATATTACCAGAGAAATGCTTACATATGCATGCTTATTCCGTATGGCTTAAAGGAAAAGGAAGTTTCGCTGGAAGCGAAACCATACTTCCAAAAGATAACAAATTTTAAATGGCGTGTTCTAAATATTCTGTTCTAGTATTTTCATTGTGATATATTATATACTCATGTTTGCACGACAAAGACGCTATGACTTTTAGAACTCAGTCTATACTACTGGTCTAAAAACTAACATTACTCACTTCTCAAAGTATGTTTGAAGAAATTAACTAATGATTAATGAAAAATAATGTATAATGTAAAAAACTAAAAATCCAAATTCACTGTCAACGTCGTTCGTTTTTTGAAATTTTCGTCATGATCGGAAATCCCACCCAAAACCGCACATGCGTTTCCGCCCGTTGGGTGGTATTCCGCGAAATCAATTTTTGTCCGCGAAAGAGACATTTTCCAGCTTAAAAAGCAGAATCCCGCCCAGTGGCAACCCTGCGTCGAACAGGCACAAAGTCGCGACCGTTGGAACCGTTACGCACACATCTCCGCCCATGGCGGTGATGCCTTGTTTGTCCGTGACACTCTTTTGTCAAGAAATCACAGTCCATACTCCAGATACGTGTGCTGATAAATCATCCTTCTCAGTTTAGGCTTCTCTCAGCTTAGTCTCTTCCATCTTCTCAGTTTGTATTTTTTAACTCTCGCGCGGTCAACCTGGATCGGACAAAGAATTAAGTTTAATCTTTCACCTACTACAGCCATCCCTCATCATTGGGAATTTCAACGCTCACAATCCTTTATCAGGCTCCTGCCGAACGTGTCTGACGAAAACCATTGTGGAAACAAGTGACAGAGAACTACAATCTCATTCTATTGAGTACAAATCTCCACTCTCCTTTTTCAGCTTTACCTCTGGAATTCTTTTCGTGTATAGATGGCCAATCACCCGACTGAACCCATGATTGGACTGTCCTCGATGAATTATATCGGGAGTGATCATTAGCACGCCCTGCTGCATATCAATATTCTCGGTCCATATCCCGCATTAAATACTCCAGCGCGCGGACAGGCCGGAGTTTGAGCGATCCCTCAGCCAATCTGATTCAGCTTCGAGAACATCGATTCCGTAATAGCGGTGTCACAGTTGTCATTCCTAGATCTACTGGCGAACGTTACCTAGTAGCATGGCGGGACTGAGATCGTGTGAATGTGATCATGGCCTTAAGAACACACTAGTAGGACTGCACAATTATCCAACCGTTAAGACATCGTCGAACATAAACGTCACGACCCCGAATGTGAAGAATCTTGCACGAAAGCAATTCCGCCTTCTGTAAAGCCTACACATTTTTGTTTTCATGTCGTATCCCTCTGAATACCGTCTGGATGGAAGAACTGAAAATTGAAGGTCGTGAGTAGAGAGTAGAAATACCCCTCTGGAATAATGAGAACAATGTGAAACAAATGTTGTCTGACACACTATGGGTTCTTCCGCTCTCATTCTGTCGGAATCCTGATCTTAAGGAATGCCGCTGTGATTTGTGACACTGAATAACTTTTCACTAAAATTATATCCAAGAGAGCATATCGCATAAAGTAATTTGTTTCGCCTCGGTGAGGTCTACAAAGTATTACTTTCTTTGAGGATTACTCACTTCAGGTATCCTATGTACCCAAACTAAATATACTATTCAAATGGGATAGCAATTACTATTGTTTCAGAGACAAGTAGAAGGCTGTGATTTTGATTTTTTTTAAAGAAAAAACCTTGAAGGGGAGAGAAAACACGAAGGATAATCTGAAGAAGACTTATTATAATTACAGAGTATTTCCTCGTTTCGATCAATACTTGTAAATTAAATACAAAACTGCAATAAGAAAATAAATCACTAACACGAATGGTGGACGGTGAGCATGGCGCTCTCATTTACGCTGTCAGTGGCGGATGGTGCCCGAACAAACTGAAGGTTGCAGCTCCATCAAATGACGGAAATGTAATTTTCAAAATTCAGAACACTAATATATAAAATGCAAGCAATTGATGGAAATTAATTAAAACTAAACATCTGTATTGAAATATTACTTACATAATTTTATGCGCAGTATCTCTGTAAGGTAATTTACCTCCCGCGTACGTAGTTCCAGTTTTGATTTCCACTGAACACTCAAGTATTTGTATTAGTTCTGTATTGAGACTATTTACCGTAATGGATTTCATACAAAACAAAAAAGAACTTTGTTTCAAAAATACTGTGACCGCACTCCAGCACTTTGCAAACAAGTGCACTATTGTGTGGACACGTTTTACACAAAAATATTTATTTCAAAAATTTCACTGCCCTGGTATATATTGTAATAATGAAAGATCCTTACGCATACACACATTGTCACATACTCCTGTTCACACCAGCGCCCTGTAACTCAGCAACTCGCTCAGCTGATTGGGTCTGGTTGACGACATGTAACGGGACGGACGCATCTGGTTGTGCTCTTGAGTTTTTGACTTAATCTTCTATTTTTAGACTATATTTGCCCGTGTTTTAAGCGCTTTTCAGCCTACGACTCGGCGTCTCCCGGATAGCCAACAATTTATATCTACAGCACTACCGCTGTGGGGTGTTTGACCATCCACCTTGTAGTACACACATCGCCCTCCCCCCTCAGCGAATTTCAACTTTTCTTACACCTCAATATATTTTCCTCCGGTCGGAATTACACGTACCACAGTGTCGCGGAGTTGTAGATGGTTGTCAAATACTGTAATCTATCCCAGGCGGCAGACTTTTACGTCACCGTGATATAAATGTTGTTCCGATGGTATGACAAATGTAACACTTCGGATGGTGATTATGTGGGTAAAATGGTGCAATATGTACTGTGATTGTTACAATCGTTTTTTATGAAACTGTTTTCCTTTGGTTTACGACCTTACTTTCTAAATTCACCTTTAACCGAGGTCGGCAATTTTTCTTACGATTAAACAAAGATTGCAAATGTATGTTCTCTACTTCGTTTGTCCTTAACAGCAGAAATACCCAGATTTTTCGAAAAACTTCTTTATATTTAATAATTGAGGCGAAGTGGCTTAAATCGCCTATATTTTGTTCTACCGTGAACTAGCACTATTTTTTAGATTTAACTAGTCAAAAAAAGTAAAAACTGTATGTGACTTATGGGGGAGAAGATCATCTCCACAAAATTTCTTGAGTTCCAAAATCCCTTCCCATCATTTTAACTATAAATAGTTGAAAGATGAGTAAAAGTTAATGATATATAAGTAAAAATAAAATTTAAAAAAGCGCGAGATTAGCAACATTTAAAAAACTAGACATTTTATTTCCCAAGTTTTAGACATTTATTTGCAACGGTAAACGAACTGCAGTTGATTTTTTAGCATTGCTAACAAAATAGTAACTCGCTCTTACCTCTATTCCTACTACTTCAAGCAAAAGGAGAGTTCAAAAATGGACAAAACCTGATCGAGATGGGGGTCATTGACTCGATAGCAGAAGTTCATTATTTGTTACAAACATATTGTGTTTAAAAAAAATATACAATACTAATGTAAACTAATTCATTAATAATACTGTTTTGTTAAAATAAACATTTTTCTTTTTGATAATCAGTTTAATCTCTAATTGTATAGAAACAATTATGCAGCAGAAAAGATTTTACTTTTAACTTAAATTTGTGAACCGACTTCAGTTGTTTAATGCCATCTGGCAGAGTGTTTTAAGTAACGTACATGCATTGTATGTGGATTTCTGATAGCGAGCTGTTGATACTGGCCGTTGATGAACGTGATTTTTACGTCGTGTTTTGTAATTATAAATATCAGTATTGCATGAAAATATGTTCCCACCCTTAAGTAAGTCAGTTTTGTTAAATACTACAGATTCGTAAATAAATAGGCAAGGTAATGGTAAGATTCCAAGGTCAATAAAGAGAGGTTTGCAGGGATCACGTGGATGGCATTTTTTCATTGGAAAAATTTTGTTTTGCAATCTAAAGGTCTGTGTACTATATGATAAGCTTCCCCAGAATATTATACAATAACACAGGCGGGAATGCACATTTGCAAAATACACGCAAACGAGCTGCATGAGAGAATTTGAAAGAATTCTGAATGCGTACCAAAACTTAATTTACTGTTTAATTCTGTTATATGTACATTCCGTTTGAGGTTTGACTGAATGGAGAGACCTAGAAATTTTCTTACTTTAACATCAGCTAACTGCATGTTGTTCATTTTCAATGGTGCATGCAATTGCTGATTTGAAATGCAAAAATGCATTGAAACTGTTTTTCCTTCAATAACTATTAATTTGTTATTACAAAACCAATTTCAAACTTCTGAAATCGTACTATTAATTGTTTCTTTTTTAGAAAGAACATTCGTGTGATCGGCAAATAGAACAGAACATATACAAAGAGGTTAGGACTTGAGATCGAACCTTGCGAGACCACATATTCATTTGGTAAAGAATTAGAAAGATAAGTAAATAATGTTCTTTCGCGCCAGTACGATATTTCCACTCGTTGAAATCGATGTTTAAGGTACGAGGTTATCCAATCTAGGGCGATACCATGAAATACATAAGGTAATTTTGATAGGAAGGTGTTATGGTCAATAACGTCAGAAGCTTTCGAAAGATCTAAAAATATTCCAATGGGTGCTTCATTTTGGCCAATTGATGAAGCAACATCTTTAAAAAACAAAAAATGGCAGTTTCTGTAGATTTTAATTTTTGAAAACAGTTTTGTGAGTCTGTAAACACTTCGTTTTTCCTGAGAAAAGTTCCCATTCTCGCGTAGAAAAGCCTCTCTAATATTTTTGAGAAATCTGACAAAAAAAATTGGCCGGTAATTTTGGATTTCATTTTTGTTCCCTTTTTAAAAAAGTGTCTTAATTTTTGCTGTTTTGAAAATATCTGGAAATATTCCTGTGCATAAAGCAGCACTGAAAATGTGAGTTAACCAGTGTATAAAGGTAAGTACACAAGTTTCCACTAAACCATCCAGAAATTCATCTAAACCAGATGAATATTTATTTTTTAGTTTACTGACTATTCTCTGAATTTCGTTAGAAGTTTCGGAAATAAACATCGTGTCGAAATTTTTTTGGGAAGGGAATGATGTAGAATTTTGTGTTTTTAGTCCCTTTGTGAGTTCAGCCGCAATTGTAGAAAAGTGTTGATTGAAGAGATTTGCCACTTTTCATAAATACATAAACCTCCGTAAGCAGAGCCCTTATTTGATTCCTTCGCTCTACAATAAGATTCTGCAAGGTAAAAACTAGGGATTAAAGCTCTGGAGTGTGTTTAGATCATTTTGAGACAACCAATGTTCTGTAAAGCAAAAACATATATTTGACCTAGATCACACTAATTCTGCATGGATAAATTCAATTTTATTTGAAAGAGATTGCACATTATGATGCATTATTTGAATTTTTGCATGTACCTATACGGATGTTTCTCTGCTGCATTTAACTGTAGTTGCTATTTATTTATCTCATTTTCACCTCGAGTGCGTGGTGGAAGAAAGTATCGTGCCCCGGCAGAGACAGGAGGTGAGGAAGCAGGGGCGACACATGTAGAGGAATGAATAATGGAGAGGTAGTACAAGGATTTGGATCAGGGGATAAGGTAATTGGGATCCAAGATGCCCCAGAGGATGGAAGAGAAAGAGGAGATGTGGGTGATGATGGATCTTGGGCAGGACACTGCCGAGGTTGTCAAAGGATGTGTTTTACAACCTCGCTACTGAGTGCATGTTTTCCGAAGGTTCAAGTGAAGACCATGTCGGGTGAAGTGTTAGCTTCCTATAGAATTTAAACCAATTAATTACCTTGCAATTTTGTTATAGATTTATCTTTTATAAATTGAATATAAATGGAAATATTCTTATTTGTTGCAGATTGCCTGCCTGATCTTCATTCTCTATTCAAGTTTTTAGATATCGAAAAATACTATAGGATTTTTAATGATCGCAATATTGGCATTAAACAATTTTTAATGCTAACAGAAAACGATTTGAGAGTTTTGGGAGTAAAGTGAGTATTGTGCAAGTGGCGATTAAGCGTATTGATTATAGAATGTTCCGATGAAATAATAGACATCGGAAATTTCTGTCGATCATGTTAAAGTCAATACTTTCATCCAAGCTAGTACGCGCAGTGTGAAATCTTAACGTCGTTGAAAAAGGGTAGAGCCGAATAAGGGGGTGAAAAGCGCCCGCAAATCTAAGTAGATAATCGCGTAACTCATATGAAACAAAATAAAAAAATGTAGATTCCAAAAAATTCAGCTTCCCCGGGATAGTCTGTTACAGTTATACAATGAGAATCGTGTTTTTCATCTTTTATTTTTTCTCAGAAAGATAGTTGAATTTGAAGGTATTTGTGTCAACCAATTGTGATGGCAAACTCGAATAGAAAAATAAATATATAAATTTTTGAAATTTATTGTCGACGTGATAACGTTGGAGTTGTCTCTGTTTTTTTCCTAGAACATATCTAATAACATTCTTTTTTCAGATTATTGTTCACAACGTGGGCGATAGTAAGAAAAATTAAAACCAATATTATCAGTTCAAAAATAACAAATCCGTGCCAAATTGTGATCAAACAATTTATATTTATTATTGAAAAGTCTTATTTACTAGCATGATTTACAAGTTTTTGCTGAGATGTTTGTTTTTTATGTGGAAAGTATTTATGATATCGAAATAAAATCAACAATCCCCTTTTGTTTCTAGATTTTTGTATTGTTTCTAATATAAACCAAATTACTCTGTTTTAGGGATATTAATATTTAAAGTTAATAATATAAATCAATTTACTCAGATATAGATCATTGACAATTAATTATTGTCACTGACTTCAATATCTGGAATCACGCGTTCGTTTATAAACAGTCTACTCAAAATTTCAGACGGGTCAACAATTTTCGACAAGTAACGGGCGTGTGCCATCGCAGCTATGTGGAAGCAGCATCCCGACTTAGAAGGCTTCGCCATACGTCACATACAGTTTTTTACCGTTCTTTGACAAAATAAATATAAGCAAATCAAACTTAAGTTTCTTCTAAATGCTTCAACAATCGTGTAACAATTTATGGAAACAAACATTGTAAATTGATTGAAGCGCAATTATCATTAATGTGACTCCTTCAGGGCGACTCGTGAACAAACGTTCAGGGTAGGCAAAACAGGTTACTGAACAGCGGCGGTTCCCGGGAAGGGGGCATGGGGCCATGCCCCACCTCAATCCATTTTTTTGTAATTTTATTCAATTCATTTAAAACAGTTGTATCACTGATATCATTACATTCCAAAGCATTATTTCCGTGATGTACGCACAGACGTGATGTCAAGATATTCAGATAGTCGACAGATGCATTAGTTTACTTAAATCTGTTCATGCAGATGCACAGAAACGCAACAATTGATTTGACGTGACATACGTTTTACAAAGCGCAAAAGAAAGTTGAAACTAGTAGTGCCACAAATTTGCACAGACGTTCTCGTATTAGTTTTGTATTTTCTTTGGTCTGACTTGCCCCATCCTCTTGTCGGCTGCCATCTATCGCTACCAGAAGTACTTTTTTTTTAATTTTCTCAATTTTTGGGATTCCTAATAGTAGAATCAAGATATATGTTTAAGAATATTAAAGAAGAGTAAAACCTCGTCCTAAATGACAATTTTTATTGAAAAATTTTGAGTTGTTTTTAAGAAAATTGTTTAAGCTGAGCGTTACTGTGAATGCGAAAATGGAGTCTCTTTATACAGAAAACTATTGATTTTTAGATAAACTTCATTTCAAGTCATTTAAAGCCAGTCACAAATGCAATAGTGTTTACAAATCGCTGGAAATGCACATATTCAAGTGGTGAGAAATATTTCAAAAATTACACAAATGTAATTTTTGAAAAAACAAAAGGATGCAGCAAAATGAACATTGTCATATTAAAGAGTGCAATTAGCACTATCCATTGGAAAAGTGTAAAGAAGAAATTTGGAGGCATTTTTGAGAAAATAGCATTTGAGAATTTCTGAAAATGCGAAATTGTGTTAAATGTGGAGTTTTCGAGTATCTTCGTCCTGCATTATTTAAAGCAAAAGTACTCATAAATACATTAAAGTGAACAAATCTTCGCGAATGTAAATATTGACGACGTGAGAGACAAGAAAATTACATTTCTTTAATTTTTTAATAAACAGAAGAATAGATCACTATGGCGTTTGTTATTGTATAGAGTACATTTAAAACTGTCCCTACCAAAAGTTTAAAGAAAAAATTTGGAACAGTTTTTGACAAAATCATGTTTTTGTATTTTTTTAAATTTCAAAAATTGCACGCAATATTGCGCGAACACTGCTAAAAGTTTTTAAAAAATGTGCGTGATCTAAATAAAAGATCTAATTGTGGACAACACATTACATTTGAAGGGAAAATGTCTATCTTCAATTTTGTAATTATTAGAAGTAGCCGAAAAAATTTCATACTTTTGAAATTTTCGAAAATTTAAAGTTATCATGCAAATCGCATCTATGCCACCTTTCTAAGTATATTTTACTCTCTTCTTACAAGAAATTTAAAGAAAAAATTTGAAGTAGTTTTGAGAAAATTTTGAAAACGTCCGTGGGGCGTTATGTAAAGCACACCCACATTTTAAAGAAAGGTTTTCAAAATCTCAAAACTTCGACTCGATCCAGGTGGACAAGGGTTCCTTCAATTTGGAAAAAATCCAATGTATCGTTTAGGCGCTAATGGTGGACGGACGGACGTTTTGAAAAAAAAAAAACAACTTTTTCGCCATCAGAGGACGCCAAAACGTGTATTTTCGATAAAATGACGAAATCGATTTTCCGCAGCATGCCACATTACATAACTTTCTCTATACTACGTGTATTACTCCGTTACGTATGTATACTAGAAAGTAAACTAGTGGTGCTACAGTATGGTATAGGTTTCCCTTATTGATTTTCTATTTCTTTTGGTCTGGCTTGCTCCATCTTCTTCCCAGCTGCAATCTGTCGCCGCCCAAAGTACATTTTTTTGAAATTTTCTTAATTTTTTGGTTTCCTAATAGTATAACGGAGATATTATTTTGTGAATATTAGGAACAGTAATGCCTTGTTCTAAATGTCAATTTCCTTTGAAAACGTTTGAGTCGTTTTTAAAAAACTGGTGTTTAAGTGATACTGTTGATTCGAAATTTGAAGCTCCTTTTCACAGAAAATATTTGCATTTTCGAAAATCTTCATTTCAAGTAATTTGAAGCACATTAACTTACGATTACAATAGCGTTTACAAATTGCTGGAAATGAGCATAATGTCATGAGAAATATTTCAAAGAAATTACATTTGTGTAACTTTTGAAAAAAAAATCCCGAAATGAACTTTGATCATATTGAAGAGTGCAATTAGCACTAAGCGTTCGAAAACGATGAAAAAATTTGGAAATGTTTATGAGAAAATTTCTCTGCGTTTGAGCATTTTCAAAAATGCGAAATTTTGAGCTAGTTTCCACAGAAAACTGTTGAGTTTTCAAGAAACTTTTACATTATTTAAAGCACATGTACTAATAAATACAATAATGTGAAAAAATCCCACTAATATAAATATTAATGACGTGAGAGACACGTCAACACAAATTTGTAACTTGGGAAAAAACAAAAGAATAGTGCAATATGGCATCTATGTCATCATATATTCATATAGAGTACATTTACCACTATCCCAACTAAAAGTTTAAAGAAAAAACTTTGAGGCATTTTTGAGAAAATAGTGTTTTTGTATTTTTTTAAATTGCACATATTGCTCGCAATATTAGGCAAAAACTACTAAAATTTTCAAAAAATGTATATTTTGTGTAAAAGTTTATAAAAGTGTATTTTATTCTGCTTTTACAAGAATTTTAAAGAAAAAATTTGGAGTCGTTTTTGAAAAAAAACTGAAAATGTCCGTGTTGCGTCATGTATAGAACTCCCAAATTTTAAAGATTTTTTTTTCAAAATCTTAAAGATTCGACTCGAGCGAGATCGACACGAGTTTCTTCAATTTGGAAAAAATCCTATATATCATTTAGTCGCTAGTAGGGATCACGGACGGACGGACGTTTTGAAAAAACTTCATTTTCGGTATCAGGGTATTTCCGTTGAAATGTCAAAATCGATTTTCCGCAGCATTACATACTTTTCGTATACGTATGTATAATACTCCGTATTCCGTACGCCGTACGTATAAGGGAAAGTAAACGTGTTTAAAAGTTACAAATTGCAAAAGCACGTACAAAGAAGTACGTCTGGTTTATTTATATATGAATTGAATGCATGTGTGAGTGGAAAATTGTTTTCTACAACAACGCATTCATCAAATTACAATCCCCGTGTGGGACACGAACCGGCGACCTCTTGGTTTCGAGAGATAAAGCCCAACACTCCATTTAACACCCTCGGCCATCCAGGAGGACAAAATCTTTATACTTCCATACTACTCAAGAAGTAATTAGTTCGGTTCTAGCATTAGGAAGCCGAAAAATCGGGACAATGTGAAAAACACGTCCTTTGGGCAACCAAAGAAGGTATCTGGGGAGAGAATCAGGCACAATCTAAAACTTAGTTCAGACTAGAGAAATTAGAAAACTTGAGCGAGAAACTCTGTGCTATTGATTGCACTAGTATTTATTTATTTGTTTTCTTGTTTATTTATTTATCAAACTCTTTTACATACGAGGAGAAAACAAACAAATTTAGCAGGAAATTAAAAAGTATATAAAAATATGCAAAAAATTCTGCAACTCACTTATTCCATAATTGATACTGGTATACATATTCCATAGTATATCACGCAAAACCGCGTGAATCCGTAATTAATTTTTACGAAAGTGTAAAGCAGAATACTTATGTTTCATTGCACCGAGATTTGTTACCGAGAATTGTTACCGAGAATACTAATGTATACTAAAATACTTGCATCAGTTAAAATTACTGCTTAAGAAAAAATGAAATAGATTTTGAGTTAAAAGTTTTATCTCCGCTAAAATATTTAAAATTGTTTGAAAGTACACACAATGTATATACACATTCATCAATCTCTATAACTCTAGTCAAACTGAACCGAATACATCCAATTCACTTGGTGAAAGAAGCCTGCACGGGAGAGTCAATAACGAACACGTTCACTTAAAGGGTAGATCAAGTTCCGACTGATCTCGGTCTCAAGATGGCGCGGCAATAAAATTGGAGCAGCTTCATTCGCCAATCACAACCTTTTAGTTTTGTGACGTGGTATTTTTATGTATATAGTGAAATTTGTAATTTGACCACCCAAATCGGAAAAATTCCCCATTGTGCGTCGAAAAAATGCTTGAATGTATTAACTATGTTGCAGATCGCAACTGTCAAGTGATATATTGCGGAGCTCAAGTTTATCGGACTTTTTCATTGCATAAGGTCTCGTCTTTCGTTCTGTATAAGTGTCATTGTGTTCCTTGTTACGAAACAAGGTCAGCCAAAACAGTGGCGTGATACTCAAGATGAACATTCTGCATAAAGCATTGAAGCATCTTACAAATTATTGAATTCAAAAACTATTGAATTTATTGAGCCAATATTCACAATGCGATCTACGTCAAATAGATGCTTTTGATTTACAGAATATTTGTTATCTCATTAAACACTCTTCAAATTCCTAGTATATATCTTGCAGGAACCTGTAGTGGAGCAAAGGAGTGAAAAATGCGATCAGCAAATGGAAGATCGTGTAGTTACTAAGAAATTATATTGATTCTTCCTTCGTGTCAAAATTCAATTTATATGCATTTGAAAATGTTTCTGAAATATCATACGTCCTACGCTCAAAATTGCCTTGCTGAGCATCTACAGACCTCGAACAAAGAGAGCTGTAGACTTCATCACTTTCGTAGAGAATGTAGAGATAACTCTGAACAAAATTAATAATCGTATTAATTGCAATTAATAATCGTGCAATTAATAATCCATTGGTGTAAGTGGAAATGGAGACTTTTGCCTGGTCTGTCTCTCTCTTTTGCCTGGTCTTTCTCTCTCTTTTGCCTGGTCTTTCTCTCTCTTTTGCCTGGTCTTTCTCTCTCTTTTGCCTGGTCTTTCTCTCTCTTTTGCCTGGTCTTTCTCTCTCTTTTGCCTGGTCTTTCTCTCTCTTTTGCCTGGTCTTTCTCTCTCTTTTGCCTGGTCTTTCTCTCTCTTTTGCCTGGTCTTTCTCTCTCTTTTGCCTGGTCTTTCTCTCTCTTTTGCCTGGTCTTTCTCTCTCTTTTGCCTGGTCTTTCTCTCTCTTTTGCCTGGTCTTTCTCTCTCTTTTGCCTGGTCTTTCTCTCTCTTTTGCCTGGTCTTTCTCTCTCTTTTGCCTGGTCTTTCTCTCTCTTTTGCCTGGTCTTTCTCTCTCTTTTGCCTGGTCTTTCTCTCTCTTTTGCCTGGTCTTTCTCTCTCTTTTGCCTGGTCTTTCTCTCTCTTTTGCCTGGTCTTTCTCTCTCTTTTGCCTGGTCTTTCTCTCTCTTTTGCCTGGTCTTTCTCTCTCTTTTGCCTGGTCTTTCTCTCTCTTTTGCCTGGTCTTTCTCTCTTTTGCCTGCTCCTCTCTCCTCTTCAAGGATAGGACTATGACCTGTTCCTGCTTCTAAGAATTCTATCTTTTTAGGGGTCTACATGGACCTCTTCTGCGTTGAGGCCTATACATAAACACCTGCTTGGGAATGAGTCTCTTCCATTCTTTCCACATGTTGTAACCATTCCTGTCTGTAACATTGTACCGTGTCATTGATTGCTTGGACATTTAGTTCTTTTCGAATTTCCTCATTTCTGAGTTTATCTAGTCTGGCACATTTTTTACAGATCTCAAGAATTTAATTTCAGCAGACTGTAACGCCTCTTTATCTTTCTCCCTCACAGTCCAGCATTCACTTCCGAACAACAGGGACAGGACAGCCATTATTTAAATATCCTCATCAGAGTATCTCTGCGTTTTTTACCTTTAAATTTTTCCGCATATATTCTGGTATTTATGAATTTTTTCATCTATATTCATTTCTGCGAGGAACTTTATGTTGTAGCCCAAATATTTAAAATGTCTAATTTGTTCCAGCATCGTATTTTCCAAAATTATATTGGTACGTATAGGATACTTCCCCACAAATGCCATTATTTTGGTCTTCGTTGTTGAGACCTTTAGATTATATCCTTCGCATGTTTGGTTTAATTGATGGATAGACTCTGCAAGTCATCCTCGCTTTCTTGGATTATCATTTGATCATCAGCAAATATTTCTTCAATTTGGAAAATATCCTACGTATGGTTTAGGCGCTAGTGATGTTCATAGGCGGACGGACAAGCGGACGGACATTTTGAACAAACACTTGTCCGGTACCAAGGGACCTGAAAACATGTATTTCCATTGAAATCTCAAAATCAATTTTCCGCAGCATTACATTTTCCCTACACTGAGTATAATACTCCGTATATACGCACGTATACGGGAAAGTAAAAATGGCATTTTTTCGTTAAAATCTCTGAATTTTTGAAACTTGGTAAAGTCCAAGTTTCTTGAATTCAAGAAACTTCGGAAAGTGTCTTCCTACAATTTTACATCAAAGGCGGATAGTTTTCGTTTTAATATTTGTTCTTGAAAGACATCTTAAAATAGGCGTGTACAGTTTTTTGAAAAGTTGAGTAGTTTTCTCGACATTTTGCGTTATTTATAGGCAATTTTCAAACACACATTTACTCAAAAACAACCATTTTTTTCCTTTAAACTTTTTCCTTGTGTGTAGCAATGAGCGGTAAAAAATTGATACCGGATCAATTTTCGGCGCGACCTATATATATTTCTAATATATAATTAAAAAATAATCTTTATATTATGTCGTGTAAAAGCCTTTTAATCCACAAGTAGTATTCGGGTAAGTTTTGCTTGAAGTAAGCACAACTTATTTTTAAAAATTCTCAAAAAAGACTGCAAATTTTGTCTTTAATCTCCCCTTAAATTTAAAGACGATTATACCAAAAAAAACTTCCATTTTCGGCAAAACATAGTGCAGATTCATGTAGTATTATAATATTTTGTAGCTATTACAAATAGTGAGAGAAAGGTTTGCTGTTGTTGCTCTAGTAGCGCTTCCAACTCATGTTAGGTTTTGCACGCAATTCAACTTACTTGTACACTGTACTATGAGGTAAACAAAATTTTCCTGTTGTGCGTTAAAAACAAATTTGAACATGTATGTTTTTATTTTTATTGACATTATTCCAAAATCTAGTATTAAAAAGATTTATTAAGAAAAAATAATAATTCTGAAAGAAAAATATCTACCTTCCATCTTGTAGACAAAGGAAGACCCCGAAAATGTTTAAAACTTTGCCGTTTTTGAAATTAGAAAGAGACTACCACAATTGCAAACTGTGCGGCTTTTGTTAATATCCTTTGCTCTATTCGAGAAAACAAAAGTAAAAATTGAAGCACAGTTTGAGAAAATGTTTTTTCTTAATTGCCTATTTCACGCAACATTACATGGAAATTACTCATGTTCTTGTAACTTTGTTCCCGAAATTATATAAAGACTTAGAAGGACAGATTTCATAAAAAAAATTTTCTTCAATATTGTATTTATAGGAAGACGCCGAAAACAATTTTAACTTTTGCAGTATTTTAATATAAATGAGTTAAATCGAGTGATTTTGCAGCAATTTATCAGAATAGGTTAAACGATAAATTTGACCGTAGACAGCATTTTTTAAGCGCCTTGTACTCTATTACAGGGAAAACTGGAGCTCTTTTTGATAAATTATTTGAATAAATTGCATCCACTTCAAAAAGAAATTACGAACAAACAACACGTTATTTCAAAAAAATGTTTATGATTTCTACCTTAATTATATTACCACCTTCAACAGCAGCACGCATGAGCCGTAAGCGTGTTATCAAGATATATCGCCCGACGACTGGGGAAATTTTTCAGTGGTAGGTTGCTTCCCCTCTCTCAACCCTCCACAAGGAAAACGCTGCTTGCTAGTTCGCCACCGTCTAGTACGGGCAACGGATACCAGGCCGCGCGTTTAAGTACCTCTGCTTTCTGCGCCTGCTATCCTCGCTGCCTGTGGGTGTTCACACATACGAGACGGTGGCGTTACGGGTTGCACAATCCCATAACGGCACATTGCCCCCTCCTTCTCTTCTTAAGATTTTCTTCGCCCTCGAATAAAATCTTAAGTGGGCCTGAGATTATAAAAATTATAATCGCCGAAGACCTCCCCACTCTGACTAATGAGTCTGGCAACATTAGGAGTAATTATACTCTCTATTTCGTACGGACCTTCGTATAATCTGAAAAATTTCTCAAAATTTTCAGTCGAGGATTTGATTTTCAACTCATCACTGGATATGCCTCCTGTCAATTGAGATACATCAGTGCTTTCTTTGTCTGGTTTAGATTTCTTAATTTGTTCCTTATCTTTCAAGATTTGACACTTAATGTCTTCACCGTCTACACCTCTCTTCCTTTCCTTTAGCTCAATCTTCCTTCCTTCTGCTTTCCTTACTTCTTCTGCTTTCCTTACTTCTTCGGCTTTCCTTACTTCTTCGGCTTTCCTTACTTCTTCGGCTTTCCTTACTTCTTCGGCTTTCCTTACTTCTTCGGCTTTCCTTACTTCTTCGGCTTTCCTTACTTCTTCGGCTTTCCTTACTTCTTCGGCTTTCCTTACTTCTTCGGCTTTCCTTACTTCTTCGGCTTTCCTTACTTCTTCGGCTTTCCTTACTTCTTCGGCTTTCCTTACTTCTTCGGCTTTCCTTACTTCTTCGGCTTTCCTTACTTCTTCGGCTTTCCTTACTTCTTCGGCTTTCCTTACTTCTTCGGCTTTCCTTACTTCTTCGGCTTTCCTTACTTCTTCGGCTTTCCTTACTTCTTCGGCTTTCCTTACTTCTTCGGCTTTCCTTACTTCTTCGGCTTTCCTTACTTCTTCCACGAAAATTGGGTTGGTGTACGCCGTAGTTGCTTTCCGAATAACCCCCTCTTTGATCATCTCGTTTATCAATTTTCTCACTTCACGTTAGGCTACGGGGATTGGATAATTTTTTACTTTAAATCGTCGTGAATCTGTTAGCTCAATTCGTAACTCATACCCTTTTACCGGTTCGTTATTATTTTTAAATACATCCTTGACGCTTATCAATTTTTGGAAAAACGCATTTTTCTATTCAACCTTCAATGTATATTGCTCCATTATTTTCCTCCGTTTTTCCTCCTCTACTTCATTTTCCTCCATTTCCACGCTACGATTTCTGCGAATTTTCCGATTCGTCTCCCTCATCTCCGTGTGCATTTTGCGCCTCTTCACTTTCATCTTCCACACATTTTCTCCGTTGATCAAAACTTGCGTCTCTCCTATATCAATAACCGCCATGTTCCGCCAAAAAATCTACTCCGATGATTAACGGGTAAATCAATTTCTTTACAACCAAACAAATTACATCGAACACTTTTCCTTTAATCGCTACTTCCACCAATACTTGCTTCTTCACTGGATGAGATTTCCGCCCCCATGCATCTACCATCCGAGTATTGTTGGTCGGTAGTTCTAAAACGTTTACTTTCTTTCTTACGAGCTCTTCATACAATTCTTCTGATATTACAGATTTAATTGATCCGGTGTCTACCAACGCCTTACTATGCGCACCAGTGCAACAAATTTCAATTACGGGACATTTCTCCCCTTTTCTTGACTTTCAATTTTCCCATAAATTTCTTCCATCATTCGTAATTCGGTTTGCAGTTACAGGGATCGCGTGTTTGTCATAATAATTGTTCGATTTGGGACCCCTCTTCAACTCGAACTTGGCGTGTTTCCCGGTCCCATTCGATTTTTAGCACCGTTTTCATTTCGCGGACTCCGTGACCTCGCCCGTTGAAAACTGTTCACGTTTCTGCTACTACTCGGTCCCTCGCCGTCGTGTCCTTGACTGCGTGTTTCCCCGCCTGCCGTCTCGCCATTTCGCTGCCCTTCGTCCTGTCTACGTTGTCTGAATCCTCCTTGATTCTTGTTCCCTCCTTTCTTCGACGATGAAACTGCTGTGTCTTGAATTACTTGCATTGCGTTGATATTTGATTTTGTTACTTTCGGTGTTTGGTTCATATTTTCAAATGCTAAATCGTAGTTGCCTAATAAAACTTGGAATTTTTCCACGTCCTTTACATCTACGCTGCGTAACAAGTTCTGGATGCTTAACGGGAAATGTCTCGTGAGGATGCAAATTATTTCTTCATCCGACACGGGAGGAGAACACATTTTCAAAGCTGCTATTTTTCGTGCCGTGTAGTCTCGCATTGTTCCGCTAGAAGTACGGTAATACCAGCTCATTAATGAAATTCTAAAATTCATTTGCTGTTCCTTTCCCCAGTAACGGTCTAGGAACCTAACTACAAATTCTTCTAATGAATTTGGCAATGGCAATGGGAATTTGGCAACGTTTCTAACCACGCCTTTGCATTGCCTTCTAGCGCTTAATGCAATAATAATGTCTTGTGTGCTTCGCGGACATTCGAAAGTACGAAAAAGCTCTGTAATGCTTTAATGAAAGCATTCGGATTCTCATTTAAATGGCCTGAGAACTTGAGTGATGCCGGCACATTGATATTGCCTCCTCGGCATGCTCCCCCGCCTTCTATTTTAGTTTCTGCTAGGTCCTGCAGTTCCTGAATCTTGCGTTCTTGTTCATCCAGTTTATGTATTACTTGCGCCTCGACTTGTCGCTTCGTATCTGCACTAATTTCGGTAACCTTGCCCGCGAACTTCCTGTACTTCATTTTGTATGTGCCCAAAACGTGCCCTATTCTCTTCATCCTTCTTTTCGATTTCAGTAGATATTGAATCAATTCTCGCCCCGACTTCTGCATGCCTTTCCTCGATTAACTGAGTGCAGGTTGCTACTTGCACAGCGATCTCTCCCCGGAGCTCGTCGCATTTAACACCTACTTCTGACATCATAGACTGTTGGAACCGCTCGAATTTTTCATTGAAAACCTTTGTCTGGTCGTCAATTTTTCCAGCTAATTTTTGCAATTGCTCCTCTGATTTTCGCGACTGTTCTTTAATTTCTGCTGCTAGTTTCTGCCCTTGCTCCTCTGATTTTCGCGACTGTTCTTTAATTTCTGCTGCTAGTTTTTGCCCTTGATTTTCTACTTGTTGTGCGAGGGTTCGCGCAAAATTCCCTAATAACGCCTGCATTAATGTCCTCATTGAATCTTCTTCTGTGTGTTGCGATGGTTATTCTGGCGTAGTCTCTGCTGATTCAGTGCGATCCGCGGTCGGCTCATGTACTTCCTCTGCCTCGTGCAAACCTAGATTTTCCATCCTACGAAGTACTTCGTCCCTCTCGTCGCCCTCACTGTCCTCGTCACTCCTGATCTGACTAGGATCCCTATATTCCTGACTACCTGCCATACTAACGTTTTGCGTCTGCCTTGTACTTTTTTTTACCGAATGCACTTCCCTTCCAAAATATCACAATGCAATACACTAAGAAACACTTCACTGTACACAGAAAAACACTGGCTGAAAAGACAGTACACAGCCTAATATATGCCACTAAACGCTCGTTTTTCGTGTCCAGGGTTCTCCTTTGCTCGCTCGATTTTAAATCGATCGCTGCCCCACGAATTGGACAAAAAATATAGAATCACACCTTTACAAAGAATGAGCAGAACACAAATGGAATCCTTTACAACACACACACACATGAATGAACACATATTATTTCCACCAAAATTAAGACTCCGAAATGATTACCCTAATCTCCACTGGGAATTCCCTTGAAAAATTAAATGCATCTAATTCTATGCTATTCTGTTTACATTGCACATGAAACCAAAATTTCAATTTATAATCTCCTGCTTCAAAATATTACATTTAAGAAAAAAATGTGTGCAAGTGCACTACTCTCATTTACAATTTAACTGTGGCTGAAAATAGAATAATAAATGTCCTAAGTATAATATTTTATGCAGGCAATAGTGCGTCAAAATGTCTCCTACTATGATACTGCAATTCGTTGCCACCCGTGCCCTCAATTTCTTAACACTTTCCTATACTAATTTTTCCCTGCCGACGTGAACTTGACCTATTTTTCGCGCCCTAACCGTTACCTCGTGGACTTCACACTTTTGGCCTTGATGGTCGTGCGCTGGTCTCTGCGTCGACGTCGCTCGGTCTTCTTCCTCGTGCGCCTGGGTCCTCGGCCTCTTCTTCTTCCTCGTCTGCTACCGGCGCCTCTGACTACGCCCACGTTGCGAAAATGTCCCTTGCACTTCACCGAATACTCGTGCAAGTTCCTCGCTCGTTGCTACGTCTACTTTGATAAACCAGAACTTTCAATGCTTCTCTCACAACGGGTAACTTTTACTTCCCGTGTCTTTAATTGAAGGAATACTTTACTGTATCTGCACTATCTCGCGTACGACTGACTAGAAAGTCTGTTCGACGCCGAATACTCCTACCTAGTAGTCGTTGCAGCGGCAAACAATATCTAAGCTAATGTTAACGAAAGTTTTGGCTCGGCGAGCGGTGATCAAAGTGCTGCTGGCTCGGCGATCGGGAACCCAAAGAGAAGAGCTGCTTACTCGGCGAGTGGTGGCAAAAAAAGAGAGCTCCCGCTTGCGGGTTCGCGTATATATCGCCCGACGCCTTGGGAAATTTTTCAGTGGTAGGTTGCTTCCCCTCTCTCAACCCTCCACAAGGAAAACGTTGCTTGCTAGTTCGCCACCGTCTAGTACGGGCAACGGATACCAGGCCGCTCGTTTAAGAACCTCTGCTTTCCGCGCCTGCTATCCTCGCTGCCTGTGGGTGTTCACACATACGAGACGGTGGCGTTATGGGTTGCACAATCCCATAACGGCACAATATATAATATATTTTTAGAACAGATTTGATTTATGAAACAATCTCCATCATTATTGTATTTTTGCATTTTTGTGGCAATTTCGAAACCTAACTGCATTTGCTGCAAATGGAAGCAGTACCAATCATTTTTCTATACTTTAATACATACATGGGGAAGAAAACAACGAAAATTGAAGAGATTATCTACATTGCTATCGAGAAGCTTCGTGTGTTCCTCTCTTATGTTTCTTTGTGCTCTGCCAAAAAGAAAAGTGCATAATTACAATGTACGAATTTTTGAACCTTTACTTTTGAACATGAAACTAAAAGATTCTCTCAAGCGTGTTGCGTCTGCAAGACAATTTCAGTATATGTAAAGAACCTCAGATATTTTATTAACTATATTTGTTCTTTCTTTTTTATAGCGGTAAAAGATGTGTATTAATGCCTTCAAGTAATTTTTAACTTAATTTTCCTCACTCTTATTATGTAAGAGTTGACTAATGTTGTTACATTGAAGTCGTTTCTCTAAATTTATATTTTTGTTTGTGTATGAACGCCCAAAAACACAATTCCGCCTTGCTAGCGTTTCAGTAACTCTCCAAAGCTGCTCAAGATGTCATTTTATCATACTGTATTATCAGGTTTTAGTTTTTGGACATTATTGAATTCTACCTGAACTTTTTGTTATTTGTCTATCATGCCCTGTTAATCGAATGTTATTATTTACAGGTGTCTTGGTCCTAGACGAAAAATGTCAATGGCTATATGTCAGTTGGGAAATAAGTTCCATATTAAATCCCAAATGGATTGAGTTGGATGTTGCAATGATATGAAGTGTGCGAGGTGTTTGAATTATCTCGGTGTTTTAATCAATAAGTCAATGTATATTTTATAACGGTCCTGTATCTCCTCTCATCTTTTACTGTGTACTTTTAATCATGTGTGAGTAAACAGTTGTTTTGACTGCTGTGTGAATTTTACTTATTTCTACAGCCAATATCACCAATGCATTCAAGAATACTACCTACATTATTGACTACCTACCCAGAAACGATGATTTATAGTGAGTAGTGTCAATGCTAGACTTAAGGCTTGTATCGAAGCCAAACAATTCCGCCTCGCCTCGTTTCGCCCGCGTGCCTGCCGCGCTCCGCTCCTTGTGCTTCCTTCTGCTTCCCACCGCAGGTTCTGCCCTCGACTTTTTTAATTAATTCATTTATTTAACACCAAAAATTGTTAACTGTATGGCGTACTAAGGAAGTGCAATGTATGCACGTTCACACGAGCTCTGAGATGTACTAATTTATATACTTACGTTGAATTATGAGTACAGACCGGCTTAGGTGGTTCAGACCATCAACTGACATAATGCAATGACTGACAGAGAGGTTCAAGGATTGGAGTCCCGACGGTGGTTAGATTTTCGGCACTAGCTACAATAGCTTGTTCGGATTCATCCGCTCTCTGGAGGAGAATTCTACCGGCCGGCTGCACTGCTCGGAAGATTTCCGTAGTTTCTCCGATCAGCACTAGGTGTATGCCTGAGCAGTACCCTCACAAACAGGCCACGGATAGCACGCGATCCTTCCTTCCACCTTGTTCTATCCTCCCCCTCCCCCCCTCCCCCCCTCTCTCTCTCTCTCTCTCTCTCTCTCTCTCTCTCTCTCACACACACACACACACACACACACACACACATTACAGTAGCATACACGCTGGGAGACCAGTCGGGAGCTTAGAGCTTGTCTCGTGTGAGGCGATGCCCTGCTGGTTGGGGAAATCCCTCTAAGCCTACTGGTTGGTCGGTGCCCGATCTCGCCATCCAGCAAGGGAAGTTCACCGCCCCCTCCCGCCATAACATTATGCACAACACTTACGGGGACTAATGACCTTAACCGTTGACGCGCCCGGAATCGCTGGTCAATCAAGCCTGCAGATGTCTTGCCTCCAGGTAAATGTAACCACTCATCCTAGACTTAACCTCTGAGAGGGAGTGGTCAACCATGACTTCTTATTAAACTGATGATCTTGTCTCCTTTGAGTTAGAACGTCACTGACGTGTACAGGATAAAGTGGAAGGAATATGGGAGAGAGATTCCCACTCTTCAGATTCTAATGTTCAATATCGTATCCCTCCTAGAAAAGATCTCATATGTTTTTTACAATCTTAACGTGCGGTAATATGTGCCTACCCCTTGGGACTGTTTCAAATGCCAAAGGTTGGGCCATACCTAACAAAGGTCTGGGGCCCAAAGCCCATTATGCGCTAACTACAAGCAATGGGGCATTCAATGGGGGACTCGTGGGTCTTCAGACACACACACACACACACCACAATGAACCCAATGATACATATTAAAACTAGTGGTGCTACGATAGCACATTTTATCACATTTCTAACTGCTTCCCTACATTACACAATTATATATAAACCTGCAAACGTGTTTTCAACCAACAATTTTTTTCACGCCAAGACTCGAACTCGCGTCCTTCGATTTCAGTCGCCGTGAGCCTTACCTCTGTGCTATCGAAACGCAGTAAGTTTCGAACTCGGACTTTTAATATTGAAATGTTACTTTTTGCAATTTTTGCAATTTTCGGAAATACGGAGAGTTTGGCGAAAATGAGGTTATCACTATATTTTTACTGCCCTTTCACATACTCATGACTTATCACTCATCACATTGCTCATGACTTATTTTTAAGAAACATGGAGACGGGACGAAATAATTGGTCAAGCTTTTACAAATATCTCCGCAGACGCCGGGGGAATAAGGAAGAAATTCAGGAAATTCGAGTCGCAGATAACGAGCCACTGCACGACGACCAAGCAAAAGCAAATGCGTTCAACGCGTATTTCGAATCGGTATTCAAACCAGAACGGGCGTAGGATTTTCATTATTTTCCAACAGAAAACCAATTCAAACTCCACGCATGGGAACTCCGCAATCGTATAAAATCACTGGAAAACGGTAAATCACGCGGGCAAGACGGTATCTCGACAGATTTTATTAAACTCGGTGGTGAGGCGATATTGCCCTATTTGTTAAGATTATTCAATATTTCCATTAATAATGCAAGTTTACCAGATGATTGGAAGGCAGCTATAGTGGTTCCAATTTTCAAAAATGGTGATAAAACAAAAGTATGTAATTATAGACCTGTATCCCTCACTTCAGTAGTATGCAAAATAATGGAGCATTTAATAGCCGGGTACATTCGTCGCGAATGGGAGAAAGCGAACTGGATTTTCCACGGACAGCATGGGTTTAGAAGTGAACATTCGTGCGAAAGTCAAATTGTTTCTCTTTTTCAAGATCTAGCTGACGTAGTTGACGCGGGTGGGAGGGTGGATGCAGTAGTAATCGACTTCGCGAAAGCATTCGACGTGGTACCGCATAATTTACTTATTAGGAAAGTATTAACCTCAGGAGTTGATGCTAGAGTTGTGAGGTGGATAAGCGAAATGGACAGGAAACAAAAAGTTCGAATTGGCAATCAGTTTTCGACTACAAGAAATGTTACTTCAGGGGTTCCACAGGGAAGTGTGTTAGGGCCATTACTCTTCTTAGCGTTCATGAACGATCTCCATGTGAACATACAATCAAAGGTGCGTTTATTTGCAGACGATTGTGTTATATACCGAAAAATCAAAGATAGCGCTGACGAACAAATATTACAGCAGGATTTAGAGCATTTACGTGATTGGGCTGAAAAAAATGACATGGGAATTAATGGATCTAAAAGCAAAACAATAACGTTCGGGCGGGGACGAAATTATGAGGAACCAGACTATCGTTTAGGTGAAGTTATCATCCCAAGAGTCTCATCATGCAAGTATTTAGGCATTCATTTAGATAGTAAATTAGGGTGGGAGATGCATATAAATCAGACAGTATGTAAAACGTGGAAGTCTTTGCATTTTGTAATGCGAATACTAAAGAAAAGTTCTGCAAACGCCAAAGAATTAGCACATCATACGCTGGTTCGCCCTCTCATGGAATACGGAGTTGCGTGTTGGGATCCATACAGAAAGGCGCACCGGAAAAATCTAGATAGAATACAGAGAAAAGTGAATAAGTTTACCTATAGAAGTAACGTAACAAAAAAGTCAAGGGAACCTCTAGAAACGAGAAGAACAAAGGCGAGGCTTTGCGCTCTTTATAAATCGTACGTAGGTCAACCAGCTTGGAAGGAAATTCAGATTAGACTAGAAAAACCAAATTATTTCGGCCGAAGCGATCACACCCACAAAATTCGAGCAAGGAAACAAAATTCGGATCTTGGGAAGTTTTCCTTTTGTTACAGAACAATTAGAGATTGGAACAGTTTACCAGCAGCAGTTTTCAAATCTTTTCCTCTCAGTGTCCGAAGTTTTAGAAATAAGTTAGAACAAGATAACAGTAACAGATATTAAATGAGTAAGTGCTGTGTAGTGCGGTGAAGTGCTGTGAAGTGATGGTCAGTGTAATTCAAAGCAAAAAAGTGTACTGTAGTGAAGTGAAGTGCGGTGAACGCGATCAATGCTCTTTTCAATGCTGCTTTTCGTCTTGTACTGTATTGTACGGTATTATTATTATTATTATTATTATTATTATTATTATTATTATTATTATTATTATTATTATTATTATTATTATATTATTATTATATTATTATTATTATATTATTATTATATTATTATTATATTATTATTATTATTATATTATTATTATATTATTATTATTATATTATCATTAATGTAAGTGTTGTAATTTTTGCAATTATTGACACTTAACTGCCACCGGGTCATACCCATTTGCAGTTCTAATAAATGTATGTATGTATACATTCGAGGGGAAAATTTGATGAAAATATTTGGAGCAGTTTTTGAGAAAATAATTTTGTTATAAATTGTATAAATTTCAGACACAAATTACGGGAAATCTACTCGTTTTTTCAAAAAAAGTGTACATAACCTTTTTTTAAAGCTCTGGTTTTTTACAACACACTTTAAGGCAAAAATCGCTCCCTTCATTTTTGTAGTTTTAAAATGTTAACATTTTGCACTTTCCGAAAACTCGCAGAGTGCGCCGAAAATGAGACTAACACCATATTTTTATAGTCCCTTGATTCGGAGAAAATTAAAAGAAAAATTGAGCTTTTTTGAGGAAAAAATCGTTTAAAAAACAAAAATGGTCTTTTTCGCACAAAATTACGCAAAACTATTCATTTTCAAAAAAATTGGCATGACCTTATTTAAAGATGTCTTTAAAGAACCGATTGAATTAAGGGTAAAATATTTTAAATATTGTAGTTGTTGCAAGAAGCCCAAAAACTTCAATTTTTGCAATTTCTGACCTCTCAGAATTCCGCCTTAAAGTGGCATCGTCCGCGCGGGCGAGAAGATTTGCGTACTTTAATGATGAGGGCAATGACAGGGGTAACATTAGTAACCCTAGCGCAGCTACAGATAGATCACCCCACTGTAAAAGTCCCCAGTGGAGGAGTCAGATGAAAGGTTGTTCAACAACGTCCCATTTTACTTTATCCATACCTAATACTGTTATCCATATTTGACCTACATCCATCTCCAAGAACTGACCCCGCACGTTTCACACTGGCGTATCGTGTGATCTCGATCTACCAGTGTGGCATTGCTTCTTATTACTAGTGCCATACTTCGTTTATCTTTTCTATCTTTCTTGATACTCTGTTTTGCTCCCGAAGCGATTAGGCTGCAAAAGCCAAGGGAATCTTTTATTTTTCAATTCCTTTCTTTTTACTATAGCCTCGGAAATCATAAATGGACAACGACAAAGGCTACGAAAACGGACTTTTTCTTTTGGAACGTGGAATGTGCAGAGCCTTTCAAAGATATTGAAGGATATTGGTGAGGACACTAAAGACAAGGGATTGGAATTGGTAGTTCCTACGGAAGCGACAAAGAAAGGTAAAGGATCAGAGGAAATAAGGGGATATTATCATTTATGGAGCGGAGTAGAGAAGGGACAGAGGGCAAGGGCAGGCGTCTCTTTATTCGAAAAGAAGGGAAAAATAGGATTCAAATTTGGGAAGCTATAAATGAAAGATTTGTAAGAATAAAAATTAAAATCTGTGGAATTGCCCTTGAAGTTATTGGAGTATATTCCCCTACAGACGACTCCCTTATTTTGAAGTCCGATGAATTTTTTGAAGACTTAATAGAGGTGTTGGATCTTGTGTTCACAACGGACGAACTACTAATCATGGAGGATCTCAATGGGCGCATTGGAAGTAAAGAAGAAGATGGTGCAATGGGCAAAATAGGAGAAACGGTAAAGAACGATAATGTGAAGCGATTAATAGAAATCTGTAAAGGGCAGAACTGTTCCATTATGAATTCCTATTTCTGCCACAAAAATGTTCATAAATTTACCGGGGAACAGAAAAAATAATAAAATCTTTAATAGATTACGTTATTGTTAAACGAAATAGAAAAATTATAGTTCAAGTTGTCAGAGTATTTAGAGATGCTGAGTGTGATACAAATCATCTCATCACTACAATAGTATTTCCAAGGGTAACATCACAAATAGAGATATCATGTGCACATGAAGGTAAAACTCAATGAACCGAGATATATGATTAGTCTGTTGCAAGATGAAAGTGTTAGGGATCTCTATCACATACGTCTTGCGAATAAATTAGATATACAAGATGATTGGAAGAACTTTATGATCATATGAAAACATGAGTGCATGAGGCAGCTGCTGAGACTTTGGTGATATAAATGGAAAATAAGGAATGAGTAGAATGGATGTGTAGAGAAGCCGCTGCAGCAATTAAGAATAAGAAGGAAACTTATAGAAAAACTGGATTCAAAACGTCAAGATGATCTGGATCGTTATTGCTTATTAAAAATAAAGCACAAATGATTGTGAGGCAAAGTAAAGAGAAGCCTTGGCTGTATTATGGGATTAAACATTCAGTAGGATACGGTAAAAAAAAAAAGAATTTTGTTTTTGCCCCCTCCACAGTGACCCTGTGGAGACGGAAATTTATTTTCTTTTCACTGAGTACATTAAGCTGCTGCCTTGCGAATAAAGCAGCTGAAGGCGGCTTTGTCTTAATAACTAAGTTTAATATTATAATTCTAAAGATAAATTACCTGCACTTTGGGTCGGCCCTCTGTCGAGTGAAGTTGACGGCTACGCACTTGTCTACGTTGAGGCCGCGTTTTTCATGGCTCACACATTCGGGCGCAGCGAGGCGGGGTAATCATTCTGATATATCACAGATTTCCTTTTGTCCGGCGACTTCGCATAGTAAGCGAAATCACTCGCGAACATTAGGAGCTCGCAATGTTGAATGCCGGTATTTTTTTCAACTGGTAACGGTGCGTCGTTGACGTACAGGCCGAAAAGGGTCGGGGAGAACGCGCTTCCTTGAGGCACGCCGGCTACGGCTCGTCTTAGGGACGAATGTACGCCATTGAATGTACGCCAACCTTGAATCGTCTGTCAAGAAGCTAGCGATTAGTCTGACGAATTAGTCTGACGCAGTCGCTGATTCCAATGTCCGCAAGACACGCGAGCGCCTCCTCGTGTAATACCGAATCGAATGCCGACCGCCTGTCTCGAAAAACCACCGGCAAGTTCTGCCGTCTTTCGAGAGAGAGGCCGATCTCGGTACATAGCCACGTCAGTTGTTGCGCGGAACTGAGACCAATTCAAAACCCGAATCTCATCTCTAAGAAGCTTAAGTCGCCGTATTTCGTAAGTCGCCTTTAAATTTTCTGACACAGCAATATATTCCCTAAGAAACTTTTCTGCTTCATTCTTGGTTTCAAGAAGGTACACTTGAACAAAATGTTTATAATATCCACAAACACTATGAAATAATTCTTCTTGTCAAATGTAGGTGGGTTGATTTTACCATATAGATCAATATGTATTAATTCAAATGGTCTTTGAGCTTTCTGCCGAATTGTATCAAACGTATTTCTTGTAAGTTTGGCAAATGACCCAATCTTCGATGCCATTTCATATATTCCTCATCATGTTGAGTAAACAATGATTATTCTTTACGTTAACGGCTCATATCAACAAATAATCCACTAACAAATTTATGTCGTTGGGGAACAATTTTGTCATCTTTCAATATCAACACTTCAGTATTTTTGAATCGTACTTCCCCATCATTTTTTGTTTTTTTGCACAAGTTCCTTGTGAGCTCAGAAACATAGAAAAAGAAAAATAATGTTTATTTTAACAAAACAGTGAATTAGTTTACATTTGTATTGTATATTTAAAACAAAGACTTAATATGTTTGTAACAAATGATGTACTTCAGCTTCCGGGTCAATGACCCCCATATCGATCATATTTTTGTCCAGTTTCCCTGATCCATTGAGCAAATGCTGAGACGGCCCCTTGCTTTGCTTCTGGACGAAAATGTAGCTTCGCTATGCGCACATTTTGTTGAACTATCCTTTTGCTTGTAATGGTAAGAATAGAGGTAAGAGCGAGTTACTATTTTGTTAGCAATGCAGAAAAATCATACTTGCAAATCGTATACTGATGCAAATAAGTTTTCTATAACTTAGAAACAAAAATGACTATTTTTCAAATATTGCTAATCTTGCAATTTTAAAAATTTATTTTTATTTATTTATGTTAAACTTTTACTAATCTTTCAACTATTTATATTTAAAAGGACGGGAAGGGATTGTGGAACTGAAGAAACGTGCGCAGTTAATCTTTTCTCACCTACGTCACATACAGTTTTAACTGTATTTCTTTTCTTTTTTACTGAATAAATCTAAATCTAAATCTAGAACACATTCTTGAGTATCACCTTATTTGTTAAATTATACTAGATAATTTTGTAGTCATAGTTTCACCAATATTTGCGCTCCACTGGGGCATTTTGTCTTGGTTAATTCTCTTTGCCTGTTTGTCATGTGCGATGTACAACCACTGTCCAGAACAAAAGTATTATCTTATAGTTTTACACCAAACAACACGTCCCTCAAGTATGATGAATTTTCTTCTTTGTTATTAGATTGGTAAGCATATTGATCCATTTCTACAAAAATATTTACTCTTTTCTTCCTTTCATGTTGCTCTTTAGAGAAACAGTTTACAGAGAAGTGATTTTTTTTGCAATAACTACAGGAAGGGAACTGTTGTTGTTTTGAATTTTATGTTTTTGAAGCACTCATCGTCATTGTGATTAGACAAGACTTATTATATTTCTTCTTAAAGCACTTTGATTTTATGACTTACCTCACCACATTTATAGCATACAATGTTTGGCTTTGGTTTGGAATTTTTAGTTTTTGGATTTGAAGTCTTGTTTAGAGCAATAAAAGCAGCATTTTGTTCTTCCTTATTACTTACTGATTTGTACTCTTCTTTAACACAGTCTTGCCACAAGATTTTCAATTATCTTGTCTGAAATGGAAGTTGACGACTGACATGCACTCGAAAAATATCTATATTGTTCTGATAAGAAGTAAATAATGTTTGCCATAACCATTTCACCAGATATATCTTGTTTAAATTGTTTGAAGATTACAATATTTGAAGATTACTAATGTTCATCATCAAACCTTTGGTTTTATCAAACTTGAATCCATGGAAGTCCATCAGCAACTGTTGTATAAGCTGGGTGGTGTCTCTTCTGTATATTGTTTTCAGAGTGTCATACATTTCTTTTGAAGTCCACATGTCAAGATATTTTTCCCATTTTATCAAAAGTTCTTAAAATATAATTCTGTGCCTTGGCATCCTCGGAATGCCACGTTTTTTATTTTCATTTTTTATGAAATGTTTATGTTCATCACTGCCGCACTCACCTAACAGTTTAGCACCAGACACAACTTCCCATACCTGCTTTGCTTTGCACAAAATCTGTATCTCTAAGTCCCAAAGCTAGAAGGAGTCTGAATTCTTAATTTTTGTCACATTGTTCAATTCAGTATTTTCTGACGCCATGATTCTTCTTGTTCTGGAACCACTTGTAGCAAATTCTTAATATATTTTGTAGAATATTTTGAACAGTATTACCAGAAGCATTTTGGCGCAGTCTGGGCCCATTACCTGTTTTGAAATTTAGGCTTTCTATTGTCTGGTTGCACAATATTATAAAGACAACAACGTTTTTAAACACGTTTTACAAACAACGAAAAAGCCGTGTGTTATTTTATTGCTTGCTAATACCAACATACAAAACAACAAAAAACGAAAGAGTATTATCGGTACCAACTTTAAATATTTGCATTTTAATGTTTGTACATTTCAACAGTTCAAGCCGGTGGAAGCTCTGTGATGGTATGGGGCGTGTGAAGTTGGGGTGATATGGGATCCCTGATACGTTTAAATTCGACTGACAGGTGAAACATTCGTAAGCATCCTGTCTAATCACCTGCACCCAATCATGTCATTGTGCATCCCGACGGACTTGAGCACTTCCAGCAGGACAATGCGATAGCCCACACATCCAGAATTGCTACAGGAACACTCCTCTGAATTTAAACACTTCCACTGGTCACCAAAATCCCTAGACGTGACCATTATTGAGCATATCTGGGATGCCTGGAACGTGCTGTTCAGAAAAGATCTCCTCCCCATACGTTCACGAGTTTATGGACAGCCCTGCAGGATTCACGGTGTCAATTACCTTCAGCACTACTTCAGACAGTCGAGCCCATGCCACGTTGTATTGCGGCATTTCTGCGCGGTCGCGGGGGCGCTACACGATATTAGGAAGGTGTGCCAGTTTTTTTTTTTATTTTGGCTCTTCAGTTTCATTGCTTCTATTTCGCTTGTTACTGTAGGTTCAAAGGAAAAGTTACAATTTTCCGAGCTAAGACATTTCTCAGAGAAAAATACTTTTTATGCGTCTTCTTGTAGTTATCGACAAATAAATAAGGAAGACGGAGCATAAATCCGCCGAAGTTCTGCATTATATGAAATTTCATTTTAAACCACGTCCCTATCGAGTGTATATGAAACGTCACACTTGTTTGACCAATTAAAATTTAATTCAGTTCATTCTCTCAATGGACAGTCAGTGGCGCTTCGTACGGCATCCCTCAGCAACAGCCAAGCAACAGCTGAGAGCATCTAACAAAATTGCCTCACGAATTGAACTAGTTCCACCTGTACGTTCGTACGTGGTAGTCGTGAGCGGTGTGTGTGCTGTTGATCTAAAGTTCCCACGCCTGCGAGTTGCAAGAACAAGAAAAATGGATGTGGATGATTCGCAGTTACAACTATACTTCGACACCGTTCTTGAACTTACCAGAAATGCCGGGAAAGTATGGATTCGTTGAATGACATATCCTTATGATGGTTAAATTAATTAGTTCGCGTGATGTAATTAGAACTTAGTGATACCTTTTATTGTTGTGCATTTAATTATTAGACTAGGGTTAGTATGATGTATAATCTTTACAGACTTACTCGATGGTAAACGTTAATATATGTGATAGTTTTTCTCTTAGAATATTCTTTGATGAACACAATAACAACCTGACATTGTTAAAAATATAAGCGTTTTCTCTGATATTTTGGGTACCTGACAGTATTCCCTTGAGGAAACTTATTTCAATAAGTTTATATTATATTCTGTTGCTATATTAGCAATAAAGTTTTTTGCCATAATAAGTAGTTTTTTCTGCAGACATTTTAAACATTACGCATAGTCATTTTATACTTAAATTAAAAATAGTTAATAATATCGCAAAGGGATTTATCAATGGATGTTTTGTATTTAATGATGGAACTTACATTATTTTGAAGGAAATCATTATGCTTCACCTTACAGATGCAAGAATAAGCAATTTGTGAAAGTATGTAGATAGTTATTATTCTTTTTATAATGCTGAGATTAAAAACTTTTTGGAATAGAATCGTTAGGCAATTTTTTTTTTCTGAAATATGATGGCGAATTTGAATGAGAGAACAAATGTGACAGACATTTTAGGTCAGACTACTATATTTGTTTACTATATAGTTAGCAATGTGAAGGGAAATATTTCTGTTAATTCCATGAAATTCAATTATTATTTTTTTAATACTTTTGTGATAATGTGTTAAGTAGTGTAATTAATGTAATAAGTAGATCTGTTTAAAGTGAGTTTGAAATTATTAAACCAGCTTTTGTCTAGTTGAAAATGTATAACATGAAACAATTTCTTAAAGTGCAAATTATTCTACAAATACTGTTTCAAATTAATTCTATTAAATTGGATTTTTGAAAATGTGGTCCTAGTGGGCAGATTTGATATGGGAGAGTTGTATTGTAATGAAAGAAATAAAAGGGTAAGAGAGAGATTGTATTCAAGATCCTTCTGTGGTTTTGATGGTAGTTATAGATAACTGTCTGAAAGATTAATTCTAGACTTGTTTAGATTTTTATTTAGAGAGTACTTTAGTACTTTTTGTAAAGTTGACAAGCTTCCAGCCTCTGGACTTTCTTTGGGATTTGTGCACAAAGTAATTGCGGGGCCATTTACAATTACAAAACACTTGAAGACTGTGGGGAACCCTTTTTTTTTTTTTTTTTGTGAATTGATCCACACCATTATTAATTTTTTATTTATCATAAATAAATTTTTTTCTTTCCTATTTTGTGTTCTTTTTGTGTGTTACATTTTTAAATGTGCAATGGGTTTTTTTTTTTTTTTTTATGAAAACGACTTGTAAATTTAAATAATAAATAATGTTTTAATAATGTCTCTAATTTTTTCATGATCCTGAAATGAAAACTAAATATATCCATTTCCTCATACAAATTTTAATATTACAATTAACTAGTTTTTCTAAGTGATTCATGTGTGTGTTGTTGAGATATTTAACTCAAATAGTTAACTAAAAAATGTACCACAGTCTTTTAAAAGGCCTTTGCCTTTGATAGCGATTATTCAGGTTACAAGTGGAAGTACAATATACTGAAGAGACCCAAGTTTTTGCCAGCTGTATGGCAACGTTCTTTTCTGCTTGTTATGCGTATCTGTTATGAAAAGACTTGAAAAACATGTAAATTCCAAACTTGATGTCATGTCTTTATTTGCGTTTGTGGCTTTTAAATTGAGGTTCTAAAACACTTCTTGGTTTTCGCTACTTGGGTTAACATTTTTCTTTTTGTATGATTTGTATTTTTTGTTATTTTATTCATTCCCTTTAATGCTTTAACAAATTCATTTCAACCAACCTGTTTTTATTTTATTCTTACACATACCATTCATGAATTATTATACTGTATCTCAGAACCTCATTAGCATGTAATTATGATTCCTGATTTTCTCAAATCTTGTGGGGGAATTCCTTATGATATATTAGAGAACAACTTGCAAATTTAGAACATTGTGTAAACAAATCCTCTTAGCTGTAATAATTGATGCAACTCATTCTTTTTTCTTTTGTGGCCTGAAGTGAACATCGCCACGTAAAAAATAAGGCAAATTCAATTCAACATGGATGCTGTTAGATATTATAGGAATGATACTGAAAGGTCGTGACCTTATATTTCAGAATAAAAATCTAATTTTTGTTGATTACATGTTAATAATGGAATTCGTACTTAAGAAAATATGTACTATAAATTATAATAATATAGAATAGGTACCTATAAAAGAGAGAGATTATTGTAAGGAGGGACCACTTTGACAGTTACTGCTGGCAATTAACTGCACGTTATACCCATACGCTCAATGCGTCCATTTGCAGTGGGCTCATTTGTAAATGGCTTTAACATTACCAGTTACAATGCCATCGTCCAACATGTCATTCTTTTGTTTCTCATCCTGTCTAACTGGTCTTTTTAAGAGTAACTTCCCTATATTAAACTGCATCCATATGCACATTTGGCTACAAAGCAAGAAAGAAGTTGCATCAATCACAGCAGCTAAAAGAATTTGCTTATACATAGTACTGAAGTTGCAAGTTATTCTATAACACATATAGGTATCCCTACAAGGCTTCATTACTTCCTAGATTTATTAATTATGGGTTCTTGCTCCGTTAATGTTCACTAATTAGATAAAACCAAATTCTCACACATATATTTATTTATATTTCTGCACCAAGATTAAATATGAATGCAAGAAGTTCAAAATCAAAATTTTTGGGAATGAATTTAAAAAAATTTAAAAATCTGTTAGACAATATAATTGAACTGGAAATGCTTGTACTGAAGTTTTTGGCTATTTGGGTACTGTACTGTAGAGAAGAGCAGAGGAACTCTCAAGCAAGAATTTTGAAGATTGTGTATTCTTATCATCATGACTTCCAAATTAATATGATCTGCAAGGAAATGAAGAGTTTTCTAAGATTTAAATTATTATTATTGACTGAAGTCTTGAGATACAGAAATCATGCAAATAATTTGTTATTTCTTCTTATAGATTTGAGTTTAAACTGAGGTTTTGGGGCTATGAAAAATATCCATAAATAAGGGCACAAATTCTGTTTGAGTTGAATAAAAATGACTTAGAAACATTCTTACCATGAAATACAGTCAGAAATGGAATACAAATTAACAAAAAGAAGTAGTGATGCTGCTAGTAATATTTATTCCAGCTTCGAATTTAAATCCAATTTTTAATAATTAGGTGAATTGCAAAAAGGTTATTCAGTAAAATATTGATTTTTGTTTGTGATAATACATTTGATTTTTAATAGGGAAGAAAACACTGCCCACAAATCAAGTGAAACTGAAGTGACTATTACTTCAGAAAAAATTACAATATATTGATTGGGACATTAAATTTCATTTATTTTTAGATTGTTCGTGAGCATCATAATAAGGGGAAAAAAGTCACAATCAAGTCCTGTGATGTGGATTTAGTCACTGAAACAGATCAACAAGTTGAAAAACTGCTAGTAACATCATTATTGACAAAATTCCCGGGCCACAAGTAAGTATTGTCTCTTGCTGCTCTAGTGAGTAAAATTTTTATTAGAAAATTTTCTACAGAAATACATCAATTGAAATACTTCAATCTCTTGCATTCATTATAATTTATGTCTACTCACTATGATGTCAATTAAGATTCAATACAAATTATGTATTTCTTTTACTAGTAATGTGTGAGGGTGTTACTTTCCAATTTTTTTAATTTTGGAATGTACACCCTCAATTTGGTGTAAAAAGGATAAAATTATGTCCACATTAAATGTATGTGATTGAAGCACTAATCACAGCAACTTGAATTAAAATGTTCTGACTTGCTCTATTAGACTCAGGCTTGATGGCCCTCTTACATGGCCAGTTCATGCTAGTTGCATTCAGTGACCAATGATCAGCTCATCAGCATTTCAAAATTCTTCGGGTAAAGAGCATGTGCAGTTTGTAAGGATTGCATTAATGTTTTCAGAATTAGAAGACAATGTGCAAATCTTCTGCAATGATCAATCAGCTTCAAACATTATTCAAAATGATGTGAGGGATGTTTTTAAAAAAATTGACAAATTTATTATCCCTGTGGTAACATTGTACTTAGAACTCACTAAAAGCATTGAAATAGAAAACATATAAAAGCAGTCCAGAATTTACTTAATAGTTTCTAACAATTGAGGTAAACTGGAGAATTGTCAATTCGAGCAGTATTCTGAGTTTATATGTAAGAGAGCATTTCAATAAATCAGAAATTAATGAAATTTAGAAAATTAGATTTATATGTAGGTGAACTAGAGAAATAATAAAATGTGAAACTTGTGAATTTACAAAGCTATGCATATTTTGAGGAGGCACTGAAAAACTCAAAATCCCTTCTTTTGGAGAAATGTATCTATCTCAATTGGTTGCTGGTCACTGTCTCCAATGATATTACAACTATTCATTTCTAGCCTGGCTCTTCTGATCTGACAATTAATGAGGCTAGAAATTTTACCATCTCAGCAAAAAGAATTGTGGGGACATCATTCTGAAATGCTGGTTGCTACACATTTCTACTGTTTTATAATTGAATAGTATATCATGTTGTTTTGAGGTATTGTAACTTCATGTGAAGAGGTCAGGGCAACACATTAACAACCCTTATTTTTGTAAGCAGGGGGCAAAATTAAGTTTTTGTAAATCCAAACATGTCTTAGTGGGTATGCAAGGTTGAAGGACAAAAAATGATCATAGAACAAAACAACAGGAATTTTTAACACACTTGTTTCAATTTCATTTCTATTCCTGGAAACATTGAGATCAAAATGCATCCACTATCATTGAAGCAATTAAAGTGATGTCATATATATTAACTTATATAGGAAAACAACATTTTTAAATGCCTGTAAAATTAGGTAAATGTGATGTAGTGTGCCCCATAGGATACAGACCTTTTGCATTATAATAACTTGATTTTTAGTGACATTCACATACGCAGTATGTGTATTGGATTATTGCCAGAGACTTTCTACTTCATGAGGGAAGGTTCACGTGGGAACAGAGAAACAGCCCAACAGGTGGCCCTAATGATCGGAAAGAGAACAGATAATGGAACAATGTCATTTTATTGTGAAAGGAAATACAATTTTAAAGTAGTATTCCACTCAAAAAAAAAACAAAAAACCAATTGCTTTGAAAATGAATGATGTGCAATTGGGCGACTAAGATACTAGCAAAAGTTTTGGGTTTGTCAGTTTAAACCTGGAAGGTCCATTTAAATGAAATTTGACCTAATATTAAAATCATTATGGTTTGTATTCAGAATCCTTTCAAATTCAGTTCTGAGACTTTTAAATTGAAGAAAGAGTTGATGTAAATAATAAGCTAATCCTGTGTAAGTGATATCTGCAAGCCTTTTTTTATTAAGCTAGGAATCTTACCACTTTCTTGCCCCTTCATTTATGAATCGGTGGTCAGTTTTTGTGAAGCTAACCTACTCAAGGATGGGAACATCTTTTAATTTTATTACAATGTCTATAATTATAACACATGATATAGGAATCATATTCATTAGATTTCAGTATCAACAGGTTACTACAAAAAAAGTGCATCCAATACATGTACATTACTTTACAACACATCGCCAGATGAGATTAAATGATTAAAATTGATTTACAAGTTTATGTCCAAGTAAAATATTTTCTGCCATGAAAATGTTTTAATAGAATTAAGAGACAGTACTATCAAAAAGGGAAATAATATTGATATTAACAATGCTATTTAATGTACTTCTTAGTTGCCACTTTTTTACCATTAGTTTTCAAATTCTCAATAGTCCTGTAACAAGTGTTGTTCCTCAGCTTCTGGGTGAATGATCCTATCTCAGTAAGGTTTTGTAACCAGTTTCCCTTTATCCACTGAGTAAATGCTGAGATATCCCCTTGTTTTGCTTTGGATACAAGTGTAACTTCTCTGTCTGGTCTCACTTTCTTGAGTTCTAAGGAGTGTTAGTGGAGTATTAAGTTATTTCCTACACAGAGCTACCGTCAATCAATAATCGTTCCTCATATTCTCGTGGTAGTTAGTCGATTCCTTTACGGGGAGTACGATAAGATAGACAAGCCAAAATCTGTAGCTTATTTGCTGTTTTATTACACTGGAGAATAAATTTGTTATCAAATTTTGACAAAAATGCTCGTTGTTTCCAGTGGCAGTTTCTCAGGTGGAGGGAAAGGATGCTCTCTCGTATTTTCTTCTGCATGCAATTACTATTTTTGTATACCAGCATTATAAATTACCTTTTTTGTTGCAAAAAATCGTTCATAAATGAGTGGTTTAATGCCCAAATGACATTGGCGTTTTACGGCACGAATGATGCGTCATCACACATTCAACCAATCGCAGCAAACAGCAGGATCGTGGGTAGGTAGCGGTAAAAGGAATAACTGACCACCGTCTTGTCGCACAGATGTCAAATACTTTTTTGTTTCACAAAATTAAGTTCCATTCTCTTACAAATCTACAATGCTGTTATACAAAAACAAAAAAACAAAAAAAAAGGGTATGCAACTCGTTTCTAATATTGCTTTATTGCATTCGTACAAATTTGAAAACTCGCTTCTAACGTTGCTTGTTTTCAAAAGCGTGCTCATGCAGTCAAATATCTTTGTAAATAACAAATGTGATAAGACACGCACCTCGGCAACCACATAATATAGCCCCAAAACTTCGTAATTCTCTAGGAATCGGTTATATGCGCAGCAGAGTTTGCCACCCAACACTTTCCCGCCAAACGTGACGTCATTCTGGACATATCTATTTATATCTGATTATTTGAAAATATAAATAAGTATTGCACTTTTATCACATTTTTTAAAAAATGTTTGCAGTTTCCTGTGCTGAATTCAAATTTTAATGGTTCAATATTCAAGTCAATGCCTAAAATATTTGTTATCCCCAATGATTTTAATGTTATTTTTTTACGAAACGTATTTTCAGTATCTTTTGCCTTCGGTGTCGCAATTAATAGGAGTCTTGCCGAGCGTTTCGCGGTGTCCCAGGGAATTTCTAATTTTCTGCCTTCGTCCGACACTATCTGTAACTTAATTTTATGAATTTCGCGTGTTATTGAAAGTACACAAGATCAACTAACTATTGACGGTATTGAATGCATTGTTTATGATTAAAGAATTCATTTTCGTTTGATGTTTGGTATTTGATTCAAAGTGTACACCCGTAGAAACATTAAATTTCGCGTCGAAAATGGCTTGACCCGAGAGGTTGGTGGTGATCCATGACTGCTGACAGCGATATCTAACGGTATTCAAAACTACGTTCTCTAAACCGGAGGATTCATTGGAGAGTGTAAAAAATATTTTAATAACCATTGAGAGCTAAATAGTCGTAGTAGTATAGACGTGAAAGACGTCCGTGATTCCTGCCCATGAAACTGAATTTACATTAATTTTTGTATACGTAATGTGATTTCAAGTTTCGATGATATAAAAGTGTTGTAATGACAGGAATGCCAGGACAGTGAATGAATGGCTCAGTGTCAAAAGGTTGTTCCAGATCTGAAGGAGTAGTGGGTTTGATTTCCAGTCTGGGACTTCTCTTTTTATCTTTTATTTATTCCGTAAATTTCATAATTGTATCATAATTCATTCAGCTATTAAATCTACCTTTTAAAATTGGTTGACACGCCCATTTTCTATAATTTCCGTGAGAGAGGTTCTAAGCCACATTCACGAGTGCCGATGATAATACCAACATTAGCACAGAACATCAGATGTTTTTGTTACATCCCGTCCCGTTATTCAATCCACCAAAATAATTGTATTACTGACATTCTAAGTAAGCTTTTGGAATATAGGAATATTAAGCATTTGATGTTCAATACCGATTTGACGTGTCAATTTCACGGGCTTCCACTATCCCTTGTTTTCCAAGAGTACCGATTCGTAACACGACGAAGAATGAAGACTAATCTCTAGGGAAAAAATACCTGAACGGCTGATATGGCTCAGGGCAACAACTATTCCCACTGCTGTGTTTTTGACAGGAAGGTTCTAAGGTTCGAGACCCGCCAGATTTTCGACACTACCTAGATAGCTTGGTCATTTTCAACCACTGACCGGAGGACAATTTTAGCAGCCGGGTACTCTGTTCGGTAGTTTTCTGTTGTTTATCCGAATAATACCAGATGAATGCCGGAGAAGTGTCATAACATACGGACCATGAACAGCGCACGTTTGCTTCCCCAACCTTGTCCCATCATCTCCTCTTACACACACACACACTCACGCACTTAAAGAACTATTATTTATATCGGTAGACTAGTCACCTGCTTGGAGCTTGTCCCGACTCGGACGTTGCTCCGCTGGCGGAGATACGTGGAAAGGGACAGCTGACTTGTAGATTTCACGTTCTAGTGGGGAAACACCATCCGGAATATAACATGCATTATACTTGTAGGACTAATGACTATAGTAGTTGATGCGCCCGAAAATAAAATAAACAATGGATCCGTGTGTGTGTGTGTGTGTGTGTGTGAGAGAGAGAGAGAGAGAGAGAGAGAGAGAGAGAGAGAGAGAGAGAGAGAGAGAGAGAGAGAGAGAGAGAGAGAGAGAGAGAGAGAGAGAGAGAAAAGAGGCAAGAACGCGTTCCTGATGCATCGAAATGGACAAGACAAGAAAGTAGTAGGAAGAGGAGCAGTGAAGAAGAATATTAGTGACACGACAGGAAAAACAATATTCAAGAACAGACAATGCCCTGGGTGTGAATGCGCATTACGTCTTCATACGTCTAAAGGCGGCTCCACACATGCGGCATTCGGCGAATCCCGAGTATCGTGGACGGGTTGCTTGCGATTCGTCGACCGCCGAACGTTCGGTATTCACCCTACCCACCGCGTGTCGGTCTTTAGGACACATCAAAGGGAGCGAACATTCGCCGAACACATCAGCTGTACGGGATTGGGCGAGCAGTAGCTTGGGCGAATGCCGAATGTGTGGAGCCGCCTTAATCTTAATAGTGAACACCACACCTTGAAGGCCGATGAAAAACATGCAATATTTTTTTAAAGTCAAGTACTTTGCAACATACAAAACGGATATCTTAATGTTGTCACTATAAGAAAATAATTCAGTTAAACTTAAAGCATGTTGAGTAATCATAAAAATAATCGCTCGATAGCTTGTTGAAAAAAATCTTACTTTTAGGGCGGTGTATCATCTTTAAAATACTTCTAGGATTGCTAAATCATATTTTCCCAAATAAGTAAGTTTGTTATCTTGAAGATAACAAGGAAAATCATCCCTTTTATTATACAAAAAATTGATAAAACGCAAAACTCGAGTTATCATAGTTCCATACCCTTGTGAGTTAGCTCACTCGACGACTCAATTGTTAGCTGATAACACTTAACCCGCCGATGCTCGCAACGTTAGAACAATTCTGCATTTATTTCAGTAGCATTGACATTAAATGCACCTGGTGATAACGCTCTGACAATGCCTGCATCCGTTTGCATCAGTTCTGCGAAAGGTAACAATCTAACAATATGCGTTTTAATGCAGTACGTACAGGCGTTTTTTTTTTTTTTTTTGTTTTTTTTTTCACACGCGAGCAATCGCGTAATATTTCGAGATATATTTAGCGCATGTTTCTCCCTGGCATTCAGTGTTGTTTCTTTCGTGTTTTTTAATTTCTCTTATTCTAACAACATTAAAAAAGTGTTTTTATTGAAAATAATAAATTGAGAAAATATAAACATTGACATAAAACATTTAACATTTGTAAAAATAATCTGATCTTGACAGATAGCACAAGGTTGTTAGTATTCATCCTCGGAGACACGGTTACTGGATAAATCACATGTAAGTCTGGGCTGACATGCATTTCGCGCAAGTGTATCCTGACAAGTATCACAAGTAACGCCTCCGCACTCAAGCAACGTCAGATATCCTCAGAATATATAGACTTCTTCAGAATACTTTGATATCTGCAACAATACAATGCCATCTTAGAAAAATGAACACCAAAATATTATAATAGCAACAATAATAATAGTAATGGAAAACAATTCCCCATAATGACACACGTTCTCTCCAGGATAAAAATGACTGAGCCTCGGAAAATAACGTGTAGCGTAGTCATTTCCGATACGAATATTATAACAATAATAATTATTATTATAAATAATAAATATAAAATACACTTGAATTATAAGAACACAGGAAAATACATGTTGCTTGCGCGGTAGGGTTCGTTTCACGAGGTAGTGTTAAGACGGCTCCTATGTCGTCCACTCTTCAACAAAATCACACTCCACACACGAAATTTGGAGAAACCTTGATAGCACTACATGATTAAATACGTCCCTAAGAAAAACCTGGTCTCTGACTAAATTCAGACGACAGATTTTTCAGGCAAAAGTGTTCAGAAAGCAATACAAACACCTCCTGGGAGCACGATGCATGGGTAAATCGCGAGGAAAAGTAACTTTCATATATTGCGCTATTATTTCAACTGTTACACGAATAAAATTATTTTTATATCGTAGAGCGCTAAAACTGACTAATGTGCTCGTAAAAAAACGATGTGCACCATTAACGGGTAGACAACATTAGAGAAGATACCTCGGGAAGGGAAACACTTAACAAAAAAATCTACCAATTTCGAATCGTTCTATGATTTCATTTCTAATATGACCTGTCGCCCATTCTTCTGGATAGGTTCAATTGTCGTTTGTGGAGCAACAGTATATTAAGAATATTGAACTAAAGCAAACTTCTAAGTTTTGTTTAATTCCGTTTGATACAAGACACACCACATATTAACATTAAATGCCTAAATATCTTGGGAGAATTTCAAACATTGACCCAAATTTGGCACACTAATTAATCCGAGCAATTATAATATATAGTAATAATATAATATAGTATAATAATTATAATATAACAGTATAATACAATAATAATATAACATTTGGTCCATTGGTAGAATGCTTTCTTCCGAAACACTTAGGCAGCAGGATCGAATCCGGTGAAACACATTGCTTATCCGTATTTCTTGTCAAATTAACTGTATGACAGTACTCTCGCCTTTGCGTTATTACATTTTTAGTGGGGGAGGGTTCCACACAGCAGGAATAGCCCATCTTTATCCCTAACGGCGCAGAATGCATTTTCCCCTCGCAAAAAACTGATTTTAAATCATGGTAGCCATGGCAAGAGATGTCTTTCTACGAAATATTTTGATTTTTCAAATTATGTATTTTTTATTTAATTCTAAGAAATATAGGAGATACATGACTAATCAGGAAACCAAAAACGTCGCCTCTGACATAGATAAGTGTCTCTCTTCAACTAATGAGATTTCCTCTCGTGTGGCTTGACGAGCCATGTCGAAAAATTGAATAAAACGAATGAAGTTTCGCTTGCGTGACTGTGAGTGAAGATATTGATTTTTCTTTTCTTAGTAAGTGGCAACGCTGCTTTCTTATTTTATTTTAACCGGGAGTCGAACATCTCAAGGACAGTTGTAAGTTTGATGCTGAGATTTAGAAAGAGAGAAAATCGATCTGTCAACAAAGGAGATGAGTTTATGTAATTCACTTCTGAACCATAAAATCATTGCAAGGAGAAATACATCACTAACATGGTCGTGTAATAATACTAGAAGCAGTCATATTTCACATTACATTTTTGGTAGAAATTGTTTTATCAAATCGAAATTATATACCGTAAACCGGGGTGGCTTGAGTTCAGCTTTTGTGTATTTTGTGTTATATCTGCTATATAAACTAATATTTTTTACAAAAGGTTTCATCAAAACAAAGTTTGGTTATTTCTTAATGCAAGGGTATTTATTTTGTCGCTTATTAAAGGAGAAAAATGAAGTTAAAATCGTACCCAGGTCACCCCCTTCAGGTGTGTTGACTTGGGTAGACGAGTCTATTACCTTGATAATTGACCTGTCAAAATGTATGTTTCCATCTCACCGCACTGAAACCAATTGTGGACAAATGAAGGTGTAAATACATAATTTTTTATTGCAAATATAATTACACAGAATTATTATTTCAAATGTGCAATATAAATCTGAAGAGTTGAAGATGCATGTTTTGGTGGGTTTATCACTTCTGGATAGTTTGAGGAAGAACTGGGTGATTCTCTCCTGAACAATCTCGTATCTGCTTTTCTTTTCTTTCTTTCTTTTTTTCTTTCTTGTATGTTCGTGTCATCTGTTAACTATGTGTGCCTAGTAATGCATGTAAAACACTCTCCTCAAGTCACCCCACAAATGTTCAGCAATTCACTAATAAATCAACAACTATTGAACAAAACTTTTTAATTACATAAATTATCACTCACAGTTACTACACTATGTGTTATTAGCAACTAGCCTCATAGCAACTTCAAAACCAGAAGATGTGACTAGTACGTACTGTACACAAAGTTCTGCAATAATTTCATAAAACTTCTTATGAATGGCTCTCATGGCTGAGGACGAAGGCACTTGCCTTTACCACTGATGTTCCAGGTTCGATTCCCCATAGAACCTCAAGTCAAATTTGTTACGAGTTTGCCTGCTTCACAGGGACCAGTTCAATACCTGTGAAGCGTCCTAAACCTTACCCCTATCCTTATTCCTTCCCAATTCTGGCCAATAAATACGAGTAAATGACACAAGGCGAGCTCGAAGGCGCTACATGTCGGCGATTCCCTGACTTGACTGCGACTGACGTGACTACGACTACTCAGCGGTCGCTTGCAACGGAGGATTAATCCAATTAAAGTTCATAAGGGCTAGTGTGTGCTCCACACCCACATGGGCTAGAGAACGTTGTCCCAAAAAGGCGAGAAATTAAAAAAAATGAAACACAGGTTATGGTAAAAGGAGGCGGGGAAAGGGGGGGGGAGATATTTATGTGATGTCTGTGAATCACTTTTTTTCTAGAGGCTGGTTTAGGAACCACCGTTCTATTTCATTTACTGTGACTACGACTTCATCTGAATTCTTCCCAAGTCACCCCAGTTTACGGTAATCGTCAATTATGTAATTTCGTCAAAATTCAAATATTCGTCTTCGCGACTGCAAATTTTGGCTGCTTTATGCATAACATTGAAAAGACAAATGTATAACGTTGTAATTTAGAGGATTTTGTAGTAATGTAGAATGGATAAAATTACTACCTGGACGGGGAATCGAACCCGCCACTCCCCCAGTTGTGGAACAACACTTTGACACATCCGTTCGTTCTCCTAGTTCTTCTTTTATAAAAACATGTTTATATTTACGAAACTTGAAGACAACATTACATATACAACTAGTGCTACCGAAGCACATCCTTTCTCGCAATGTTTCTAAACGCTCCACAATATTATATTGAACAATTGATTTGATGTGGCATACGTTTTACAAATAGGACAAGAGAGTTGTAAACATGTTTAAAATTTCAAAATACAAAAACGACATACTACAGACACTTCCAGTTTATTTAGAATCTGAACAGATAGTGTATGTGAGTAGAATTGCTTCAAATGATTTGCAATAAAGTTTTTGAAATTCTCAATAGTTTCCTGCGGCAACAGAGTTTTGTGACAAATAATTACCCCAGAACCAGGCTCGACCCAGCGGCCCCTCGCTCCGAAATGTTGAGTCCGAACCTGACATTTAACCACTTCGGCCACCCGGGTTATACAGGGAATTGGCTCTTCCATAATAGTCATAACCGAAAGACAAGTGATTTGATGATTCATACATTTTACAAATCCAATAAGATATGTGAAAAATTGTTTCTAAGTTGAAAATTCGAAAATCACACACAGACAATTCCAGTTTATTTATCTTGATTAATAGTATTTGCGATTAGAATTACTTCAAATTGTTTTCAATATTTTTTTCTGGAATCATCAATTATTTCCTGCGGCAACACAGAATTGTCACAAATAATAGTTCTCGACCAGGACTCGAACCAGCGAACGTGCCCTCCACAGAGCTCAGGCCTTAACCCCCCCCCCCCCCACACACACACACACACACTCCAAATTAGCTACCTCCTCGGCTATTCAGTTACGACGTGCATTCTTCAATACTTCTATAAAAGTAATAAGGGTATGGTGGTTTCAGTTCTAGAATTACGGAGCCGAGTAATTAAGAAAATGTGAAAAATGTTTGTTTTTCGAGCGGCGAAAGAAAATAGGTGAGAAGACACCTATCTAAAAAGCTGGTCTTGAGTGGATAGAATAGAAAACTAACTAGGGCGAGAAAGTCTGTGTCATTCTAACACCACTAGTTAAATAGCTATTGAATACAACAAACTTTGTCTGGCGCAAAATTATCATCAGATTTGTGGTCTTGAAATGTTTTTGCAATTTAAAAAAGAGCAATACCCTAAAATGGGTCTAGCACCATATTTCTTACCGCGCCTTATTACATATGTGGAGGATAAATAAAAAATTTGGAGCGGTTTTTGACAATTTTTTTGTGGGTAAATTCGAAGCCCACGTCACGCAGAAACTTTTCGTTTATTCAAAAAAGTGTACATGACCTTATCTAAAGATCATAATCTACTATTAATCTACTCTTCGCTCTCAATAGACATTAAACTATTCGATTCTCTCTCTAAGTTTAATCTTCAGAGGTCGGTCTAGAGAAGTAGTTTTGAAGATCATCGGTGGATAGCGCTGTCGGCAGGCAGGGATGTCCATCGCCATCAAACTCGGGGGCCGAGGCATCGTCGACGCGAAATTTAATGTTTACACGGGTGTACATTTGATTATGAGTCCGTTGTGTAAAGTTGGCCGTTCTGTAAGGAAGTCTCTTTCTACCTCTCACGGTGGGTGCATATTTTTGGCTGGAGTTACAGCCAGCGAGCGATGTGTGTGTGTGTGTGAAATATATTTATTACACGATACACCAGGATAGTGAAAATTTCGAAATGAAATCATTTTGTGAAAAGCCTGCCCAAGCAATAGGGCTTGTTGCAAAGTGCTTGAGTGCGATCACCGTATTTTCGAAACCAAGTTATTTTTTGTTTTGTATGAGATCTATTACTGTCGAGTGTATTCATTGTTGTAGACAATGTCATCCCCTTGAATCATGAACTATGAGATATGATGATAATGAAAGGTGAAAGGACAATCACAAATAGTCAATGCCTACGCAAAATTCGAACCTTCAGCCTTCTCAGCGCAGACGACGGCTGCCGCAACCGCCTGTGGCATGGGGTCTGGCCTAATGTTCTATTTTGTAATAAAAAGAAATGTATGAAACATTTGGATCTACGTGCCCTTACATTGGATATGAAAAATGCCAACGATTTTTGAGCCTGCCATTCGAGAAGTGATTTTTTAGTATATTTTTATAAACTATCGGCTTTTTAAATATTTATTTTATAAAATTGTATTAATTATCATTGAGAGAAATACAGTAAAAACTGTCTCAGGCAGAAACTGGATAAGGCTAAAACCTGCGGATAAAATCTCAGAACGAGCTATTTTCCAATGCAAAGTACACTGGATAAGCCGGAAACCTGCCTACGCAGAAACGGAAAGGGCTTTTTAGTATATCGATATGAAAAATTCTGGATAAGACGGGAAACAAATAGTTTTGCAATAAAATATTGACTTATAAGAGTGGAGACATTGTACCCCGAGACAGAGCTGAGCTCGTCCATTCGCTTTCTCAGCTTCCGTTGTCCGAAATTTCTATAAATTAGTATGGAGAGAAATTTTACCTACATTGAACTTAAATAATCGTTCGGGAAAATTCCAAAATGTTCATAAACACAGACCTAAAAATGTTCGTAATTTTTCCACGGAGTGGAGAAACGTTTAACATTAAGTTAATCAGAAGTTGATATAATTTAACGTATTAATTGTTCAATGCATTACTTATAATAAACATATGGTTATTTAAAAATATAAATAAATATGCGTGTTTTTGTCATTTAAAAAATGTTTGCAGTTTCCTGTGGTGAATTCAAATGTCAATGGTTGAATTTCAGTAATTAAGGCACGCGTTGAAAATATCGTTTGTGATTAATGATTTTAATGTTAACATTTTTTTAAACGTATTTCAACGTCTTTCACTTTTGGTTACATGTAAAGGCATTGTGTGTTTGCATCCCCGCCAGTGTTTGGGAGGAGGAAGGATGGAACAGTTTAGTTAAGTTTCCCTTAATGAGTAATGGAAATAGATGTTCTACCACCAGTCGAAACAAACCTCGAACAGCCATGAATGTTGTAGAATCGATGGAACATTGGATGTACCCTATCTAAAATATGCAGTATATATTAATTCTGCATGTTGTAAGGAAAAGTCATGGCCCCCTCGGTTTAAGTAGAATTTTAGCATTTTCCAGCCGAGAGCCGGTTACCCTTTACGTCCCAAAGGGACCCACATTCGACCATACACTGACACGCTTGCGAGCTCCTTTGATCTGGGGTCAGCAGAACGCTGGGTCCTCCGCGACAACACATATATGAGAGAAAAGGGACAAACAACCATGCCCACGGCGGGATTCGAACCCGCGACCCTTCCGAACGAGACGCTGAGTCGGCTCACGCAAAGTAGAAATCATGTATAAAAAACATTTTCAAGTTTAAGTTTAATTCCAAAATAACGTGGTTTCCTTACTCTATCAGATCCCCCGAAGTTACGGGGGGGGGGGGGCAGACGGTCGCCAGACCTGAGGCTCTTGGTGGATGTGGAAACGTTTACCCGGACCCAATTTTCTCGACGGCACTTACGTCGATAGTGCCAAGGTGGGCGCAGTGAGAAGGTGATGCTAAGTTTTGTGTCACCGGGTTTGGGCGGGTGACCCAGAAGTTGGGCCTCGAACGCGTTCCTAAATCCACTTATAAAACTCCGACAGGGGACACGAATCTCCCGACAGGTTGCCTGGATTCCGGCGATACTCATGTCGATAGCTTCAAGGTAGAGGCAGTGAGGAAACGGGGTGAGGGCCTCACGCCACCCGGGCTTTGGTTCGGGCGGCTCTCAGATGGGCTCTTGGTTTCGTCGTGGCAGTGCCCGATACTCGTGAGCAATTGCGTAGGGATTCGTCTCGGCGTATAGTAATTGGCGTTCAACCAGACTCCGGGATTGGCTCGCAAAGCTAGTATCTCTTAGCTGGCAGAGTGGCCCCACCCAGGCTTAATTGAGGAGGTGCCCCAAAGGGGTACTATGTTCCGGCGGGTTGCAGATGCCAGCCTAAAGGGTACTTGTGCGCCCGCAGGAGGTGCGGATGGAGGCTAACGCTTAAGTGCTCTTTCCGGGAAGTAATCCCCCTGGTAGAACAAGATTGTGTAGGAAAGTAGGCTGCATTGTATTCATATATTCTCTATCCGTCCAGTATAATACCAGAGTGATTAAAAATGAAAAACATTAAATGGAGCATTTGTAATTTAGCTCTTTCATTTCCTTCAAATGTAAAAGGAAAACGACGATCTCGGAGGCAATGATTTTTGAGCGAGCTCTTTCTTGTACTCACGATAAACACCAAACGAGATTCAATTGGGCTAAGCCTTTTTGGCGAAACAGATAAAAGGCTTGATAAAAGTTGACCGCGGGCTGCAAACGGCATTCGTCCCACGAGCCGTCACTGGTTGCCACTTGCGTTCATGACTCAACTTAAGCCTTCCGCGTGGAATGCCGGGTCAGAACGGAAACGCACCTCCTTTCCTCGCGGGATTATGTGCAAGAGCCTTGGAGCAGTGCCTGTCACTCGCGGTTTGCCATGTTTCCACGAAGGGCTAGATTAGTTCTAGTTCAGCGTCTGTTGGTCGTGCTTTGTGGAAACATCGCTAGAGTTCGTGTGTTCTGGTGCTAACCTAATATAATTTATACATAGTAAATATAATTTGTATATTATTTAGATAAAATGTAATTAATTTTGAGTGCGTAAGTAATTTATTTTTGTGCTAATACACTGTGTTCCTGTTTAGCTGTCGAATTCACTTGAACGGCTGGGCATTAAAATGCGCGCAAGTTGAAATAGTTCTTTTTTATTGACCATTTATATACTCGCGGTAAGGACCACAAATACAGAAATGTTCAAATCCTCTTGTAAAACCTCAAAAACTAAACATATTTTAATACTAACATGCGAAAAATGTATGTAATTTATTGCTTAAATATGTAGCGTTGGTTCTTCAATTAATATGTTTCCTTCAATTATCTTTCAATTTATTCTGGGTCCGCCGTTGACCCCGTCCTCGGTGATCTCCTGGTACTGAAATGGCATTGGTATGCGACTGTATAATATTACACAGTAAAGAGAATTACTACATAGTTATGTATGCACCATTTCTGTACTAAATTTGCTTAGCAATAAACAAATATATTTTATATTGTAATCCAGGCCCTAACAGGCCTTTTCGTTTTTTTTTCGGACTTTGCTAGAATTGTACAATCTGAGACGACATGATGCATTGTTTACCATTGTCGACAATTATGGCATTTATCATCCTGGGAAATGACGGCGTGAAAGCGGGCTCTCGTGCCAACAAGCAGGTACCACCGGCAGCCAGTTCCCGGGGATTTGAGGATTCGAAACACCACGAGCGGCCTAGTTCTTAAATAGACACGTTGTATATTCTCGAAAATAAAATAATTTCATCTGTTTTGCAGATATATTGGTGAAGAAGCAGTGGCAGATGGAAAACCATGTGAACTAACTGACGAACCTACCTGGATTATAGACCCAGTAGATGGAACTATGAATTTTGTTCACGGATATCCAAACTTTTGCATCTCCGTTGCCTTGTGGATTAAAAAGAAACCATCGATTGGAATTATATACAATCCTATATTAGAGTTAATGTTTACGGCTCAGACAGGAAAAGGAGCTTTTTTGAACGGAAATCGTATTTCAACATCTTCTGTTAAAGGTATGAGAACATTGAAGATATGACGGAGAGTTTCCGGGCTGGTAGGCCGTGGTCCAATTGGTGTTAAACTGTCAGACGTTTCGTCCACGGCTGCGGAGGACATCTTCAGCGGCGGCCGTGTCTTCGGCGTAGTATCCTGGAAGGCGGCTCTCTGTCGACCGGTGCAGCGTTTTTTCGGCTTAGCCGCAGGTTTGTGTGATTGTAGTTTTGTTGCAGTTCGCACGCATTTCGCGTTTTACTACTATGTAGTGTTTACTTACTACGCTGGTGTGGGTTCGCGTCGGACCTTATTCAATAACCAAATTGGCTTTTGTGTTGCACTACAGAATATAAGAGGGGAGTGCTTGTCTTCTTTGTCTTGTGAGGACAGGTTCGAGCTAATTGTTTTAGCGTTGCCGGAGCTTCGTTGGTTTGAAAGGCATGATAGGTTTCGATGAACGAAAGTCGTGTCAAGCATTGAGTGAAGGACTCGACATCAAGTTCCTTTCAACCGTTTCCGAAACGTAAGGCGTTCTATGAGCCCTAGAACTTTGTTCTGTGCTAGCTCAAGTGTAACCTTGGACTTCTGTGCTGTGGTCCACCACGTTGCCGCAGCGTAGGTGGCCACAGGCCGGCAACACGTTTTATCGAGTGCCAAGCGAAGTTCCAAGGGGAGTGTAGGTTCCCTCAAAAGAAGTTGTAAGAGTCGATCTCTTTGCTGTAATTTTGATCGAATTCTCCTGACATGCAAATGCCAGCGCATCTTTCGATCAAATGTGACGCCTAAGTAAGTTGCCTTAGGTGGCCATGTTTGTGTGCCAAGAGTAATTTGTTTGGGTGGTGTAAAACGTTGAGTGTAATTGTGTTTGTGGTGGGTGTAACAGATTGCCTGCGTCTTTTCCACTGAAAAAGTCAAGCGGTTTTGTTCCGCCCACTTCAGCGTCAGGTTCATCTGATTTTGAAGTATTTTCAATTTGTGATCTAGGTTTATTCGTCTTGCTAAGACGGCTATGTCATCAGCGTAAAGGAAAAGCCGTATTCGTTGTATATGTGGGATGTCATTGGTCCAGGTATGAAGGCAAACTGTTCATCTCGGATGAGGTTCCGCGAGAGAGCAGTTCGCAGAATTCGCGCGAGTTGAAGCCTCTCGAATACTTTTCCCATAATAGAAAGGAGACTGCGAACTGCAACACAACTACAATCACACAAACCTTCGACTAAGCCGAAAAAACGCTGCACCGGTCGACAGCGAGCCGCCTCCCAGGGCACTGCGCCCAAGATACGGCCGCCGCTGATGATGTCCACCGCAGTCGTGAACGAAAAGTCAGGCAGTTTAATGCCAATTGGACCACGGCTTACCTTCCTTAAAACTCTCTCTTTTATTGACTTCGGCCGTGAAAGCCTACGATGCTATATTGAAGATATGGTTAGTACAAGCGCAAATAGAGCATGTGCTATTTTTTCAACTTTTTTTCAGATCTTGAGAAAGGTCTTTTAGCTATGGAATTTGGTACCAGCAGAGATCCTGAAAAAATGGCAGTTGTAATGGAAAATACTCAAATACTATTACCACTCCTTCATGGGTAAGTATTAAAAAGTATTACTTTGGGATGTGCGCATGCATGTCTCTGTACCTTCGGGCTTGGACGTTTTAAGAATCGTCCGACTATGTTGGTCCTAGTCTGCGGATTCGAATTTAAAACATGTGTTTGTGGCAAGGTTTGATTTCAAACCACCACGAACCCCACGAATCATGTCCTGCACCCCATGCATCCCTCGTCAGCTTACCATTCCTTATAAAGTGGATGGCAATAGCAATTCACCATTACCTTTATTCATCCAGTGAAGGAGAAGGCATGAAAGCATAAAACATCTCATTGCCTTTCGGACGGAAATGAATAGATTAATCATAATCGTCACTGAGAACTTATTGAGTTAGGAACAGAAACGGACGTGTTTCAACTATTTCGATGAATGACTCATAAATTACTTCCCAATATTATTTGAAAGTGCATTAGAAGTCGTTTCTGTGCGTGTGTGCAGTCGGTGCAAATCCGGCAGGATATATAAAGAAACCAGTGGGATATATAAAGAAACCCACGAAACAAATAGAGTTCCTAAAATGAATGATCAAACATAGCGGAAAATGTCGAATTTAAATGAACAGACAATGGGGAGTCCAAGCGGATGCAGTGCAAATTAAGCTTAAAAACGGCGCAGATCACATTTTCGTTGAACTCCTTGAATTTTCGAAAATTGCAAACGTTCGAAATAATACGAGAATGTAATACATGATCTTGGCGGAATTACTAATCCCGATCTTGTCTACTTTATTTGGTTAGGAGTTTTTCAAGTGATAGCCGAAGTGTTAACTTAATCGTTACCAATAATGAGCGAAAGAATTTAATTTTTGTAGCCTCGGTTGTTCTCTTATGTTTATTTGTTAACTAGTGTTATTGGAACGAAATCTGGGCATATGGTCAAATGGGGTAAGGGAGCGTAAGATACTGCCAAGAAATATTTCCACGTCTATTTTCACTACTGGAAGTTTCAACCGTAATCAGCATTTCTTTCTGTCAGTTTTATCCACACGTATGTAATTTTTGAGAAAGGGAATTTTGTTGACATGCTTCACATACGCTTCATTGCTATTAGGTAATGAGTCACCAATGATTCGGTAAAATCATATCAGTGCATGTCTTCGACTGGAATTTGCTCTTCAGAACTGCTGTGACGGAGAATATTATAAGTACGACCTTAAATGTGAGGGAGTTGTTTTGTTCACTAACATTTCCATGCTATTAAGTTGGAGAAAATGGGGAATCAAATTTAGTTAATCGTTTAGCTACAGCTAAAATATTCTGCTTTAAGATTCTATGTTGTTTGGAATGGTCATTAGTTGGAAAATGTGTTACTTTTGCAGAATTCGGTCATCCGGATCAGCTGCCCTAAATATGGCAATGGTGGCAATGGGTGGTGCAGATTGCTACTTCGAATTTGGTATTCACGTTTGGGACATAGCAGCAGGAGTGCCTCTTATTCAAGAAGCTGGTGGCTTTGTATCTGATCCCGCCGGTAAGTGAATAATGCTAGGTGTATCGAGTGTATTGAAAGGAGAAGGGACCTTCCATCATTCTAGAAATATTCCAATGTGTATTCCTCTTTCATTGATCATTTCACAGAACGGTAGTTAAAATATTCATTAAACAATGATATATATGAGTACAAAAAATAATATTAAAAACACCTCCTTGATCTCTTTATACTTGGCAAGATTTCCTGATGACCAAATGTCTCTGTAGATGTTGAAGAGGAGAAGGGCACATTCTGAAAGGAAACGCTCTTGTGCCTCCGCGGTGCACTACCTAAAGCGGGCGCTGGCGAAATATGTTTCCCACCACACAAAATTTGATTGATTAGAAAATAACTTTATCCGAGCTAAGTTAGCCATGCAAGAAATTGAAGCAGCGTCCTGAAGAGTATCTTATTTTCACTAACTTGTACTATTCCCCCGAATTTTGTATGGCCAAAGCAGCATCAAATCGGAGGAAGATTCCCCCGCTGCAACTGCCGTAAGGTTGCTGCTGAAGGGAAAATCCCTAAAACCTCCAGAAAACATATAGTTGAGAGATTGGCCATTTATTATGATAACATCTGCAGCTTCACACGTACACCCCGAGTTTTCTCAACACTAAAAGCATATTGGTGTGACGTGCATTTTTCAAGTCCTTCGGAAGGAGACTACGACGCACTTTTGGAAAAATTTCTTCTGCGTCGATATGGTAAACACGTCTACTCTAGGACCTGATCAGATACACGTGAAGCTTATCCCTGAAAAATCACGCTTTTTCCTTGAGTCTCTTCAATCGAATTTGGAAGTAACTTTGGTACGAAGCAATTTCACTCAATCCCTAAGGAAGGAAAGGATACTATCAAGTGACCTTCTCCTCTCGCTTAGTAGCGGTGACTAAACTAATAGATCGAATGGTAAACGATCGTCTTCTCTGGGTCCTGGAACTACGAATTTCCAATATGGCTTCAGAAACACCGGTCAACTTTGAACCACCTAGTCATCTTAGCTACAAAAGATCTTCACTTCGTACAACATCCTGTAGGTTTTGTTTTTTTTACAGAGATAGCCAACGACTCCACTTCGAGGTATGCATTCTTCGCACTTTACATTATTGCAAATTCAAGAAACGATTTGAATACTTTCTGGTAGAATTCCTGTCCTCAAGGCCTCTCCTTATCCGCCTCGGAAAAATTTAACTTCAATCACCAGTTGGGAAACAGGATCATCCGAGGATAAATTCTGAACGTCGTTCCTTCCTTTGTTCTCAATGGTACAGCGTCCGTCATGCGAATCTGTGAAAGCGTCGCTCTTTGTTGACGACTTTTCCACATTTCGCTCTTCCAAGAGCATGCACGTTATTCAAAGTCAATTAGAAATTCTCTTTAAGGGGACCCATGATTGAGTTTTCAACTTCTATACTTTTTACGTACATAATTTTGTACATAATTTTTACTGGATTTTAACGAGATGCAAAATTCCGCAATCCAGCCGGCGCTATCGCCTTTCGATCTCAAAATATATACTTGTTTTTCCGAAATTAGCACCTCAAAACAAACTGCATTTTTTGTCTACCTTTTTGTACACACGTTTACTGTTCAGATCGTAAACCCGTGTTTGTTTAGTTTGTCCAGCTTAGTGTGACCGCTCCATTGGAAGGCAAAGTTGATATTCGTGGGGATTCAACACTTGCACATGTAACTGCCAAACGGTGCCTCGAACCTAAATATTTGTCATTGCCTTTTCTTCGCGGGAGCAAGACGCTGCGCTAAATGGGGATGTCGTCGGTTATATTGTATTCCGATTGTTCACTGAATTGTTGATCTCGGGATTACGGCAAATCAGTGTAATTGCTGTTTTTAACTTACACGGTGAATATGAACATAATTTTTATTACGAATGTTTGTACTTTCTGTTCAGTGTGAAAACTGCACGCTGATACCTTTATTCGCTATCAAGAAAATTGATTATAAACAAATTTTGTTGCAAAATTCGTTGTTTTTAGAACAGCGATATTTAATTAGACTAAAACAAATATTCATTGTACTCAAGTAACGTTACAATGAAAATTTCCAAAGAAATCTCTGACCAGAGAAGGTGAGATATATAGAAAGAAATTTCAGATTTAGCCAGCCTTCAGCGAGTGTCTCCAAACGTTTTCACCCCACTAATGTTACTGTATATGGTAACCACCGACTCACCCGATTACCTGATTCCTTCGGCGATTCAGCTTTGCCCGGCTGCTTCGTCGGCAGACTCCCTAGAGGGAGGCATGCATGATTGCCTAACTACTTGAGAGAAAGTCTTCAGCATTTTCATAAAACTACTTTAATCACTTTAGTATGGGTGTGGGTGAAGCCCAGTAACATGAATAAACTTACAACTAACTTAAATCTAATCTTAACTTAGTAACGGCCGGTATCATTTGATGATTCCTGTCAATAATGTGCCTTCACTTCACCTTAATTTTTCCTTATACGCATAGTATAATAATTGTATTTGTACGAATAATATTGGAATAATACTTACTGATTTGGTCAATAATGTAACTAATTCGTAATTAATAAAATTATTTTATTATTGTTGCTTACATGGATGGCCGCGCTGGCTAAAGGCTAAAATAAAGTGTGAGGAGGGAAGTGGAGCGGAAATGGAAGCGGATAGAAACGTAAACGGGTTGGGCATCCACAAGATGAATCTGCTTGGTCGGGGACTGGAAGAAATGCCAAAAGAAAATGGGCCAATAAGCAGTCATGTCATTGGCTGTCCGCGGGGTTGTCTCCGCGAGGCGAGACCGTATTGACAGGGAGCGACGGCCCGTCTCCAGGTGTTGCTAAGGCGGAGCCCATCATCTCTGTTGAGGTTTGTAGGCCTCCTGGAGATCTCTAAGGTCTCTTTGATTAAACGAGGCCACCACCGGTCTTCTGCAGATATAGTGCGGGTCTCCTGGTAATTCACGAGATGGCCCGTTTCCGCGGCGTGTTGGGCCAAGGCCGACTTGTGAATGTTGTAGCCGGTCATGTCGCATGTGTTCCCGCATCTGCTCTTCCACCCCTGTGCGCCCGGTTTGGCCGATGTAAACACGACCACAACTGCACGGGATTTCGTACATGCCGGCGTCTTGAAGAGGGTCCGGACGAAACCTCACCTGAGTCAGGATCCCTCAATTTTGTTGCATGTTATACCTGGCGAATACCGGGTCTGTGCAGCAATCTACCGATCTTGTTCGTGACTCCTCTGATGTGAGGTAATCGAGCTGTCTTGCCATGCGGACTGGAAGGCTCGTTCCGTTCCTTCGAGATAGTAGGCTGGAGTTTCATAGGGCTTTATGCACGGCGGATCCGCTGTAGCCTTTAGCCAGAAAGGTCTCTCTGAATAGTGCATTTTCAGACTCAAGGCTATTGTGGTGTCATATGAGGGAGGCCCGCTAGGTGAGGGTAGAAAGGTCACCACCGTTTCGTGGCAGGGTGGTGGTGCGAGTCGGCGTGTAGGTAGCGACTGGTGTGGGTAGGTTTGCGGTAAACAGAATAACCGAGTGTGCCATCAGGGCGCCTGGTTACTAGCACGTCGAGGGAAGAGAGTTGGCCGTTTTGTTCTGTTTCCATGGTGAATGTAATGCACGGGTGAATGTTATTCAGGTGCGCGAGGAAGGTTTGATGGGACCCGGTGCCGTGGAGCCAGATTACGAATGTATCGTCGACGTAGCACCGCCACGGTTTTAAGGGCGCGTTTTCTAATGCTTGCTCTTCGAAAGATCCCATGAACAACAGGAGATAGCGGAGTGCCCATAGCGGTGCCTGAATATAATACTCTGGCGTGAATTGGAAAGATGTCGTTAGGTGGATCTCAGTGAGTTTGGCCCACTCCCTCGGAAGCGGATGCAGTTAGAGGTTGTCTTCGACGATCTCTTGGTCGTGGCGTCACTATCCAGAACCATGGAGAAGAGAGAGGTAACGTCGCAACTGACCAGGATATCGTCAGGGCCTTTTCTGGTGGAGCGGATGAGTTCGATGAAGTGTTTGGAGTTGAGGACGGGGGACGGAGAGGTGTTAGTTTCTAGGCCGAGAAACGAGCCAAATGTTGGGTAGGTGAGTTGATGGCATTTACTATTACGCGGAGGAGAACTTCGGGTTTGTGAATTTTGGGTAGGCCATAGTTGCGCGGTATGCGGTGGTTATTGGGGAATTTCAGGATTTTCCTATCTTCGTCACTGATGCAAGACGCTTCATTTATGCTGTACATACTTGTTGCCTCACCTTCTGCAAAGGGTTGAGGTCCAGTTTATGATATGTGTTACTGTCACTGAGTATGCTGGACATCAAGGCATGGAATTCGGCGCTATCCATGATCGCAGTGGCGTTGCCTTTTTCTGCGGGTAGAATGACGATGTCATCCCGCTGCTTAAGGTGTATCAAGGTCAATCTCTCATCACGTGAAATATTGCAAGCTGGGGGATTGGCGCGGTTCAGAATAGCGCTCGTGTTCCGTCTTTGGTTTTCGGCAAGGTCTTCCGGTAGCCAGCGCAGAGCTGTTTCCACCGCCGCGACGACGTCATCAGTAATGATCTCCTTGGGGTGTCTGCGAAATTGAGTCCTCGATGAGTACGGTTGTGGCGGCTGTGTCAAACGTTTCACTAGCCAGCGGAGGACCTGGGGCTCCGATTGAGCACTCTCCTGCTCAAGTTGGTGAATTTTCGTACCTGGCGGCTTGTCGCGACATCTCGGGAACTATCAGCGTTGTTAAATGATCTGCTGTTCAGTCTGTAGGGTGTGGCTGATGCTCAGGCGCAGTCCATCGAGTTCTCGCTAGAGTATTGACTCGCAGTAGCCGCTCTCGTGTGATGGATGCGCTCCCGGAGTAGTTGTTCGCTGGTGCGCCGTGAGACCGTTGAGCCGCCCTGGTCTTCATGTGATGTGAAATATTAAGAAATTAATTTTAAGCTAGCTCCACCAATAATTAAGCAAAACTTTGATGAGCAAAAAATTAATTTTGCGTAATTATTTATCAAATAAATAGTTCTAAGTGGTGGCATATTTGGTTTTGAGCTAACCGATTGTGGTGCCAGCTTGAGAAAGATTAATTCACGTTTTGTTACGCGGTTACTCGCGGAATACAATTCACGTTGCCGCCAAGGATTTTCGACAATGCACTGAAAATCAATAACCACTAACAGTTTTAAGCTCTTCGAAAATGTCTTCTGCTCCGTATACGATTCGATCGGCGATCAGTGGGTTCTGCTGCTCATTTATACAATGCTAGCTAACGGCGCCTTTTGGGGTATGCGCACTTTCCGCGAATCCTTATTTGGTGCATGGCTGCTCGAGTCTGTTAGCAACGCATGAATTCTCTTGATTGCTTTCCCCATTCTTCGCAATGGGGTTGCAGGCAACGATTGTAGGCTTAATTTATTCCATGGAGAGCTTATATATTGTTTATTTGAGGTTGAGCGTCAAGCCGTATTCCTTTCTTTTTCTTGGAATAGCATCTGAGGTTTACTCCGAAGTGGCGGCCATGTCATTGTTCTCCGGAACGGAATGCGCCTGTCATCGGAAGCCGACCCAGCCTTCGGCTGTCTCGGCCGGTCACCGGCGACCAGCAGCCCGCAACCGCGCGGAGGTCCAGTCCATGGTCTCGGGAGAAAGAGGGCGAGCAGGTGCCGGCCGGGAAAACCGCGGAGAATACAGACCTCCACTTGAAAGCGTTTTGTCCCCGGCTGCGCGGCTATAACAGGCAATGTTTGTCTTTTCTTGTGCTATCGCCTAATCCACCCATCGCGAGCCCTGGTCGTGGTCGCTGTCGCGGAAAGGCTCTGCCTTCTGCAAGGACGTAACAACGGAGCTCGGCCGCGAGTGGCCGCCCCTAGCAAAGCGCATTTAAGAGTCGCGATAAGACAGGAGGCCGCGCGACGGCTCGCGGCAATTAGAGTGAATCGCACCACCGAACAAAATTGACACTAGCTGCGCCCGAGCACGGAACAGGTTGGGTAAAATAGTGTTCAGTATTTCTTGAAAGATGGTAGTATGTGCTGTGATATGATTAAGATTTTGCAATTTTATATTCCTGTTTTCATATGGTGCGTACGGTGATGACTTTTGGTTCGGGTAATTGTGGACCAGTGACCAGTACCGGAACAGTGCTGTAACTCTGGACCACCTGTACTCATATTGACCGTACAACTAATTTCTTCGGCATTAGTAAATTTGAAATATGGAAACAAGAATTCCACTGCCGTATTTATAAAAGAAGGAAAGTTTGAAACATTAGAAAACAGTAGTAGGTAATTCGCAACAATTTCCACCGCCCGGCCGAAAGATGAAAGGTTTTGCTGCAATATAGCGGATGACGCCGCCATTCGATGCAGGAGGTGTTGCTTCCTCAAAAAAATGAATGACAAACACTTCGCACACGGCACCGTTTAGCTGCGATGTGGGCATCGTGCGGGGCCTCTTGTTGCTTCCCGCGCGTTTTCAGCATTGAAATTATGTAACGGACGAGCGAAAAAATCGGACGGAACAGTAGAGATACGTGGAGAGTGAACTGATCGAGTGAAGAGAATGGGATTGGTGACTCGTTATTTGTTATAAACAATTACATATGCGCTACTTGCGCGCCTGGCTATAAAGATTTCTTGCTTTCGGACTTAAAAACAAAATTCCATGCGAACGTTTATGATTGGGAATGACCGAATTGGCCTCGCGAGCCTCATTAGGAGGAATAGATGGGAATATGTAGTGCGGTTTTTATAACTCTGCCCCTCAAGATCCTACTTCACGGTGGCATTATGTTATTGTATTTCGCGTTTTTGTCGGTCTTGCCGCTAGATGTCGCATTATCGCGATTGTATCCAGAAATGCTATACGATAGCGATCATGCGACATCTAGGGGTACGACCGAGAAAGACGCGAAAAACAGTAACATTATGTCACCGCAAAGTAGGGTCTTGATGGGCAGAGTTATAAAAACTGCACTCACTATAGGTACAGTGGCAACCAGAAAATAGAGCCAGGTGGCAAATTTTAAATTTAGTGCCCAAAATAACTAAAACCATATTTTTATTGTGTGAGTGTCTTTTTACATTGCATGAGAAGTACGTCAACAAATTATAAGTATTTCATTATAATTAAACAGTGATTTCAGCCTGAAAATTCCAATAATATACAAATAAGATCTTACCAAATGCCAAAAATATAGAGCCAATTAATGCTTTGTTCTTCATGTTGCTTGTTGATTTGTATTTTAATGCATCTTATAAATTGTAACAAAAACTATTTTTTACATTGTAGGGTAATCCTATTTTGCAAAACCACTTCACATTTCTTGCCCATGAAATCATCTCGTGAGCGTCTGCATTTATCGACGGGAATTGAATACCAAGCTTTCTGAATTTCTTCCCACAATTTGTCCATTCTAGAGGATTTTGATCGGTCAGTTCTTCGGTCGACGATCTCTCACACAGGATATGGCCGAATAATGGTGTGAAAAGGGCCCCCCAACCATCTCAATAATCGCGATGTTCATATGAAAAATAATTTTTAAAAAACGTAGATTCCCTAAAATTCAGCCCCCAAGAGCAATGTTGCAGAGATACGAGAAACGTGTTTTTCATGTTTATTTTTTCTCAGCTTCTATTGCATGTATCAGGCTGAAATAAATTGTACAGTTAATAGTTCAATTTGAAGGTATTTTTATCAACCAATTTTGACACCATATCCAAATAGGTAAAAAAATTGAAATTAATTTTCGTCGTAATAACGTTAGTGTAGTCTCAGTTTTTGTCTACTAGAATGTGTTCGTTTCTTTCTAATAACTCGCTCGTTCAATTTGGTCTTCGTTTAATTGTTAACATTGGTAGTTCAGCGATCGTTTTATCGAGAGAGACTCGCTTTTAGCCATGAAACTGACAAGAAGGAGTCCTTTTTAACTTGCTGGATGATGAAACTGTCCATGCCAGGAGTAGTTGATCGACATCTTCCCTTGTTTTCTGCGGGTTGTTTTGTTTTTCCTTTTCGTTGAAGTTTTGAATTCGTTTTCAATTAATCTTCAAATTTTCCGCAATTTTGTTCATAGATAAACGATTTCTGAACATTCGAAACATTTCTGTACGTCATTTCCAACATTCTGTTCAAACATTTCTGTTTGTCCAGCTTGCCCATCCGGCCGGACGTAAAGCAAACACAATGTCAAATGGCGTGCTAAACAGTAAAGTTGCAAATTTTTTTGTTTACAAACGACACATCAATTACTAAAAAAACTAATTTTCTTTTTAAAAATAAAGTGGTTCATTCGCGACTAAAAGTGGCACCGAAGTCTTCTTTTAGGTCGGCTGACAACTTACCACCAGAGGTCGTTTTCAAACTAGTAGACGTAGTTCTAATTCTCTCCACTAGGTTTGACTCTTTTATTTGCCGCCGCTGTAAGTACCATTGTGGTCACACTTGAAAAAAAATGTATCAGCATAGGAATCATAAATAAGGGAGCCCACTCAACCACACTCCTGCGGTTGTAAAGGACCCACACAGCCTCAGAAACTTGAGAGTCGTCGTTGTGCCATAATATTATTGCAACAGGATAATAACAAGTCGACTGATTTTATCCTAAAATATTTTACCTCGAAGCGTAGTTTACAGCTGTAAGTCTAATGTTTGTACTGTGACAAGGTACCCGGTCCAGGAAAAAATTCCGAAAGATTTTTCTATGTATGTATGTATGTATGTATATATATGTATATATATATATATATATATATATATATATATATATATATTGAGAGAGAGATGTGTGAACTGTTTCATTACGTGTTTACTGTTTTTGTACACTTGTACTATTTTACCCTATTCGATTTTTTAGAAAATAATTTGAGAAAAGCACCAATGGCATTTGAGGTTGACGAGGCTTTAAAAACAAATTAATGATTTTATTCAGGCAATTTAATTGTACCTCCTAATTATTCTGATTTCAGGTGGAGAACTAGATCCTCTGAGTCGTCGTGTTTTGGTTGCTTCTAACGAAGAATTTGCAAAGAAGATCATTCCACATCTCAAACAGCATTATCCAGAACGTGATTGATTACTCAAAATTCCAGTGTTAAATCAAATGTCAAATTAATATAATTTTCTAGGTTGTAGTATCAATGTCATTATTGTCACAACCAAAGAAAACGCCAAACAAATGTCTCCAGTTGTAATAATTACAGATTAAATATTCATTTGAAGTTGGAAGTTGGTAATATTAATTAATTTTCTACTTTTCCTAAAATGTTTCCTGTGCAACTTTTAAGTTTAGCTGTTGTTTTCGAAATATCACATTTAAGACATGACATGGAATCATTACTCGCATTCAAACAGCGACAAGTAGTCCTCAACTTCATTGGTAGCAAACGAAAGTGTTAGAGATTCCGCGGTTAGAGATTCTTCGGGCCAAAAGGGACCCCACACAGCCTCAGAACCTTCAGAACCGTTGCCGTGTCATAATACTGTGACGTCATGGATACTCATAACGAACACAGACACAGAGCTTTCATATAACAAATATTTATTTACAAAGAAAACACAACAAAGATTTACAATGAATTTACACTTTACACCCTAGCTCTGATAGACCTGCTATCCCCTGATCGCGGGAGCGATCCCAACCCGATTGATGATCGGTTTCAATTGTGGCACTTGCCACTCCTACATCTGAAGCGAGCACAAAGCCAAGCTTCCATGACCGGATGTCACACTGGGACATAAAGTCCGTACCGGCGTAACAACTTATGGTTTGCATCGATCGCAGGAGCGATCTTACCCGAGTGAGAATAGGCCGCGAGTCGTGGCACTCAACCACTCCTCACCTCGGAGCACGCACACAGCATAGCTCCCCGAGACCGCAGTAACCAAAGGGCACAAAGTCCTCCACAGGCTCATCAACACGTGACGCCTCGCGAGCTCTGCTCGCCGCTGCACCGTCGTGGCGCCAAATTTGTGCATTCGCACGAGGTTCTCCCACTGTCTCCAGAACCCACCCACTAAGCAGTACATTTGTGCAGTTTTGTGAACGCACGAAGAAGTGCAATGCGCGTTCACGCCACCGTGGTGGGACCATTCCTACCCTTACGGACATCTATGGTCAATCCTGCAACATGAAGAAAAACAGAAGGTCAAAAAATGACTTTAGCCTACCGGCGCACGCATTGCGTGTTTTGTAATACTATGTTTATGCGTCAGTCCCACTTCTCTTTTTCAGATTGCTCTTACTCCAGAAAGTGCTTCGGTCGCCTATACTTCGCCCTTTGATCGGGTTGGTATGAGGCGATCGCGGAAATGAGATCATTTTCCGAGTCAGCTGCTTTCTCAAAAAAATTTTTAACTATAGTTTTTATATGGTTTTTTAGCAGTGGCATTGATGCTTCGCGATGTAAAGTTTCTATACGAGTATATCTAGGGGCGCAGAGGGCGGCCCTGAGACACTCGTTTTGAACTACTTGCAGTTTGTTTAATAGATAATTTGCTGCGATTGCCCAACTTGGGCATGCGTAGTCTATTTGCGGCCTAATTATTGCTTTATAAAGCGTGAGGCAGTTTGCCGTTGACAGTTTGCTCCGCTTGTGAAACAAGCTTCGCAATCTGCCTCGGGTCTGCCGCGCTTTCTGTCGCACATTTTCTATGTGCAGATTGAATGTCAAAGAGCTGTCTAAAGTAACTCCTAAATATTTGACATTTTTTGTCCAATTTATCGCGTCTCCGCATAGCGCGAGTGGCCTTGGCCGCGTGAATCTCTGTCTCCGTGTGAAGAGTACAGCTGCACTCTTACTCACATTGACTTTGACCCGCCACAGTTTCAGCCACTCCTGGATCAGTAGCAAATTTTGATCCAAGTACTTCTGGAGAAGCTCGATACTTTTTGACGTGGCTATTACAGCCGTATCGTCTGCATACAAGGCGAGCTCTGTTTGAGGGTGGGTGGGAATATCACGCACGTAAAGGCTGAAGAGCGTAGGAGAAATCACGCTCCCTTGCGGCACTCCGGCCCGTACGGCGCGGCGGGTAGATTTTGCGTTCAGAAGCGTCACTTAAAACGTTCTGTTTGCTAGGTACGAATGGATAAGATGTATAAGGTATATAGGAAAATTCATGGAATGGAGTTTGTAAAGGAGGCCGACGTGCCAGACCTTGTCAAAGGCGCTGGCAACATCGAGGAAAACTCCACCTGTAAATCGGCGCTCATTGAAGTTGCGTCTTATGCGGTCCGTGATTCGCACAAGCTGATGCGTTGTGCTGTGTCCTGCGCGAAAGCCGAACTGCTCCTTATTTAATAGTGCATTTTCTGTAACAAATTTTAAGATTCTGTTTTGCATTAGTTTTTCACAAAGCTTCCCCACCGTGTTTAATAGGCTAATGGGCCTGTAGGACTCGGGCTTTTTTGGATTTTTCCCCTCTTTGTGAAAAGTTAAAATATGCGCGTGTTTCCACTGACTCGGGAAATGCTGAAACACAAATATAGCATTAAACAGTGCGACTAAAAACACTATGGCCTGCTGCGGTAGCTGTTTCAGGACGTCGTTAGAGATGCCGTCGGGGCCAGGAGTTTTTCTAGTTTTCAGCTCCGAGATGGCCGCTTTTACTTCAGTCTCTGTAGCGAAACTCGGCTCGTCGGCGGGCGCGTGCAAGGCCGCCATTACCGTTTGTTGTACTTCGACAACGTGCGGTATCGGCGGCGCCTCCTGGACCGGCTGAAACTGAGATTCTAAGACATTAGCTAGGAGTTTCGCTTTCTCTTCATTGGATTCTGCGAGCTCTCCTGTGCTGGTCTGAAGCGGCGGCACCGTTATTGGCTTCCTGGAAAGCATGCGAGTGACTCGCCACAGTAAATTATCCTCAGGTTTAAGACCTGACAGCAATTTGGCCCATTTCTGATTGCGGTATTCAGCCAATTCGATTTCTACTTTACGTTTCAATCGATTTAGCTCCCGCTTATCAGCTGGGTGTCGCGTGCTCTGCCACAATCTGCGCGCTCTGTTTTTCCTGGAAATAAGGTTTGTTAAATAGGGGGTTAATGGTTGCTCCTTTTTTGAGGAACGCTGCTTCTCCGCTGCTGCGTTTAGGCTGTCAGTCACAGCTTCGGCGAATTGTTCTGCTCCAGCTTCTATCTGCTGCGGTCCTGACAGGGCAGATGCATCGGGTATGCGCTGCTGCAGCTCCGTCTGGAATTTCTTCCAGTTCGTGCGCCTCTTCTGCATCGTGGGTGCAGTCGACAGAGTTAGGCCGCCGCGCCTCATATCCGCCATCACTGGGAAATGGTCAGAGGAGAGTTCGTAAATGGTAGTTAATGTGGGAGGGTAATGAAGTTTCCTGTATAGCGCAATATCTAAAGTATCGGGCTTGCAGTTCGTTCTAAAGGAATAGTAGGTGGGCGTATTAGGTGCCTATATCTCGCAGCCGTTTGCATCGGCAGTTGCTTTCAGCTTACGGCCACGGGGGCAGGTAATACGGGAGCTCCAGGCCGTGTGTTTGGCATTAAAATCGCCAGCCACAAGTGTTGGAGATGTGTTAGCCTCTACTAGTTTTGCAATGTCTGCAGCTAGTAGGGCGCACGTATCCGCGGTGCGGTCTGGACGTGCGTAGATGGATATGAGACGCAGCGGCCCTCGCTCTGTCTGAACAACAGCAGTGGCCTCGGCGCGCTGCAGCTGCGGAAGTGCTGTAACATAATGATTTATGTTGCGTCTTATTAGAATTGCGGTCCCGCTTCCTCTGTGGGCGTCTGTCACGTTCGCTGCTTGTGCCGCCCTGTCGTTTCTGTAACAGAAGAAACCTGGAATATTTAAAGAGAGATGCGGGTTAAGCCATGTCTCCCCCAACATCATTACAGATATATTGTGCCGAGCGAGAAAGCTGTGTAGCTCTGACTGCTTCTCTCGCAAGCAGATGCCGTTGCAGTTCCAAAATGCAACGGTGTCGCTGTTCCTATAAAAAAATGGAGCTAGCCATTATTTAAGGGTGGGAGGGACGTGATGCGGATGAGGATGAGCGTTCCTCTCCCGTTGCTTCCGCCGCAGCGGCGTCATGTGCATGTTCAAGGAGTATCGTAATTACAACCTTGAGCATGACCGACGCCCACTCGGCTGGCTTGCATCCGGTGACGGATCGCTTAATCGCCTGCATTACTACATCCAGGGCGATCCCGTTTCGTGCGAGATCGTCCACCGTCTGGTGCAGCACGCGCTTCTGCTCGCTCAGGGAGGAGGGAACAGGGACGCTCTCCGCCGTCCGCCTACTCCGCTCCAGGCGCGCATCGCGCTCCTCGCGAGCCGCGTCGGCGGCCGTCGGCTGGCGCTCCCGGGTGCGGCGGGGGCGTTGCTCCAGGGCGTCGGCGTACGACCGCTCCTGGCGTCGCTGCTTCTGCTGCGCGCGTCGGCGTTCGCGTGTGGGCGAACGCTGAGGCCGCGGTGGCGGCGTAGGGGTGCGGCGGCGCGAAGGCTCGCGTTCCCGCGAGGGAGAGCGTGACGCCTCCGACTGCGTGTCGGCCGCTCTTCTTCGTTGGATGCGGGCGCGTCGCTGGCGGTCCCGCTGTTGTTTCTCCTGCCGCTGCTGCTGGGCCCTGCTGTTACCCCTGAAACAACGGCGCTTATACTCGGGGCAGCCCTTGTATTTTGCGCCGTGGCGTTCGCCGCTGCAATTTGCGCATTTGCGCTCTTTCACTGAGGGATTTTCCCCCAGCGGGCACTGCGCGGCGTCGTGCAGTTCCCCGCACTTCTTGCAGCGCGTGCGGCGCTTGCAATTTCGTGCCACGTGCCCGAAATGCAGGCAATTGTGGCACTGCGTGGGCCCGCGCGGCGGGCGATACACCTCCACGCGCACGCGGAGCCCCCGTATGCTGGTTACCTCGCGGAGCGCCCGATGGCGCTCCGTGTCTTCCAGCGTTGCGATGATGAGGGGCAGCGGTCTGCCCCTTCTCCCCGGCCGCTGGCTAATCAGGCGCTCCAGCTTCTGCACCTGAAAATTGATCAAGGCAAGGTTGTCATGCAGACCTTGCAGCGAGAGTTCTAGAGGTATGCCCCTCAGGACATACCTCAGAACCCTCGCGTTTCCCGTGGAGTACGTGTGGTACTCCACGGCTCTTTCATCCAGGGCGACGAGAGCATCCCGATGCGCCTCGAGGGATTCGCATCTTATCCTGACGGCGTCGCCCGCCACCTCCGCGGTGATTTCAGCTTCGCCGCAGGCCGACCTCAAGCCCTCGAGGAGCCCGAAGATATCTGTCACCCCGTAGAGAAAGATGGGGGGGTGGGCGTCGGCGGCGTCGGGTGACGAGCATAAACCCGTCTTCTTCTTCTTCCCCGACGCCGGCGGCGCCGGCGGTGGTATCGGCTGGTGGCGTCGTGGCTGCAGCGGGCGGCGCGTCTCGTGTTGAAGGCACACGCGGCGAGGTAGCCTGCGTCGCTCCGCTCACCGTTTTCCTCCTGGAAGCAGAAGAAGAATTGGAGCATATTCTCTCTGTTGACGGGGAGCCTAAGCGTCGCTTTACAGCTCTCCTTGTCTTGCCTCTCCCCGCGGTTCTACCGCGCTCGCTACTTTCATCCCCGTGAGGGGTAAAAAATAGCCGCGCGGGAGACGACGCGGGCGTCGACATTTCTGCCTGGCAATGTCAGCCCTAGAAGGGCAGCTACAAAAATGCTCTTTTAGTCCTAAAAAGGGCTATTGTCTTGGCGTAGTCCGGAGCTCTTCCAAGATGCGTCCGTTCTCTGCGGTGGTCACGGAGCGAATCAATCAACCCACCCACTCGAGAGTACATTTGTGCAGTTTTGTGAACGCACTAAAAGTGCAATGCGCATTCACGCCACCGCGGTGTGACCATTCCTACCTTTACGGGCATCTATGGCCTATCCTGTAACATAAAAAGAGAAACAAAGGTCAGAAACGACTTTAGCCTACCGGCGCGCGCATTGCGTGTGTTTTAATACTATGTTGTTTATGCTTCAGTCCCACCTCTCTGTTTCAGATTGCTCTTACTCCAGAAAGTGTTTCGGTCGCCTATACTTCGCCCTTTGATCGGGTTCGTATGAGGCGATCGCGGAAATCAAATCATTTTCCGAGTCAGCCGCTTTCTTAAAAAAGTTTTTAACTATATTTTTAATATGAATTTTTAGCAGTGGCATTGAAGTTTCGCGATGTAAAGTTTCTTACCCACCCACTGGCTCTGTGCTCTCCCTTATATACTCGAGGCTCACGTGACTTACTACGTCACGCCGCCCCCAATGCGCCCTATTGCTGGCCATGAGGGTTTGGGTCTCCGTTTCTTAAGACCGGAGGACCCCAAAGCCTCGTGTCTCCCTTTGCCGCGTGCTGGCTATTAGGAAAAACCCTTCTCTCCCTCCTGTGACGAGGCGGTTTCCTGCTACTAATCCTTTACCACGAGTCCCAAAATAGCTGCCCCAATTTCGTTTGCTAATACGTTACAATAATATAGTAGAAGTATAATTACACGTAGACTGACTGTATACTTAAATATATCACCTCAAAGTGTAATTTACAACTGCAACTCTGATGTTTGTACTGTGATAAGGGGCCCGGTCAAGGAAAATATTCCGGAAGATTTTTTCTCACCGGCTAAATATGTCGGGGTGTTGTAATCGAATTTTAGATTTGTCACCTCGAGAAATGCCGACCTCACAAGGAAAATTGCAAACAAAAGTAAGCACTTTTTTTAGTGTTTCGCTTATATCTCGACAACAATGCGTTTGTCGAAATGACCTTGCTACACAATATAAAAGTAGTCCAAATTCTCTACAAAATGTCGATTTTAAGTTCAAATTTGAGCAAATCTTTCAGGGGCTAGAGCGCACTTTAAAACGGAGCCTTTCGCCCTCTGGCTAAAACGAAAAAAAGCCGCTCCCGCCCTAATGTTTTGCGGCGGGGCGTTCTAGTTTCACAATTTTACTCATAATGCTTGAAAATGGCTAACATGAAAGAATTATTTGCGTTGTTAAAATATTACCACTCCGTTACTCGTAGAATCACTACAAATGCGTATAATCGCATTCGGTATTTGAATTCCTCAGCCTTAAATGACAAAAATATGACAAACGAGAGATTAGCCAAGGCAAGCAAGCAACCAAGGCTTGCTTGCTTACGTGACTGACGTGCTCTGGCTGTGCTTCAATATTTGACTTAATTTTTACTACTTTCCTACTTTTTGTTGTTAAACTGTTTTCTTTACTTGTTATACATAAGCTGAAAAGATATTTATATTGTCCCAAGCAGTGAAAAGGAAGTAATAAAGATATTGGTTTAAAAACTGTGAACGGACAATCTAGTATTTGAATGCGTTTAAAGAATTCAAATATTTATTTGCTCTATAAATTACTTTAGATTTGCGCAAGGTTTTAAACTATTAGAGGAAATGTTGTGATAATTATGAAAACATCAAAATTCAAAGTATCGTCTATAACAGTAACAGAAAAACTTCAACTTTGTGTTTCAAATTGTCGAATATAAAAGTGGTCAATTTTGTAGCCTCTCAATAAGTATAGTAATCAAATTTATTTATTAGTTTGCAGCTGAGATCTATTACTTTAAACACATTGAAATTCTTTCCCATTTAATTAGTCAATCATATTTAAATACTAATTAAAATCACATACCTGTTATTTTTTAAATACGTAACTTAAATTAAATAATTTAATACACTTAAATTAAGAGGATATTGGTGTACGAGATACTTTCTACATTTGTCTGAGTTCGTATCAGTTTATTCTCATATTTACCAAGCACATTATGCGCAGTCGTGACGTGACTACTATTCGCTATACACTTTCTTCTCTATACACTCTCAAAGCCAATCTTCTGAAAGTCTTCACACATATAAACAATAATTTAGATGAACATATCCGAAGGCTCGAAGAGGTCGTTCAAAACACAGACGGTTGGACAACAGGTAACACCACAAATTTCCAACCGTCAATCATTGAACGCAAAAATACAATCATCACTACCAATCACGACTGAAAACAGGTTTTCTGTTTTAGATTATGACAATGAGTTTCCTTGCCTTCCCAATCCTCACTACCCTATCATCGAAACGTCCACCCACAAACCAACGCTAACAGGCCAGTAAGCGCAAAGAAACAAAGACACGTAGTGTTGCACAACCTGGCCCACAAGTAAAAAAGGACATTCCCATCACCTGAGTCCATAAAAAAGGTACCAATTTTATCAGATAGCCATGGGCGACAAATCTCCTCCCTGCTCAGTGGGAAACTCCCATCCAATTTCTCTGTCACGGGTGTGTTTAAACTTAACAGGAGTTTGCCGATGTGGCCAGTGAGTCGGACACTTACACAAAACACTCACCAAACGGGATACACTCTCATCAACGGGATAGGAGGGCAGAATAATATCAATTTGGGTGGTCACTTCACACTTCAACATGTTGACAAACTACAACGTGCTGCCAAACACAGACATTATATTCTCGACTCTGCCCTTCTAGTACAACAAACCAACACTGTGCAAAGAAATTAAACACGTAAACCACCAATTGAAAGTGCACCTGAGAGACCCACATGTTAAATTATTTGAGCTAAACTTTCTCAGAAACGCACCACCCGGCATGGCCTTCACCTGAACCTTATTGGAAAACATGCACTCGGTAACTAGCTTGCAAAACACATCCAGCCCTACCAATAAACGTGGTGTAAAATTTATTCTGTGCTTAAGCCCTGAATAGCAGGAGAATAGCGAAAACTCCTACCAATAAACATGGACTAACTCGAGCGCGTAATAAGTGAGGTGTAGTTTCCATGGCAACCGCTAAACCTCGGAGACACGTAGTTTAAATGTGGAATAAGGAAAAATCGCGACTAAAACAAGCGCTTCGCAATAGTCATTTGTCTCCAGTTTGTGGCCAGCTGTTCGTGCGTGTGTTTCGTGGTTTCTTTTCAGTCTTTTCATATATATATTTCGACCTTTGCTTTCGTTTTTGGTACTTTCTCCGGGATATTTATTGACTTGGCTGCTTCGATTGGAACTGTGATTTTATTTTCTGACTTTCTTGTAAACGATGTCTATTCGAGATATAGAAAGTGTGGAAGAAGTTGTGTTTATGGACGAAATCTTCGATTGTGAACAACCGAGGAGGAAGAAGAAGAGTTACCGGGCACGTGTTAGTCCATTGGAGATGTATTCTGATGCAGAATTCCGCAGGAAATACAGATTTTCTAAAGAAGGAGCAATAAAATTAATAGACTTGTTCGGGGCACAGTTAAAATCTGACGGAAGGGGAGGGAAACTTTCTCCTGAACTTCAAATTTTAACTGCTCTTCGCTGCTGGGGAAGAAATGAAGTTCAAGACGATTCTGCTGACTTGCATGGGATAAGTCAACAATCTATTACTAATGTGTGCCGTAGAGTGGCACTGTCTATTGTCGAAACGAGACAGATGTATATACGAATGCCTGCAAATTTAGACGAAAAGGTGCAGAAAATCAACATGTTTTCGAATATTTGTGGATTCAAAAGTGTGGTCGGGTGCATTGATTGCACTCACATCCGCATCCCACATGTACCAGGCAATGAAGGGCACTATTATATTAATAGGAAGAATTTCCCATCATTAAATGTACAAGTTGTGTGTGATGCTTCATTGAAGATAATGGACATTGTGGCAAGATGGTACGGGAGTGCACATGATTCCCGAATATTTAATGAATCTGCGTTGAAATTGAAATTTGAAGGTGGACAATTTCATGGGAGGCTTTTGGGAGATTCTGGGTACGCGTGCACACCTTACTTATTCACCCCAGTGTTGAGGCCCAGGTCAAGAAAGGAGGTGCGCTACAATGCAATGCATGTGCGCACAAGGAACTCTGTGGAGAGATGTTTTGGTGTGCTGAAAAGCCGATTTCGTTGTCTCCAAACAGGCTTCAGAAACTCCCTTGAAAATATAAAGCTATATATTGTGGCACTCGCAATATTGCACAACATAGCAATAATTTTTAATGAAGAGGAATTTCCTGTTGAAGAAGTGGTTGAAGAACAGGAATTGCAACCAATTCAAGCTGTAGGTCGAGGAGCAGCAGTTCGGGCAGCTTTTATAGAGGAAAATTTTTAGAGAAAGATATCTGCCTATTAATTTAAGTGTAAAAGTGATGTGAATGTAAATAAAAGTTTTACCTGAAATATGTCTGATAAGTTTTGTTTCTAATTGCTTTGTGGTAGTAAAACAATACTTGTTCCAATATTCATATATATCCCAAAAAATATATTTGACTGAACTAAGAAAATTTCCCATTTTAAAATACTTCCATATTTCATGTAATTCTTCCTAATGGGATTAATAAGCATTTGCAGAAATAATATGAATTTGAACTTTTTGTTGGCATTCTATAGAGCATACCTCTTTTCAACCTCTGAGGGAAAAAATATTAAAGAAGGTATAGTAGAAAGGTTTTAAATACGAATACAAAAAATTGTTCGGAATTTTATTTGCAGACTCATATTTTCCTATCATTTTCATATAAAATATTTCACTTTTATACGAGTCAATTTCGATTTAAAGTGGTAAAAGGGAACCTGCTCAGCGTAGTGAAAAATTGTTCTACATTCATTTTAATTTAATTTACTTATGTTATCCCCTCCTATATTACCTTCGAAAATGCCTCCTTTCATCGAAGACTACGCGCTGACATGAGAAATCCATTCTAAAAATTAATAGACCACACTATCAAAAATCTTACCTTTTTAAAGTCCTTCAGCTAACTCATTCTCAGAAGGCAATATAACAATAATTATGATCACAAGTTTGGAATTTAAGTTAAAATCTACTATAATGATTTTGGCCAGCTGTGCATCCCCCCAAAAAGAAATACCACAGAAATATTCGCAACTTTGTAATATGCTACTAAGTCTTTGCCTAACATTATGATTAATCAGTACTTATCAGAAAGATGAGAGAATTTGTTATAGTGCCTAAACCAAATTTTATGAAGCCCAAAAGAACTATTCAATTATTTAACTATTTATTAACTCTACTTCCAACACAATGGTATAAAAAGCTAATTTAAAATTTTATATACAGGTTTACAACTTTTCTATAGAAAAATCTAGTTTCAATTTGTTTCACTTCAAAAAAAAAAAAGAAAAGTTAAATCAATATTTGAAAACTATTCCCCAAATTCGTATTACGTTCATTGCGAAACAAAAAACAAACATTACTTCAGCATAACCTAAATATATTTTGTTTTCTTTCTATTGCAAATTTTACTTAAGATGGAATCTAGGCTTTTGAAAGCGACTCATTTAAATACTCTAACTTCCTACAAGAATTTCAATTTACATATAATTCACTTAATATTTGGTTCACTAGGCTGAAATGAAAGAAAAGATAATACATTTGTGAAAAAATAATTTTATTACAATTTACTTCTGCAATTGCTTATACAAAATTTCTTCTTGCAGACTCAAAATACTCATTAACTTATCATGCTGCTCTTTTGCCCACTGCACTCTTAACAAATGTTCTTTTTCCAATCTCTCATTTTCTTTAGCTCTGTATCGTTCCATTGATTCAAAACTTCTTTTCTTGAAATCAAATTCCCCCATCTTTCGATCTCTTCTTAATCTTGACGGAGTAGCAGCTCCAGCAACAGGCGTGGGAGTTGTAGTTGTAGTAGTAGTAGTAACAGCAGCAGCAGTAGTAGTAACAGTAGCAGTAGTTGTAGTAGTAGCAGCAGCAGCAGCTCCCGCATCACTGGAAGCAGTGAAACTAGCAGTTGCAGGGGGCATAGTAGTAGCGGTGAGTAGTTCTGCATCACTACAAAACTCGCTCACAACACCAGCGGCAGCAGCAAGAGAATTGCCTGAAGTGGAGGCAATTGCAGCGTCGCTCCTTTCCAATGCAAAAATATTTATTGCTGGACGCAACACAGTATCCTTGATTTCTATTTGTGGTTCGTAAGATACCACAAAATTGTCAGAGTCGTATGGATTCTCTGGATATAAAAATCCTGTGGGATCCAGACTCACCATTTCCAGAGTCTCGTGTGAAGGACTTGTTGGCTTTGGTCCCCCGCCAGTCAATCTACTATGTTTCTTGTATTCCCCCATTTCTTTCTTTGATTTTGTTTTCATTACTTTCCATTGGTTGTAAATTTGTTTCAATTCCCTACTGCGAAAGTTTACATCATTAAATTTTTTCGTTATTTCTTGCCAAGCTTGGGCTTTTCTTTTATTAATAAATGTATCATTGTTTTTCACATTCAATACATTTAAATGTTGCTTCATTATTTCTCTCAGCAGTTGCTGGAAAGAAAAAGAAAACAGGAAAAGTTAACACATTCAAACATCACACTTGCAAAAAACAATGCTAAACATTTATCAAAACAAAATCTTTCTTACCTTTTCTTCACTATCCCAGTTCACACTCCTCGCGCGCTTTTCAGCCATTGCTTAATTATAAACAAAATGCAATTTAATATATACTAATAAAAAACTATTCAAACCCTGCTAAAAACAATAACCAATCAATAACTCGTTATTATTAAATGTAGGAAGACACGCGTCGCACACCACAAACTTCACTTCGCTAACACTCGGTAATTCGTAGTCAAATGGCGGATGTCGTCGCTCACTACTTCCTAGCAGAGAATATGCAAAATCACCAAAGATGCTACAAGAAGCAACGTTGCCAAGCATTATTTTCGGTTTAGAGAAGTTTTAGTTATTCCACGGTTTAGGCGCCATTATTAGTAAAAATTTATTCCGTTCTTACACCATTCTTAAGCTAGAACTAACTAGTCTCAGAATAAGCGTGGTATACCCATGTTACACCACGCTTTTATTAGTAGGGCCGATCATGTCACAACCTCGGCAGTGTCCTGCCCAACACACATCCCCACCCACATCTCCTAGTTCTCTTCCATCCTCCGGGACCTCCTTACCTTATCCCTTAACTCTTTGGACCCAATTACCTTACCCCCTGAATCAAATCCTTGTACTACCTCTCCCATTATTCATTTATCTACATATGTCGCTTCGTCCTCCTCACCTCCTGTCCCTGCTGAGTCACGATACTTCCTTTGACCACGCACTCAAGGTAAAAATGAGATAAATAAATAGCAACTACATTTAAATGCAGCAGAGAAACATTCGTGTAGGTGCATGCAAAAAATTCGAATAATGCATCACATAATGTACAATCTCTTTCAAATAAAATTGAATTTATCGAGCCAGCATTACAGTGTGATCTAAGTCAAATAAATGTTTTTTTTTGCTTTACAGAACATTGATTGTCTCATAATGATATAAACACACTCCAAATTCCTAGTTTTTACACTCCAAATTCCTTTGTTTTTGATTGTTCTTTTGGATTTCGGTTATTTGTATTTTTCTTAAAAATGAGAGAGAACGCTACCAATACAAAACGGTAAATAAGTACATACATATTGTGGCGTCACCAATAATATTATAATAATTTTATATAGAAATAGCTTCCATCGCGGCGAAGTAGGTCACGGGACGGAGCCTTTTATCGCGAAGACCCCCTAACGACCGCCAGGCCGCGCCCCCACTTGACAGAGCATGTACCGACCGCTGACACGGGTGTCCATTAGCAGCGGACACGTTTATGACCCGTCGTAAACGCCGCCACCCGAGCCACCGTGCACCCCCAACGAACAATACGTGCCCCCGCACCCTTTTTGCCACGCGCCCGCGCAAAGAACCCAAATTCCCAAAGGGGTTATTTAGAACTTAACAGTCGCAAGCTGCCGATCAGCCTCCGCTGACAATTTATGGCTCAGAAAAAACGCCACCGCTTGAGCACGTGTTCGGACAGCTGTGAGAGAAGCTTCTGGAATCGCTCACAAAGGGAGAGAGAGAGAGGGGGGGCCGAGATAGAAAGAGAGATCTCCCTGGAAAATTCCGTAAAAGCTGCAACTCGATTGGAGAACTATAATATTAGAACGCAATTACTATCAGCCAATGGGAAGTTTCATGATGAGGGAAGGGGCAGATCTACAGATTTGGAAACGCTTTGGGAGGGGGAAACAGAACTTACTTGAACGCGAGATGGGCAGAGGAAGTTGATTATCATTAGGCCGCTACTAGTGGAAAGACGTTCTCAGAGTGGAGATTATTATCATTAGGCCGCTACTAGTGGAAAGACGTTCTCAGAGGAAGATTATTATCATTAGGCCGCTACTAGTGGAAAGACGTTCTCAGAGTGGAGATGATTATCATTAGGCCGCTACTAGTGGAAAGACGTTCTCAGAGTGGAGATTATTATTATTAGGACGTTACTAGTGGGAAGACATTCTCAGAGAGGAGGAAGATTATTATTATTAGAACATTACTAGTAGAAAGACATTCTTGGAAAGGCATTATTCTCAGAAAGTGATTCTTAGAAAGGCATTCTCAGAGGAAGGAGATTCTCGGGAAAACACATGCGAAGGAGAACATCCTTCACAGTAGATTTGTCGTGGAGGAAACTTGGGCGGGAGATGGCAAGATCCCGCGTAATTTCCGCGTAAGCCGATCTGCATCCGCCGCCTAATGCCATATCGGGCCCATTCATGCCCGCACTGAACTACGGCCAGCACCCGTGTGCCCTCAACTGACTGAGTCTGCACGATCTGGCGACTCCGTCGCCACGCCACGCTGCCAGCTGAGGAGAAACAATCCGTGGGAGGTCGGTGACCTGAGACCGCCCGCCGTCTTCGTCTATGAGGACCGCCATCCGGCCGGTCTGCGGAGCCACCGCCAGCCAGTGGTGATAGTTATGACGCGGGGCTCTCTCGCAGGACATTTTGGCAAGAGATTAAAAGTGGCCGCGCTCAGGCCTTGTGTATTGTAGATAGAATTATGCACGGGTTGTTAGAATTAAGTCATTAATGTTAGCTTTAAGAAATTTTGTTTATTAATGGTTAAGGTTCTGAGCTCGCAAAGTAGATTTAAGAAGTAATCTGTGTCGCTCTCTGGCGATCTGTATATTCCCTGGCAGCTCATGGTGCCAGGAATAAACCCAAGTTTATTACAAATAATTCAGTGTACGGATTCATGACCTCCCAACACTTCCATCCAATTTGTTACAGGAACTGAGCCTGGCGCCCTCGTTTACATTACAATATTTAGTAAGTCACGGTGCAAGGAACTTCCCTAAAATTACTTACCTTCCATTTCCCAAAAAAAGAAACAAATATCAAGTTCCAATATCCACAAGAAAATCCGAAAGATAGCTAACTCACCAAAATCCAAGAATCTAGATTTAGATTGATTTAGTAAAAAAAAAAGTATATGTGACGTATGGGGGAGAAGATGATCTGCGCATGTTTTCTTGAGTTCCAGAATCCCTTCCCATCGTTTTAACTATAAATAAATAAAAATACATTTTAAAGAAGCGCGGGATTAGTAATACTTGAAAAAAAACTAGAAAATCAATGAAACGTAAAATAAAGCAGGGTCAAATTCCAATATCCACGAGAAAAATCCGAAAGAAAGCGAAATCACCAAAAACCAAGAATCAATAAAATGTAAAACAAAGCAGGGTCAAAATATATAGAGCAGAATGTAAAACAACTATGCAGAAACCTAAATGGCGCGTCGTCGAAGTTAGGCGTTGGCGGGAACTCGGGGACCGAAGTACGCATGCGCGGATTTCTAGTTTGAGGGAGAGTGCACGAACTGATTCGGACTGTTTCGGACTGGTTTCAAACTAATCAGCAACCCTGCTGGAACGCCCAACTCCCAGTCACAATCCCTGACTGCTGCTGCTGGAACGCCCAATACTATGCGGCGCATGCGCGGACTAGTTCGGGACTGTTTCGGACTGCAGCTGGAACACACCTATTGATTCTATTTTCTTGTCAGAATTCAATGTATATGCAGTTGAACAAGTTTTTGAAAAAACAGTCGTACGTCTTACTACGCTCAAAACTATCTTACTTTGCATGTACAGATCTCCAACAAAGCGAGCATTAGATTTTCATTTTCTTAGAAAATCTAGAGATAACTGAACAAAATTAGTAATCTATCTTTTAAATCCATTGTTAAATGTGGAGATTTCAATATTGATTTTCTGAACGAAAAAGAGCAGTTTCTCAATTTACTGCATTCTTTTAATTTAGATATTACTGTGAATGTCCTACACGGAATACATTTAAATGACAAAAAGAAATAGATCAAATTATAATTAACAAAACCACAACTAGATATGAAATAAAAACTACTAATCTAGGTTACAGTGATCACGATACCCAAATTCTTACAATTACTAATAACATGAACACTGACACAATAAATAATCCACGCGTGTAGAACATTAACTAACGTTAACATAAAATTATTTACGGATTACTTGCTGAAGGAATCATGGAACACAGTTTACAACGCTATTGACACAAATGACAAATTTAATATATTTTTCTCAAAGCTTTCATTTTACTTTAAAGCACGCTTTCCTCTCAAACAGAGAAAATTAAACTTATCACGGATTACTTAAATCACACAAGGGGTTTAGACAGTGTTGCCATATCGGCGGAATTCCCGCCGTTTTCAGCGGATTTTGAACTCGTACGGCTGAAAAAAAAATGAGTTTCGCGGACAGCGGAATAAACGGCGGGAATTAATAAAGTTAGTAAAGCAGTAAAATTAGTAAAGCATCAGTTTTCGTTAACCTCTATTAATAAGTTGTCTTGCACAGATGTATATTTTGAAAATTTCTAACTCCATGTTACTAGCAAGAATAAATAATATATATTTATACAATAAATTATATACTACCTGCAATCAATTGTTATTATTTTGCAAATTTTCACCCAAGTAATGCATTCTATACTATCTAAAAATTGGATTACAGGTTCAATAAAGCCACTATATTTCGCAATCATATTTTTGTTTTAATAGAATAAATTAATACAACATTTAAATATGGAAAAATAATTTATTTTACGTTTAGCGGATTTAGGTGGGAAATTTAAAACCAATTCAGCGGATTTTCGGCAGAAACTGAAACGAACATGGCGGAATCTCTCTAAACACATCTGGCAACACTGGGTTTAGAACATCGTGTAAAAAGAAACGTACGCTTTACTTTATTTCTAAACATCAAACGCCTCCCGGTTTCCATGCCTACTTCCCAGAATACAAAAGAATTTCAAGGAAAGTAACAGTTGAGGCAAAAATGACGAAAAATAATCAAGATATTTTGAACGCAAGTAACAAAACTAAAGCAGTATGGAATATTGCAAAAAATATGACCACATCATCTCGATACTTAGCAGAAAATGTTGTTTTACAGGATAATGAAAGAGAAGCAAGTAATCCGGAATATGTAGCTAATCTTTTCAACCAACACTTTTCTAAAATTGCGGCTGAACTCACAAAGGGACTAAAACTACAAAATTCAACATCATTCCCGTCTCAAAAAATTTTCGACAAAGATGTTTATTTCCGAAACTTCTTCCAACGAAATCCTGAGAATAGTCAGTATACAATAGTAGTAATAGTTAACAAAGGAAAATCAGCGTCAATGCATTTTTGCATTTCAAATCAGCAATCGCATGCTCCATTGAAAATGAACAATATTCAATTAGCTGATGTTAAGGTAACAAAAGTTCTAGGTCTGTCAATTCAGTCAAACCTCAAATGGAATGTACGCCTGAGATATGGCATAATATTCTGGGGTAGTTCATCATGTAGTACCCAAACCTTTAGATCGCAAAAGAAAATTATTCGAATAATGAAAAAATGCCATCCGCGTGATCCCTGCAAGCCTCTCTTCATTGAGCTTAGAATCTTACCATTGCCTTGCCTATTTATATACGAATATGTAATATTTGTCAAAACTGACTTACTTAACCGTGGGAACAAATTTTCATTGAATACTGATATTTATAATTTCAACAAATGTCGCAGAAATCACATTCATCAAGTGTCTGTATCAACAGCTCACTACCAGAAATCCACATGCAGTACACGCACGTTACTTTACAACGCATTGCCAGATGACATTAAACAATTGAAGTTGATACACAAATTTAAGTTAAAAGTAAAATCTTTTTTGCTGCATAATTGTTTCCATACAGTTAGAGACTATTCTGCTCATCAAAAAGAAAAATAATAATTATTTTAACAAAACAGTGATATATAGTGAATTACTTTACATTTGTATTGTACAATTTTTTAAAGAAGGCTTAATATGCTTGTAACAAATAATGTTCTTCAGCTTCCGCGTCAATGACTCCCATCTCGATCAGGTTTTTGTCCAGTTTCCCTGATACATTGAGCAAATGCTGAGATGGCCCTTTGTTTTGCTTCTGGACGTAAATGTAACTTCACAATGCGCACGGTTGTTTTTTTTAATTATTTTTTTTAAACTCTCCTATTGCTTGTATTGGTAGGAGTAGAGGAAAACAAAAAACGGCGAATTTTCGGCAGAAAACTCTTATTGCAAGGCCCTGGTAACGAAAAAGTGGATAAATTATGTTGCTAAATTGTAAATAACAATCCTCTAACACGTGGTGTAGCCAGAATCCATGTTTCGTGGGTCCTTGATAGCGAAAAATCGAATGACGGCAAAAAGTCCGACAGTCCATCCTCCCGTTTGAACAAAGCTAGTAGCTAAACAGTGTAGCCTATTTTCTCCAAAACTGATATTTCCCGATCAATCTGGGTGATGTCGCTGCCCCTTAAATTTGAAATCAGTATTTTAATTTTCGGGATCACTTTACGTGAAGTCTATGGGACATTTAAAAAAAGCCTCCATTGTTTTTTATTAAATTTTGTTGTTGGATAGTGTGAAGGACGTTTAAGAAAATAGTGCAGGTCTCGTGTTCGTTGAAACCCTAATTTTTCGAAAATTGCTAAAGTTCAAAAAGTTTTTAGAATCTTCCTGCAACTAAAATATTAAAGATAAACATATTTTTCCTTAATGAATAATCTGTTCCTTGAAATCCTTCAGTAGATTTTGTAATGAGGTCACGTACAATTGTTTAAAAATTTGAGTACTTTTCGCGTAATTTTGCGTGAAATACGGGCGAGAGGACGCGCTGTTTTAGCACCTCTAGTTTTTAAAAAAACGTTGTGTTTTCTGGTTGAAATTAATGCTAATTATAAAAGTATCATTTTAACAAAACTGCTCACATTTTTACTATCTGGTTCTTTGTATGCGGAGAAATTATTGTAAACATGCGTCGGAAAAGGCGAATTTTCGACAGAAAATTTACAGCGAAAACAAGGATAAATCATGTTCGTATATATAGTAAATTACATCCTCCAACACACGATGTTGCCAGAATCGATGTTGCGTGATTCATTGATACCCGAAAAATCGATCGACGACTATTCGTGTCTGTCCGTTTATTTGTCTCTCCGTCTGTGGTCAACGCTGGCGCGTAAACAGTTCAGCCGATTTTCTCCAAAATTGATATTCCCCAATGGATCTGAACGAACTCAAGGCTTTGCGATTCTGAAGCAGATATTTTGAATTTTTTAGGGTATTTTACATGAAGTCTCAACAGCATTTCGATGTTGTTGTTTTTTCAAAACTGTCTCAAAATTTGTTGACTGAACTTTGTCCCCCCTTTGTATAGCATAAAGGAAGCTTAAGAAAAAGGCGCAAGTCTGATTTTCGTTTAAATCGCTATTTTTCGAAAATTGTGAAAGTGCAGGCGCACGGCGTGTTAACTCGGACGACTTACAGTGGCGGTCAATAAAATTGAGCCACCCCTTACCCCTCCTATGATTTCAAAGATAAATTATAATAGTTTTCCCACGCGAATGTCTCGGGCCGTCTTTATAGTCAGTAACCCTAATCTAACCTACCAGCACAAGACTGCAGTCAGTGAACTACGTTTCCTGCTAGGCAGAGGAGAATCAAGGTTCCAAGCGAGGAATTTCATCAGTAATAATAGTAGAACCACTGTAAACATGTATAATAATAGTTTTTAGACTCATTTCGATTCTATTTTAATTGTTTGTGATCTCATGATGCACACGTGGTTTTCTTACATTGGGTATTTTTTGAACTTTCTAAATGGATCGTGCAAACCACACAACTGAGACTTGAACACAGATGATTTATATCAAGTGGAAAAAAGGTGATTCAATGAACAAAAATGCATAAAAACTGCGTGTTTGGCGAAAGCGAGTCCAGTATGCAATTCACAAATGTAAACAGACGAGGATATCTAAAAATCGAGGCAGGCTGCGAAGAACGCCCCACGAATCGATCTACGAATCTGCTTAGAAATTCGGGAGGATCCATTACTGTCAGCACCTTGTTTAAAACAAAAACTTCTCGAGTTTAAAGTATTGAATTATCTTCTTGAACTGTACAGAGAAGATTGCGAGCTTCACAACTCAATGGACCCATTGCAAAAAGAAAACATATATAACAAAACAAAATATTGCGAAACGACTAGCTTTTGCAGAAAGACCCAAGGAAAAGTAGGATTTTTGGCGACGGTTTCGGGTCGGACGTATCCACGTATAATAGGTTATCTTCTGATGGAAACGTGAACGTGCAGCGCTCTCAAAACCAGGAAAACCTCTCCAATCCAAGTACATTTTAAGAACCATGAAACATGGAGGGGTAGAGTAATGGTGTGGAGATGTTTTTCGTGGTATGGTATGGGTGCTTTGTTCCAAATAAAAGGAATTACTAATGCAGAAATATACAAAGAAATATTAATGTCAACTGTGTTTCCGTCATGCTCGTGAGGAAATGCCTTTCGTCTGGAAGTTTATGCAAGATAACGACCCAAAACATACCGCAAAGTTAGTGAAGTCCTTTCTTGAGAAGAAAAAGTGACAGTTTTTGATTGGCCACCACAGTCCCAAGATTTAAATCCAATTGAAAAATTGTGAAAAGTGTTCATTCATTCCCTGACAAATAGTTTTTAGAGTATACTGTGTGGGAAGGTGTATCTAGTGATGAAATTGTGATGAAACGATGATACCCTACTTTGGACGCCATGGTATGAAACAGCATATAAAAGGAAAACCCGTCCGCTTTGGCTACAAAATTTGGTGCCGCAATCAGAAACTGAGATATCTAGTAGATTTTGATATTTATCGGGGAGGAAAAAAACAACAAAAAAAAACAGAAAATAGTTACAAGACAGAATTTTAACCTAGAGGTAGTGTTGTCCTAAAATTCAGTCACATTCTTCTCAGAGATAATTCAGGCAATTTCCTTCCTCACCGAGCATATGCCGATAATTACTTCGATGGTAAACCACGAATACTTGGAGAGGTTCAAACAGACCTTCGATGAGAGGCACGTAATGTACGGTCAGCTGGAGCCATCGCGCAGCCGACTCAAATCCAGGAGAAGTTTCATGAGGTTCACACAGCCAGAACCTCCAGACTGGTACCCACTCCGGGATCCTGAGACTACTGGAACCAGTCTGCCATGGAAATCCTGGAGGGCACTGAATAGGATAAGAACTGGAGTGGCCTCTGTGAAGACCAACCTTGCAAGGTGGGGCTACTTAGCGGAGGACGACATCTACTGTGACTGCGGAGAGGCACAGGACACCGACCACCTCACACAGTGCCCACTGTGCCCTGTTCACTGCACAGATGATGACCTCTGGAGGGGGAATGCACCTTCAGAAGACCTGGCCCACTTCTGGGCTGGAAAAATTTGAAAGACCGGACACGAAAAAGTAAAAGTAAGTACTTCGATGGTCTAAAAGTAGTGGATGAATTTACTAAAAAGGGAATTGGACCAATATGCACCATAATGCAAATAACAGAATAGATCAATGTCATCTAAAAGACATATCTACGATGAAAAACGAAAAACGGGGTTATTTTGCCACACGGAGACAGAGTTGTACTACGCAGATGGAATGATACTTCCATAGTAACTGTTGCATAGAATTGCAAATCAGTTTTGCCTCTAGTAAATGCGTCAAGATATTCGTTAAGTGAGAAGAGAAAAGTGTCAATTCCCCAACCACACACGGTCCACTTATACAACAAATATATGGGCGGAACTGATCGTATGCATCAGAATGTAGCATCAAACAGGATAAATATCCGCTTAAAAATGGCGGTGGCCTGTATTTTTGTGATGTATTGATGTAACAGTACAAAATGCATGTTTCTGGAACAGGAAATCTTCACGATTCTCTGGTCAAGAGAAATTGGAGTTACTAGAATTTTGGCGTAGGACTGCACTAAATTTGTTGTAATCTAATGGAACGCCCAAAACTTAACAAAAACAAGAACTTATAAACACAACATCTAACAGAGTAGCAAGTGAAATCAGATTTGATAATAGTGAAACTTCCCTGAAACACAGTGCAAAAGAACTCGCTGCACCCACTGCAAGTCAACAACAATAAACAGATGTGGTAAATGCAAAGTTGCTCTGCACAGTGTTTCAGACTTCCAGTGTTTGGCTACGCAGAAATAAATATAATGGAAGTTGTTACAGATAAAATAGTTACTGCACAAATCGTATGGATCATTCACATTTGTTCATTCATTGGTTTACATTGACTTTCAACGTAAAAACAAAAGAAAACAGATCGACTGTGGAATATCAATTTTCAAGAAAATCGGCTGAGTGGTTGATCAGAGACGGATTTTTTGGCCGGATTGTTTGGCCGTCAATCGATTTTTCGGTATCAAGAACCAACAAAACATAGATTCTGGCTACACTGCGTGTTAGAATTTTTTCTCTACAACCATTTGATACTATTCGTATTCGTGTTATATATTTAATCGACGAATGACATTGATTACACACCCCGTGGATTCCAGTTCGGAATCCACGGCCTATCGACCAATCACATTCCTAGAATTTTCGGAATCCACGGACAGAATTCTTTCTCTTTCCAATTTGCAATACCGTTTTAAATAACAATCGCAGTGCGCGCCTGGACCAAAAAGACACAGGGAATAAGTGGGACAAAGCGGGGAAAGGAGGACGAAGAGAGCAAAAGGACAAATTGGGACAATGGGACAAAATGGGGAAATGGAACAAATTATACAATTAGAAAAATGGGACAACCTGACAAATGGGAAAATGGGCAAGGGGACAAACTGGGACAAGTGGACAAAATTGGTCAAGAGGACAAAATGGGGCAAATGAGACAGGGCGACAAAATGGAACAATATGCGACATTTGGACAAAATGCGACAAAGGGATAAAACGGGACAAGATGGACGTCGGGACAAAACGGGACAAGATGACAAAATGAGTCAAGGGGGCAAACGGAAAAGGGGGACAAATGGAACTTAGGGAAATGGACGAAATGGGATAAAAAGAACAAGGGCCAAGTGGGGCAAAATGGACATATTTATCCAAAGATTTATGAGCAGTGGTAAAATCTAAACTCGAGAGTCCGATAAAATATTTTTAATGGACTCGAGCATTTTAAGAGCCATTGCTACGGACGTTGCTATGGACTTTGAGCGTTGGATGATTAGTTGCTAACGAGGTACGCATGTTTGCCGACGTAAATAACAAAAAATCTTCTTCATGTCTTCCGGGCTGATGGGCCGTGGTCCAATTGGCTTTGAGATACCAAACGTTTCGCCCACGACTGCGGTGGGCATCTTCAGTGGCGAGGTCTCGGGCGAAGTGTCCGGGACGGCGGCTGACTGGCGACTGACGCCGCGTTGGTCTCGGCCGCTCCATTTATAGGCCGCGGTACTACCGCGTACGCTACGTAGACGACACCTTCATCATTTGGAGCCACGGGGAAGAAACACTGGAGGAGTTTCGACAACATCTGAATAGCATTCACCCCCATTCACTATTGAAAGAGAGCAAAATGGACAACTGCCCTTTCTTGACGTACTTGTCAATAAGAAGGAAGACGGATCCCTAGGCCATAAGGTATTCCGGAAGGTCACCCACACGGACCGATATCTGAATAAAATGTCAAACCACCACCCAAGCCAAAAGAGGGCAATGATGAAGACACTTGTCCACCGCGCCAGTCGCATATGCGAAGACAACAACTTACACCAAGAACTCGGTCATCTGGAGAATGTTCTTCAAGCCAACGGTTACTCATCCCAAGAAGTAAAGAGAGCACTACATCCAAACAAGAGCGCACGCAGCCGCCCCGAAGACGAGGTAACCTACACTGTTACACTGCCATATCTCAAAAACGTGACGGACCGCATCAGCAAGATCCTGAAGCAGCACAAAATTAAGACAATTTTCACGCCTACTACTCAGCTCCACAACATGTTTCGTTCAGCTAAGGACCGAAGAAATCCATTAATGACAGCAGGTGTGTACAGAATTCCCTGTTCCTGTGGTTCCGTTTACATAGGAACAACGCAACGCTCTGTCAACACACGCCTTACGGAGCATAAACGGAACTGTCGCTTCGGCTACACTGAAAGATCCGCTGTGGCTGAACATGCTCTTTCGGGAAAAGAACACGACATCTTGTTCCACAACACCGAGATTTTATCTTCTATAAACCACTATCACGCCCGCTTACAACGGGAAGCCATAGAAATTTTCAAACACCCGAACAATTTTAACAGGAAAGAAGAAGGAGTCAAAATTAGTTCTGCCTGGCTTCCCGTACTCCAAAACACTAAGGCAAAACCGTACAACAATGATAACCCCTGCCCCACTTCCATCTCGGTCGATACCCAATCGCAAAACAGTTCGCGCAGCGACAGCCAATCAGAAGCCAGCGCGCGAAACCGCCCCCTCCACTACCCCCAACCGCGGCCTATAAATGGAGCGGCCGAGACCAACGCGGCGTCAGGCAGGGAACGGACACATCTTGGAAGAGCTCCGGCCTACAGAGAAGCAAACAGTCCTTTTTAGGACTTGAGCAATTTGTTTAGCCGCCCTTCTAGGGCAAAAAAGCGATGTCGACGCCCGCGTCGTCTCCCGCGCGGCCGTTTTTCACCCCACACGGGGATGAAAGCGGCGAGCGTGGTAGGGCCGCGGGAAGAGGCAGTGCTAGGGGAGCGAAGCGACGCCTTGGCTCCCCTTCAACTGATCGCATTTGCGATAATTCTTCTCCTGCTTCCAGGAGGAGAACCGAGGGCGGAGAGATGCCGGCCACCTCGCCGCGCCACACGCCGCCCGCTGCAGCCACGACGCCACCGCCAGCCGACGCAGCCACCGCAGCGGCCGCCAGCGAAGAAGAGGAAGACGGGTTCACGCTCGTCCAACGCCGCCGACGCCCACCCCCCATCTTTCTTTACGGGGTGGCGGACATCTTCGGGCTCCTCGAGAGCTTGAGATCGGCCTGCGGCGATGCCGAAATCACCGCGGAGGTGGCCGGCGACGCTGTCAGAATCCGGTGCGAGTCCCTCGGGGCGCATCGGGATGTTCTCGCCGCCCTGGACGGAGAGACGTGGAGTACCACACGTACTCCACGGGAAACGCGAGAGTGCTGAGGTATGTCCTGAGGGGCATACCTCTGGAACTCTCGCTCCAAAGTCTGCATGATAACCTTGATTTGATCGGTTTTCAGGTGCAGAAATTAGAGCGGCTCATCAGCCAGCGGCCGGGTAGAAGGGGCAGACCGCTGCCGCTCATCATTGCCACGCTGCAGGACACGGAGCGCCACCGGGCGCTCCGCGAGGTAACCAGCATACGTGGGCTCCGCGTGCGCGTGGAGATGTATCGCCCGCCGCGCGGGCCCACGCAGTGCCACAACTGCCTGAATTTCGGGCACGTGGCACGGAACTGCAAGCGCCGCACGCGCTGCAAGAAGTGCGGGGAACTGCACGACGCCGCGCAGTGCCCGCTGGGTGAAAACCCAGCCATAGAGGAGCGCAAATGCGCTAATTGCTGCGGCGAACGCCACGGCGCAAAATACAAGGGATGCCCCGAGTATAAGCGCCATTGTTTCAGGGGAAACAAGGCGCAGCAGCAGCGGCAGGAGAGGCAGCAGCGGGACCGCCAGCGACGCGCCCGCATCCAAGAAAGGAGAGCGGCCGACACGCAGTCGGAGGCGTCGCGCTCTCCCTCGCAGGAGCGCGAGCCTTCGCGCCGCCGCAGCCCTACGCCCACGCCGCCACCGCGGCCTCAGCGTTCGCCCAGACGCGAACGCAAACGCGCGCAGCAGAAGCAGCGACGCCAGGAGCGGTCGTACGCCGCCGCCCTGGACCAACGCCCCCGCCCCACCCGGGAGCGCCAGCCGACGGCCGCCGACGTGGCGCGAGAGGAGCGCGCTGAGCACCTTGAGCGCTGCAGGCGGACGGCGGAGAGCGTCCCTGTTCCCCCCTCCCTGAGCGAGCAGGAGCGCGTGCTACACCAGACGGTGGACGATCTCGCCCTAAACGGGATCGCCCCCGAAGTGGTGATGACGGCGATTATGCGATCCGTCACCGGATGCGATCCGGCCGAGTGGGCGTCGATCATGCTTAAGTGTGTGATAACAATATTGCTTATGCATGCACACGACACCGCAGCGGCGGAAGCAACGGGGGAGGTACGCTCGTCCTTACCCGTACCAAATCCCACCCACCCTTAAATAATGGCTAGCTCCGTTTTTTACAGGAACAGCGGCACCGTTGCATTTTGGAACTGCAACGGCATCTGCTCGCGAGAGAAGCAGTCAGAGCTCCACAGCTTTCTCGCTCGGCACAATATATCTGTAATGATGTTGGGGGAGACATGGCTTAACCCACATCTCTCTTTAAATATTCCAGGATTCTTCTGCTACAGAAACGACAGGGCGGCGCAAGCAGGGAATACGACAGCCGCCAACAGAGGAGGCGGAACCGCCATCTTAATTAGACGCAGCATAAATCATTATGTTACAGCTCTTCCGCAGCTGCAGCACGCCGAGGCCACTGCTGTTGTCGTTCAGACGGAGCGAGGGCCGCTGCGTCTTGTATCTGTCTACGCGCGTCCAGATCGCTCCGCGGAAACGTGCGCCCTACTAGCTGCAGATATTGCAAAACTAGTAGAGGCTAACACAACACCAACACTTGTGGCTGGCGATTTTAATGCCAAACACACGGCATGGAGCTCCCGCATTACCTGCCCCCGCGGCCGTAAGCTGAAAGCAACTGCCGATGCAAACGGCTGCGATATCTACGCACCTAATACGCCCACCTATTATCCCTATAAAACGAATTGCAAGCCCGATATTTTAGATATTGCGCTCTGCAAGAAACTACACTACCCTCCCACATTAACCACTATCCAAGAACTCTCCTCTGATCATTTCCCAGTGATGGCAGATATGAGGCGCGGCGGCCTAACTCTGTCGGCTGCACCCACGACGCAGAGGAGGCGCACGGACTGGAAGAAATTCCAGACGGAGCTGCAGCAGCGCTTACCCGATGCATCTGCCCTGTCAGGACCGAAGCAGATAGAGACTGGAGCAGAAAAATTCGCCGAAGCTGTAACTGACAGCCTCAACGCAGCAGCGGAGAAGCAGCGTTCCTCAAAAAAGGAGCAACCACTAACCCCTTACCTCACTAATTTAATTTCCAGGAAAAACAGGGCGCGCAGATTGTGGCAGAGCACGCGACACCCATCTGATAAGCGGGAGCTAAATCGATTGAAACGCAAAGTTGAAATCGAATTGGCGGATTACCGCAATCAGAAATGGGCTAAATTGTTATCAGGTCTCAAACCTGAAGATAATTCATTGTGGCGAGTTACTCGCATGCTTTCCAGGAAGCCGATAACGGTGCCGCCGCTTCAAACCAGCACAGGAGAACTCGCAGAATCCAATAAAGAGAAAGCGGAACTCCTAGCTAATGTTTTAGAAACTCAGTTTCAGCCGGTCCAGGAGGCGCCGCCAATACCGCACGTTGTCGAAGTACAACAAACGGTGATGGCGGCCTTGCACGCGCCAGCCGACGAGCCGAGTTTCGCCACAGAGGCGGAAGTAAAGGCGGCCATCTCGGAGCTGAAGAGCAGAAAAGCCCCAGGCCCCGACGGCATCACTAATGACGTCCTGAAGCAGCTACCGCAGCAAGCCATAGTGTTTTTGGTCGCACTTTTTAATGCTATATTTGTGTTTCAGCATTTCCCGAGTCAGTGGAAACATGCGCATATTTTAACTTTTCACAAGCAGGGGAAAAATCCTAAAAAGCCCGAGTCTTACAGGCCCATTAGCCTATTAAACACGGTCGGGAAGCTTTGTGAAAAACTAATGCAAAACAGAATATTAAAATTTGTTTCAGATAACGCACTATTAAATAAGAAGCAGTTCGGCTTTCGCGCAGGGCATAGCACAACGCATCAGCTTGTGCGAATTACGGACCGCATAAGACGCAACTTCAATGAGCGCCGATTTACAGGTGGAGTTTTCCTCGATGTTGCCAGCGCCTTTGATAAGGTCTGGCACGTCGGCCTCCTCTACAAACTCCACTCCATGAACTTTCCTATGTACCTTATACACCTAATCCATTCATACCTCGCGGACAGAACGTTTCAAGTGACGCTTCTGAACGCAAAATCTACCCGCCGCGCCGTACGGGCCGGAGTGCCGCAAGGGAGCGTGATAGCTCCTACGCTCTTCAGTCTTTACGTGCGTGATATTCCCACCCACCCTCAAACAGAGCTCGCCCTGTATGCAGACGATACGGCTGTAATAGCCACGTCTAGAAGTATCGAGCTCCTCCAGAAGTATTTGGATCAGCATTTGTTACAGATCCAGGAGTGGCTGAAACTGTGGCGGGTCAAAGTCAATGTGAGTAAGAGTGCAGCTGTGCTCTTCACACGGAGACTGAGATTCGCGCGGCCGAGGCCACTCGCGCTATGCGGAGACGAGATTAATTGGTCAAAAAATGTCAAATATTTAGGAGTTACTTTAGACAGCTCTTTGACATTTGCAACGCACATAGAAAACGTGCGACAGAAAGCGCGGCAGACCCGAGGCAGATTGCGAAGCTTGTTTCACAAGCGGAGCAAACTGTCAACGGCAAACTGCCTCACGCTTTATAAAGCAATAATTAGGCCGCAAATAGACTACGCATGCCCGAGTTGGGCAATTGCAGCAACTTCATATTTGAACAAACTGCAAGTAGTTCAAAACGAGTGTCTCAGGGCCGCCCTCTGCGCCCCTAGATTTGCTCGTATAGAAACTTTACATCGCGAAACCTCAATGCCACTGCTAATAACTCACATTAAAAATATAGTTAAAAACTTTTTTGAGAAAGCGGCTGACTCGGAAAATGATTTGATTTCCGCGGTCGCCTTATACGAACCCGATCAAAGGGCGAAGTATAGGCGACCGAAGCACTTTCTGGAGTAAGAGCAATCTGAAACAGAGAAGTGGGACTGAAACATAAATAACGCAGTATTAAAACACACGCAATGCGCGCGCCGGTAGGCTAAAGTCGTTTCTGACCTTTGTTTTTCTTTTTATGTTACAGGATAGGCCATAGATGCCCGTAAGGGTAGGAATGGTCACACCGCGGTGGCGTGAACGCGCATTGCACTTTTAGTGCGTTCACAAAACTGCACAAAGTTGAGAGAGTGGCGACGCGGCGTCAGTCGCCAGTCAGCCGCCGTCCCGGACACTTCGCCCGAGACCTCGCCACTGAAGATGCCCACCGCAGTCGTGGGCGAAACGTTTGGTATCTCAAAGCCAATTGGACCACGGCCCATCAGCCCGGAAGACATGAAGAATATTGACTCCGGCCGTGACAGCCTACAATGCTGTATTAACAAAAAATCTGTTCAAAATCTATTCTGAAAATTTCAAGATCGTAGAGAAAGAATTGTCTTCTACTCGAGCATAATGGCTATTATTATGCGCTCGTTGAAGAATATACTATTCTACAAATTAGGTACTGGATTTTTCCACTCTCACGTTATCAGAGCCCGGCAATAGGAGTTTTTCTAGCGAAAATTTGCCGTTTTCCGGCACATGATTTTTCGTGGTAATATTTGGTAACATTTCTTCTTACGAAGAATTTCGTGAGACGAGAAACTAAAAATTCTCGAAAAAATATATCAAAATATAGCAATAATAGCTAAACAATTTGTATTCATTTATTTTTTATTTTATTGTTCACTTGTATTCATCCATCATTCTACAATCACAATGAATGCCCTACGTCCTACAATGAAGCCTAATGTGTCCTACTTTGAAAATAAAATATTAAGTTGGTTTTTATAAGTCTGTACAATCGATTTCTAAAAGCCCGGATATGATTTTATGAAGACAATAACACAACATTAATTTATCAACCCAACAAAAAAAATGCGTTTTACTACAAACTTCAACTTTTGGCCACTGCAGTAAGCGCTAGTATAGCTCCGTTTGGATTTGAATTGTGATGGTCAAATGATGTATTTTATTGGATTTGAATTGTGATGAAGAAAATGTATTTTAACCAATTTTTTGCGAATGGCAAAACCACTACATGTGCAGTTTTAATTCAACTATTTAAATTATTTGAACAAATATTTGCAAACAATTGGTAAGTTACAAATTGTTGTATTATATTATACACATTACTATTATAATAATAATAGATGTTACATAATTATTATTATAAGAAAATAAATGCTGCTATTAAAAATGATATTTTAATATCAGCATTTGGCATATTATATTGCCAAAAGATAATAACTCTAGCAAAATTTCTTGTGGAAGGACAAAAGCTCAGGCAATTGTTGAAAACTTGTTAGGACCAAAAATATTAGAAGACGTGATTACCGAAATAAAAACGAACGGTTCGTACTTTTTTATTATGACTGATGCATCTAACAAAAAAAATTGGAAATTTTTCCCATTAGTGGTACAGTATTTTTCACGAAACGATGGTTTGCAGCAAAATATTATCGTTTTTTACGAAAATTGGGATGTATCTGCAGATGGCATGTTTTCTTGCATCAATGATAGTTTTAAAGATTTAAATTTAGATTTTTCAAAAGTTACAGCTGTAAGCGCTGACAACACAAACGCCAATTTTGGTCGCATTCATTCGCTCTTCGTCAATTTACAAAAAGTAAATCCGAATATTGTAAAAGCTAATTGTCACACGCACATATTGCACAATGCGTTGAGATATGCTTTGGAAGATTTGTCTGTAGACATTGAGAACCTTGTTTTAAAAATCAACGGACATTTTAGATTGTCATCGGTACGTCGAAGTGAATTTCAAAGCTTTTGTGAATTTTTAAATGTTGCATTTACTGATTTTTCACGCCATGTTGTAACTCGATGGTTATCGTTACAACCTTGTGTAGAAAGATTGTTATGAGAATGGCCGGCATTAGTTTCATATTTTCACAGTAATGTTAAGAACTTGTCTGTAGCTTTAAAAAACGCTTTGCATTTTAAAAACGAAGAAATTCCTGCGGTAGTTGAGATGAATCTATTGTTTGCCAATTTGCCAATCACTTGCTTGCAGTTTTTGAAATATATATATATATATATATATATATATATATATATATATATATATATATATATATATATATATATATATATATATATATATATATATATATCCTATTGTCCTACATTGAGCATTTTAATATGTGGCAACCCTGTACATAAGTCACGAAGACACTGTTTATTAATTTCATAAATGTACTCCTTAGTGTCCAGTGTTGCGTTTTCACATCTCATATCTAGAAGATGAGTAATCATTTTCCGCAAAAAAAAAAAAAAGTCTGTCATACCTCAAGTATAAGTAAATCTAGCAATAAGAATAAAATAGGAAGAAAAAAGTTCAGGGATTAAATAGGTTAAAAAAACTTCTAAGGATAGAATCGGAAACGCTAAAAGCAGATGTGTAATTTTCGTTGAACTCTGAAGGTTCGGAAATTGCAGAAGTTAGAAATAATGTGAGGAGGTGGGTGTTGTTGTACCACCGCTACTTTTAATATAATATTTGGTAAATAAAAATTGAAAACATTTCCTTTTAGTCAAAAGTGAGAAGCCTGAAGCTAAAATGCCAAAGGACAAGTACCAACCATATATCATCAAACAGTAGAGGTGAAATAAACATCTCCTGCAAATTGGGTGCAAGTGTGAGAAGTGTATTTTATATACCAATACATTATTTCGTTATACCTACTATATTGCTTCTAAAACCTGATCAGAATGTTCGACAAAGGAGCGTTTTGCATAATTGATACACCAGTTTAATATGTTAGATAGTCTGCAGTAAGTTGGCATTCATTTTCATTTCATCTTAAACATCATCCTTCGTTTACAAAAGAAGGTAATGGGCGGATTCTCTGTATTTTAAAATACCGAAATTTCATATATTGATTGTTTAAACGTTATGTGGCAATATTATATCGATACTGTTTACAGTATTAATTTTGGCGCATTCATCTCGTTTTGACAGTTTTATAAAACTTTAAATGATTGGCAGGATGGGTCACGTGATTTCAGACAACAATGCTAAACTTCAAACAAATCAGTAGTGCCTGAGTAACTGAAACGAAAGTTGGTTGTAAAGTAGAAGTGTTCGTGGTTTGGTAGATAAAACTTGAAAATGGACAACATATTTGTTTACGGTACCTTGAAAAGGGACGAGCCGAATCATAATTGGTTGGAAGACGAGGATTTCGGTTATTCTCAGTATATCTGTAATGCCAGAACGGTAGAAAAGTATCCGCTCGTTATTGCGACGCGGTATAACCTCCCATTCTTATTGGATGTGCCGGGTGAGGGCCATGTAAGAATCGTTTCCAAAGGACTAAGAATTTGTGTTGATACTTCATTACGTATGGTCGATTTTATTAATAAATGTTTCTTCATTTCTAGCACGTATCGGGCGAGGTGTATGAGATTGATTATCCCATGCTGCAGCATCTCGACGTACTCCAACAATATCCCGACTTCTACTTTCGGGATATGATAGAAGTCCTCTGTGGAAGTAAAAAGGTGTCGGCTTTCGTGTACGTACTCAGGGAATTTCGACCATATTTAATGGAAGAGCCGTTTCTGGAAGAGTATTCTTCCAATGGAGATCATGGAAAACGATACGTTGAGAGAGCCGAAAGAGATCATACATATGATTTTAGAAAAGAAGTTCAATTTTAAAATAGTACCACCTAAACAATCCGTCCAGGTTAACAATTATTTCGGCATGGCCATAGGTGAATCAAGATGTGCGCGTTTAATTTTTTTTATATACTGTAACTTCATGTAGCAAAAGGGAAATTTAAGACATAGAAAGTAAATGTCTGTGAAGGATTGTCTCATCACACAACTTTGAAGGACTATCTCTTCATCTTTAAGAATGCTGAATGAATAAAAAAGTTTGTAGCTTACCTACTTTCCTTATTAGTGATAAGCAAATTACTTGTAGGTAAGATTGCATTGACCAATTGTAATACATGTTAATAAATAAATATATTTCATTAAGTTTAAGAATCTTTACTATAAATATGCCCCACCCACAAATCATCATATGTATTTTAATCAAATCACTGTAAATTACTGAAACACTTTATTCTTATTGTTCAAATAATTAATGGTATAATGATAGTGATTATGATGAATGTCATACTCATCACTAGGGTTGGTGTGATTTAAATTAAATAATTTTTTTTATTAAAGATTTAAATCAATATTTATTATTTGTAATATTTGAAAATATATTTATATTCTAAATATCATGATTTTCTACATTATATTTAAATATTTGAAAAATAAAAATTACTCAGATAAAAGGATTTGAATCAATTTCAAAGTTGATGTGAAGTACAAATTATATTTATTATTAACTTTTTAACTAATTGATTTATTTTCAGAAAATAAAATATATTATAATATACAATAAAATGATCAAACTTATAAAATTAACAAAAATCAATTTGTAATAGAGTTTATTCTAATAGACTTAAATGATCCATCAGTTTTTAACCAGCATTTCATTGTCTGAAGATAATTTAGCATCAATACAACACAGACCTAGTTTTGAAAAAAACATATTTAAAGCTTGAACAGTGTCCACAATTCTAGATTTTTATTAAAATGTTTGCTAATGCCATTTAAAGTACATCTTAAAGATGATGAAAATTAATAAAAATGGAATTTTATTAATACTCATTTAAAAAACAAATTTAATATTGTTAAAACTAATGAAAACAGTAGTTAATTTTACTAGTTTAATAATATTAACGTTTTTCTTTATGTGTATATTTATAAAATTCCATTTTAAGTGGGAAACATTCTTCTCACTGTTCGTTAAAAGGGGGTGGAAAAGTGCTCAAGTAACAATCATTATACCCCCTATTTTTTTTATAACATGACAACTATTAGGTAGAATTTAATATTTCAAAAACTGCCTAACATTATTATAAGTTTTTCAATGATTTCCATTGTTTTCTACTTTAAGCTCTTTTTTATTAGGGTGGTATTGCACAAAAAAGATGGTAAAATTTCTTTGAACAAAGAATGCCTGTATTTCTAAATCATGCTATTAGATGGTGCCACAAGCTTATTTGGTCATGTGGACGCGATAGAAGTGTTTCAAGAGCACGAAACTATACGTAAATCAACTTTAAAGATTTTGTGATAAAAGTAAATTCAGTAAACTCAGTAAATTCAATTGATAGCATGTATTTCAAGCATTTGCTTTAATTTTCATTCACATTCTAATTGTTTTCTTTGATGCATTAGAATTAAGGTTTTGGTGTGGTTCCTTCCAGTGCTCCTGTTGTCAATCCAATTAAATTTCAATATTTGTGTATTTTCTCAGCAGTTGTAATAATTGTTTACTTTGTGTAGTAAGTAGTTATAACAAGTGCTTTCTTTTCAACTGCATGAAAATGACTTGAAAGAAACAAGAGGAAAGTTTGAAGCAAGAAGCAGTAGAGTGGCAGTCGAGATGTATCTATTACTATGAATACCTATTACATGTAAATTAGTTTATGGTCATTGACTGGTTTAATACCTACTGAAAGTATCCCAACTGGTTATTAAAGTAATTTAGGAATGTTGCACACTCCAGAAAGGATTTTGCAAGATACAATTGTGAGATCATGCAGAGTTATAAATAACATAGGTTATATGGCTTCATTATTTGTATTCAAAAAGCCAATCATTTCTGTTCAAGTCTGTATCTATTTCCATCTATATTGCAAAGAATTACCAAGTAAATTAAAATCTCAAAAGAATAAAAAAAACAGTGAGACAATAATTTCATTTTCTAGAGCTACTAGGCTGAATTTGAGATACAAGCATTAGCTTCGTTATTTGCATTTGTATCTTCGATTTTTCTTGAAACAAATGCTGGATTGTGAGGGGAACTATTCTGAATATTTGATACTTCCACAACATCACTACATAGAAATGAAGTAAATATACTTCTTAACATGACTGTTTTACATTTTCTCACAGCACTGACTAGTTAAAAGTGTTTCATTTATCTTATTTCCTTTCTTTAAACAAAATGGTCAGAACATTTTTTGTTGAAATTTCTGATACAAAATCATAGAAGAATTTACATACTATTACACGTATCTCTAGATTAATGACAGATTGGTGCAAAATTGCCTTGTGAACACTAATACAAAAAAAAAAGTTAATAGCTCTTACAAAAATAATTTATCACATGCAATACTATTTTTCATTGTTAAGTTGTTATTCCCACATGCCTGGAGTTTTGTTAGCATAAGGTTTAAGTGGAAATGCAATTCACTGTTGTTAGTTGGAAAGGAGAATTTTTTATTTGCGCAAATCAGAGAAAGACATGCAACAGCAATGTACTAACATATTTAGTTTTTCATTATTTGTTCAGTAAGGTGTAAGTTTATTTGTCACCATATGCTACAACTTTTTGAAAGTAGCTTATCAGTTATCACATTTCTTTTCACTTATCATTTCAATGTTTTAAAAATATTCTGGCTGTCCTAGATGGCCGAGGTGGCTAAGAGCAAGTACCAACTCAGCGCTTTGGTCTGAAGGGTCGTGGGTATATGTCAGCATTCAGCATGGATGTTTGTCTCTTGTCTTCTGTCTCTTTTGGTATGTATTGTCACGCAGGGCCTCACTTTCTTCTGACCTCAGATCAGAGGAGCCTGCAAGTGTGCTGGTGTTAAGTATATGGTCAAATAAAAGTCCTAGTAAAAAAAAATATTATTCTAAATTTACAATATTTCACCCAATTTATTCATTGTTCAAGTTGAGGAAGATTGCAGAGACGTAAGAAGGGAAGTGAAATGAAATCAAATGGCTAGACAATTTTCTTGAACATTCAATAACTCCTCAAGAAATAATTGAGCCAGATAAGTTATAAGATGTTAGAAGGCCCTTATGTGTGTTTTGATCCTCACATACTTGAAAAGAGAAACAAATGATGAATAGGTATATACACTAACGTGCAGTGAACTAAGGTTAGAAACATGCAACAACATTATATTCTTCCTTGCATTATTTGTGTCATATTTTATGTTATAATAACGCAATTTTTACCACTCAATTCTGTGTCATTCAAGAATAACCTTTGAGTAAATTCCTACTTAGCTTAATACAGTTTATTAACTTTTAGGCTTTAGTTTGGATTTCAGTCTATCGATTGTCTTAGTCAATCTAGTCATCTATGATTTGATATTCATCTGCTAGTAAATTTGTCATTCTGAAATCTTGTTAAGTGAATCATTATGCAAAAATCTGTCTTGCAAGTGTATGAGTCATAGGTAATGTATATTTGATCCTATGTTATTATTTTTATTTTTTGTGGTGTACTCTTAATTACAAGTAGTAATGTTAAAAAAGCGTTTTTAATTATTTGAGTTAGTCACAAATACTGGTAGATGTGGCCAGCATACACAAGCTGTCATCTCAAAGAGAATCATTGAAAGAAATAAAATAAATTAAAGTATAATTTGAAAATCAGAGCAAAAATCCTTATTCACAAGGTTGGATTGGTGGTAATCCTCAGATTACACATCTCAACAGCACTCTGATTTTGATACATGGATTATACCTCTAATATTAATTCCGGAATACCTCAAATTTTTAGTTCTCAAATTCGTTTAAAACAAAAAGAAACCCTGTATTTGTTCCTGAGAGCAGACATTTATTATTTATATTAATGAGTTAGAAGATGTTTATGAGGAGTGTGATGAATTAGATTGACTGTTGGGGAAGACATCGGTTTTACAAAGAAGTTCTTGAGGAACAAGTACTACTGTACAAATCCCCCTTCAATCAATTTCTTTTTTAGTGTCATAAATTCAAATTTGGAAGAGAAAATGTTATTTAAAACCCTTTCCTTGATTCAATCATAAATACAGAAGAAACTGGCTAATAAACAAAATAAATAAAATGCTTATTAGTAGGGAGAAGCAAGGATTTTATAAATTCTGTAGAACTGAACAACTAATAATTGAAACATAAGTTGTTGAAATTAAACGGTTATTACATTGGTGTAATCACATGTTTATGTAGCAGTAATTTTCACTCCGAGGAACTTGCAAAATCGGCAATCTTCTTTTGTCGAGCCATCTAAAGCCATCAGCGCCCAAAAACCAATTTCAACGAAGCTACATCCAACATTTTAGGCTAATTTGAGGCTAATTAAATGCTCTATTACCGGTTTTAAGGCTCTCTTGGATTTCCCAAAATAGTGGGCGCTGATTTTTGGAAAAAAAAAAAAAGGCGTATACGCGGCTCGCCGAGCATAAAAAACAAACTACTACTATGAACACAATGTTACGGGGTCAATGTCCAGTCCACCAGTCAGTTGTATTTTGGCGAGACGGGCAGGTAAGCGCGTAGTCCTTTTTGCCCTGACTCGCCAGCGAGGGCGCGGCCGGCAGAGGCGGGGGAGCGGCCTTCAGCGCCTGGCTGGCTGGGTCGGCAGTTGGGTACACCAGGCATTGGCGAACGGCATTCACGCAATCACCCTTGCGCCACGCGACCCGATGGTAACACGGAGTACGGCACATAAATGACCGCGTAATACCACTCCGTCATCTGACGGTAACAAGGATGATAACGTGCAAGTCTTGCACTCCTCAACTGCAGCAGATGCGCGCTCCCTCGGGAGCCTAAGTGGCAGTTTGAATGTTACTCGGCCAAAATTTTCATCTGAATGAATTTACATCGCAACAAAACTCACCACCGATCCTCTGTCTCCCATCCATTCACCGATGAAGTAGCCGATGAATTAGTTGTATTTGAACGAATGGTGTGGGAGTGGGTCTTGTCCTTACCCAATCCAATATCGGCGCATGCCCGTTGAAATTTATTTCTGAAAATGCCTTAAATTCTGAAAATCTAATTTGGATTCACTTTCTTCTGGGAAACACAAAGCTGCGACATCCGGTAATGACCGGTGAATGGGCGACACTGAAAATATATACATATATATTTTTTAACTTAAACTTTGCATATATTCTGGCCCTAATTGAATACAATGCACAAAGAATATGGCATTCAACAAATGATAATCTGATTTGTTCGATTTGTGAACCTTACTCAACAATTATAACTCATAAAAAAATTATCAATACCCCTTGCAAGATCCAGAAATTCCTCTGAAAATGACTCATTTCAATTGAATTCAACTCTGTAACAATTTAGTACCGTGCACAGTTTGAAACTGGATGAGCAAAATTATGAAAACGTTTGCTCTTCTCACATAAGAAATAGTAAATGAAATTATCTAATTAAATTATCAATTTTCTACTTTTAAATTTTCTAATTTTAAATTTTCTAAATTTTATTCTTCTATTTTTATTTATTTATGTTAATCTTTTACTCATCTTTCAACTATTGATAGTTAAAATGACGGGAAGGGATTCTGGAACTCAAGAAAACGTGCGCAGATAATCTTTGCCCCCCTACGTCACATACAGTTTTTACTATTTTTTTGACTGAATAAAACTAAATCTAAGTAATATTCTCAAATTCAAATACGTGACCTAATTACACTGATTTGATTTCCCACACAAATAATAAGCTAAATAGGACACAATTTAATACAAATATTTACAAACGTAATTACATTTTCATATTGGTTTCTCACTCAAATTTAAAAGTAATGTGAAAAATTTACAAGGCTTGTTATTCGTTTGCTTAGAGCTTGCTCCCCTTGATCTAGTTACTTCGTCGTATACGTACGTATATACAGACTAACATATGTAGCATAGAAAAAAGTTATGAAATGATTAAGAAAATTGGTTGATGAATAATGATTAAAAATGATTAAGAAAGAATGCCGTTTTCACTCTGAATAACTCGGCGCTTCCTAATTTGGTTAAAATTCATATTTTATTGCACGGGTACGAGCACAACCAATCTAGAGCATTACAACGAATTCCATACGAAAGTAATTTTGAAAGTAAAATGTTATGATCAATGACGTCAAAAGTTTTTGAAAGATTTAAAAATATTTCAATAGGTGCTTCGTTTTGATCCATGGATGAAGCGACATCTTTAAGAAAAGAAAATATGGCTGTTTGCGTAGATTTTGATTTTCGAAACCCATGTTGGCAATCTGAAAACGCGTCGTGTTTACTAAGAAAGTTTTCATTCGTACGTAAAAAAGTTTCTCTAATATTTTTTTAAAAACTGACAAAAAATAAATTGGCCGATAATTGAGTTTCATTTTTTTGTTACCTCTTTTGAAAAGCGGCTTAATCTTAGTTGTTTTAAAAAGATCTGGAAAAATTCCTGTGCATAGGATACATCAAATATGTGAGTTAAGGGGTGTATAATGTCGAGTGTACAAGTGGGTGAACAAACAATTAGGAAATTCATCTAAAGCGGCCGAATATATATTTTTTAAGTTTACTGAGTATTTTGAGAATTTTATTGGAAGACGTTTCGCAAATGAACATCGTGTCTAAATTTTTTGGGGGAAACGTCTGATGTAGAATTTTGTGGCTGAAGACCCTTAGTGATATCGGCAGCAATTCTCGAAAAGTATTGGTTAAAGAGACTAGCCACTATTCCCGGATCGTTCACATTTCTATAATTATCTTTTAAAACAACACTCTCTACAAGGTTTCTAATTGATTTGGTCGAAATTTTTACTTCATTTTTACGTAATTTCTCCACCAGTTGTCAAACACTAGGCACTAGTTTAGGTACACTTTTTCGGTATCAGAGGACCCTAGAACGTGTATTTCCGTTAAAATGTCGAAACCAATTTTCTTAATCATTACATAACTTTTTTCTATACTACATGTATTACTCTATATATACGTATGTATACGACAAAGTAACTAGTGTTGATACAGGATGGCATAGACTTTCTCGTACTAATTAGTTTTCTAATTTCTTTGGTCTGGTCTAGTTTCTTGGCGTATAGTCTTGCCAACTGTCATCTATCGCCACCCAAAGTACATATTTTCTTAAATTTTCTCAAATTTTCGGTTTCATAACGTATAAATATTACTTTTAAAATATTAAAGAAGAGTAAAACCTCGATCTTAATGGAAATTTTCGTCGAAATATTTGGAGCGGTTTTTTTATGAAAATGGCGTATAAGCATTACTGTAAATGCAAAATTTGAAGTTTTTTTTCACAAGAATCTTCTGAATTTTCCACTAACTTCATTTGAAGTTATTTGAGGCACTTCCCCTCACAAATCAATATAATATACAAACCGCAGAAAATGTGCATATTAATGGCGTGAGAGATAATTTAAAAAATTGCATTTGTTTATTTTTTTGAAACAATAGAATACAGCAAAAGGAATTTTGTCATATTAAACAGTACAATTAACACTATCCGTATGAAAAGTTGATGACTCGAACCAGATCGACAGAAGTTTCTTTAATTTGGAAACAAATCCCGCGTACGGTTTAGGCACTAGTGGTGTTCACAGACGGGCAGACAGACAGATGGACGGACGTTTCGCCGTCAATTGACGGCGAAACTATCGGAAATATTAAAGCTGGGACTATGGAATGTTAGAGCTCTCTCAAATAAAGAAGCTGAATTAGAACAGGAATTAGATAAAGCTGGGATTAATATTGCTGCAATTACTGAAACCAAAAACAAGTTACAGGGCTCATCAGAATTACAAAATTATATAAGGTATACAGAGGAGTCCCCCAAAAACAGAGGGCATCGGCTGGGGTATCTATTTGGATCAGAAAAACATTGAAAAACAGAATAATATCGTATACTTTCATAAACGAAAGAATAATAACAATGAGATTTAAAGTAGATAGAGGTTACGTTTCAGTCTTTGCCTTGTACGCACCAGAAGAGGGGAGAACCCAAGATGCGATAAAATTCTACGAACAACTGCAGACAGCAATAAATAAGATTAATAAAAGTGACTATCTTCTTTTATTAGGTGATTTAAATGCAAGAGTAGAGAATACTCCTATAAAAGATATAGTAGGCACAGAAGGTGAATACACACTTAACAATAATGGGAAGAAATTAATAGAATTTACCACGTACAATGAGCTGAGAATTACTAACAATTTCTTTAAACACCGAAATATTCACAAATTCACATGGACAAATTCACGTGGCTCCGCCTCTATAATTGATTACGTCCTTACAAACAATAAGACTTGGATAAATATCAAGAATGTAAGAGTATTTAGAAGTTTTGATGTGTCATCTGACCATTTCTTAGTAAGATGACACATAATGTTCCCAAAGAGATGGAAGAAAACCATCTTAAAACCCAAACCAGAAATAGAAACATTTAAAGTTCACCTTTTACAAGATTATAGCATAAGACTTTTATACCAGAGTAGACTCAACCAGAAAAATCTTATTAACCCTGTAAGTAACAATATAAATGAAGAATGGGCAAACATTAAAGAAATTATAACACAGGCAGCAGCAGAAGCAATAGGGTCAAGGAAAAAGAAATTCTCAAAACAAGGGCTAAGGTTTTGGAATGATAATATCAAACAACTAATTGAAGAAAAAAAAGAAGCGTATTTAAAGACTCTCTCATCTTCTGGGAATATGACTCATAGAATAGAATATAAAAGAAAATCTGCTTTAGTTAAAAGAGAAGTCCGTAAGCTTAAACGAGAAAGTTGGAAAAGATATGTTAGCGAAATTGAACATGACTTATTTGGAAACAAAAGTAAGGCATATAAAATTATAAAATATTTAAATAATCAAGAAAGAGATAAAGTTCAATTAAATATAATTTCAGAAAGTAAATGGTTAAATTACTTTAAATCGTTATGGACCTCTGAAGATGAAGAAGAAGAAGAGAGAGGAATTAAAATTGATATATGTAATTCTATTGATCTGATCTCTATGGATGAGTTGAAAGCAGCCATTAACACAACCAAAAATAAAAAGTCACCTGGTACTGATAATATAAACATGGAATTGATCAGATATGCATCAAATCAATTTACGCAGAGACTTCTTAACTTTATTAATATCTGCTGGTCCACTGGATATGTGCCAGAAGAATGGAATGAAGCCCTAATTTACCCACTATATAAAAAAGGCGACAAATCTGAATGTTCAAATTATAGAGGTATAAGTCTTCTAAATTCCTGTTATAAAATCTATGCAAAAATTATCAATCAAAGATTAGTGCCTATTGTTGAAACTCAAATATCTGAAACACAACATGGTTTCAGAGAAGGTCGATCATGCTCAGACTGTGTTTTTGTACTGACACAACTTACTGAAAAGCGAAGGGAATTTAAACTACCGACATACTATGTCTTTATTGACTACGTAAAAGCATTTGATAGCCTTAAAAGAAGATTATTATGGGAAACACTGAAAAATATTGGACTCCCTTCCCATCTTATTACAGCAATTCAATCATTATACAGAAATAATAAAATCATGATCCGAATGCTAAGAAATGGAACAGAATCAGCATATATAAACCAGGGAGTAAGACAGGGATGCCCGCTCTCGCCAACACTTTTATATATGCCGATCAGATGGCCGAGATCGCTAAGGCAGTAGTGCCGGAGTGGTTTCGGACCAGAAGATCGCGGGCTCGAGTCCCGCCTCGGGCATGGATGTATTTGTGTATGTCTGTATGTGTTGTCCTTTCACCCCCATTATCATCGTATCATCATTTCATCTTCCATACCCCCAGGGCTAACAACCGTGGGGGATAAAAATCGGATCCAGCTAAAAATGCTGGTCCCCCCAAAAAGTTGTTGCAAGCACCTACCACCGCGATAATAAATAAAAACTGAGCCACGGTAAATGCAGGATATATATATACATATATATATATATATATATATATATATATATATATATAATACGTGATCATTAAAAAATGGTTGAAGACTTTAAATGATGTTTTTAAGGTTAATAATGTCGAGATCCCAACATTACTTTTTGCCGACGACCAGCTTATCATAGGAAAATCTGAATATGAAATTCAAATAGCAGTCCACAAGTTAAGTCCGGTTGCTAATGAGTATGGTATGGAAATCTCACCAAGTAAAACAAAAGTGATGGCATTTAAAGGACTTGAACCTTTAAGAGCAAAGATATATGACCAAATAATTGAACAAGTTAATGAATTTAAATATCTTGGATATCATTTTAATTATATAAAATCAAGGGATATGGAAATAAAGCTGAACAACTTCACATATTTCTGTGGAACGTTACAGCGAACTCTACATCATAATGCGCAAAAGGAAACTCTTCTCAGATTTTACAAAGTTATTGCTTTGCCATTACTACTTTATGGAAGTGAGAGCTGGACATTGACATCAGATCAGCTATGCCGAATTGAATCTGCAGAAATGAGATTTCTTCGTTTTGTGGCAGGATATTCACTATTAGACCACAAAAAAGTGTAGATATCAGAGAAGAACTAAATGTTGAGCCGGTTATAGATACCATAAAGAAATATCGAGAAAACTGGAAAGATCATGTCCTGAGAATGCCAGAACATAGAATAAGTAAAACTATTCTTCAATATGTACCTAAAGTAAAAAGAAGTGTAGGACGTCCCTTGAAGAGACGGCATGAACAATTCTGAGACGGAACAGACCAAGAGGGCTAATCCTTGCTGTCGATGATGATGATGATGATGATGATAATAATAATAATAATAATAATAATAATAATAATTAAGTGAACAATAATTTTATTAAGCTGAGCTAATAACATATATTGATAAATTAGTGAACTTTAGTTCAGTATTATAAAATGCGTGGGATGTTCAGCGTTATAGTGAATATCCTTATTAATATTCTTTCAATTATATTTTGCTTTTAAAGTTATTTACTTAGAAATTAAACAGTTGCATAAGTAAAATGATGATTCATGACACTCAAATTTTAACTCTCAAAAAGCAAGAGTATTTCCAGTTTATTATAGATGTAGATAGAGGTAATGGTTGTGATATGGTCCATTTACTTGTATATTAGACCGCTTGGTATCTTTTCATACATTGCAAACTTTCTAGCAAGAACGATCTTAGCAACCAGTTTAATAACGCCTTTTTCCATCATAGCTCTGTTGAGTTGTAAATAAGAGCTGATGTGAAACAGAAGTGTTCGTGTTTTCTCGGTACTAAAAGCTTTGGAAGGTAAGTCTTTGGCTTTTAATTATAGTTTGAGTTCCCTTAGACTGATTATAATTCTTAATGAATGAAATACATTGCTTTTTTCACAAAAAACTATTGAGATTTCGAAGAAATTTATTGGAAGACGTTAAAGCACTGCCACTCACAAGTGCAGTAATGTATACAAAACGCCAGAAATGTGTATATTAATGGGATGAAAGATATTATCTAGAGCCGTTTTCGGTAAAATCCTTATATTTTTTAATATTGCACATATTCGAAGTAATATTGTGCGAAAACTAATAAAATTTTCAAAAAAACGTGCATGACCTAAACGAAAGAACTAATTATGACCAAAAAAGTTTAAAGAAAAATCTCTATCCTCAAGGTTGTGGTTGTAGGAAGACGCCGAAAGCATTTCAATCCCTTGCAATTCTCAAAAATTCAGAGTTATCAGTGAAAATCGGACCTATGCCATCTTATTAAATGTATTTCAGTCTCTTTCACAAGAAACTTAAAGAAAAAAAAAATTGAGCTATTTTTGAGACAATTTTGAAAATGTTCCAAGAGCTTCATGTAAAGTGCCACCAAAAATTAATGAATGTTTTTCAAAATCGCAGAGCTTCGACTCAGGCCGACAGGGGAGGATCGACAGGGGTTTATTCAGTTTGGAAAACATTGTGCGCATAGTTTGGGCGCTAGTGTTGTTTACATACACCTGACGAACGGACGGACGGACGTTTTGAAAAAAAAAACTTTTTCGGTATCAGGAGACCCCAAAACGTGTTAACGTGTTACCGCTGACATCTCGAAATCGATTTTCCGCAGCATTACATAACATTCTCTACACTACGTATTTGCTCCGAATATACTACGTACGTATACGAGAAAATAACTAGTGGTGCTACAAATATCACAGACTTTCTCGTACTAGTTATTCTAATTTCGTTGGTCTGGGCAAACTTACATTCTTGTCCAATTCTCTTGCCAGTTACCATCTATCGCCGCCCAAAGTCCATTACAGTAGAATCGAAATATCACTTGAAGAATATTTAAGAACAGTAAAACCTCGTCATATAAGAAAATTTTTGTTGAAACCTTTGGCGCCGTTTTTAAGAATATGGCGCTTCACCGTTACTGAAAAAATTTAAAGCTCTTTTTCACAGAAATCTTTTGAGCTTTCGAATAGCTCCAAACATTTTGTACAGATAGTGCTAAATACACTATTTAATATGACAAAGTTGATTTTGCGATGACATTTTGTTTTTTCACAAATCACACAAATGAAATTTTTTGAAATATCTCTCACACCATTTTGAACATAATATTTAACATAAATTTATTAACATAAATAATGACAATTAAACACAGGGCATCTCATAAAATCTGATAGCATTCTAAACAGTACCTTTCATTAGCAGTGAGTCGTCCGCATGTCTTTTCACAATTCCCGCTTCGACTTCGCTCGACAAGGACCACTTCGAAATATTTACAACTAGATCAGGTTACCGTGTAGCGACTTAGCACGTTCCCGAACAGTTTTGCCAGGAATGTCAAGAGTTCTATCGTTCACAACGATTCAAAACATTTTACTCGCACTTTTGCTTTAGAGTATTTTCCATAAGCTCGCTGTAAAAATTTAAGGCTAAAAGTACAAGTCTTTATACTCATTTCTGAAAACGATCTGGATAATTTGCCCCATACTGTGTGACGAAAGTTCATTCGACACAGTTTCTTTTAAGCATTTTTTCTGTGACTTTTTCATTGAATTCATTGATTTCTCGCGTTTAATGATTTCAAAACTATTCATTGTTGTGCAAACACACATGGCAGAAAAAATCTTTTCAAACTTTGGTTTTCAAAACAAATTAAAATAGCCTACTACATACGTTTACAAAATACATTTGGGTTATCACTTACTTTGGAATGGATTTGTAATTGCAACTCACGTGAATATAAAATTAATACAATTCTTATAAATTCAACAATGTTTTGCTCTACCACGTCCAGTTTTTAAGATATCAACAAAAATTAATTTTCATGGAACACCTTTAATCAATTCTTTTAGTATCTTGTTTTTTATAATAGAAACAATATTTACGCATTTTTTTACTTTCATGAACTATTAGAAAATTGCTTAAATATTTTGTTAAATAGTAAAACATGTTTAAATGGTAACATAAATAAGAAACGTGGCCGGTCCGGATAGCCGAGATCGTTAAGGCAATATTGGTTGACTACTGCTGGACACTTCAGCGTGACATAACAAATGCTCAGCCCAAACGCAAATGTACAGCCAAGAAATTCAAACCAAATACACCTTGGATTAAGTATTTTCAGTGTGTATGTATATTATGTGACCATTATAACTTGAAATATATATTACTTTATAATATGTGTGTCTTTTCACTCAATCTCACTATTTTCTTAGCCAATTCCATCTTCATTCGTACTCCATGCAACAATAATGATTTCAATGAAATAAAAAATGGTTGAAGTGGTATATCTAAAAAAAAGTGGGTGCTGGAGACAAGACGTTTTTCAAATTGTGTATCAGCACGTTCAACTTACCTTAGAATAAGTGTTAGATACCAGATATCCGTATTTTTTTTAAATTGTTGTTTAGTGTTATCGTACTTAAATAATAGTGAATTGAATCTCTTGCTTTCAAATAGTGGTGTTACCTTTATAATATAAACATTCTTAGTTTTGAATACTAACATCACATCTTCTGGAACCGTAGGCACAGTCTATGCAAACAACGTTTTCCACTTTCATCAAAAAAAAAAAAAAAAACAACCATCAATTGTGAAATCTGGTGATTGTGTAGGTAATTTTACACATCTCCCCACCCTAAAAATTGGTTTGAATATTCTTTGTTCAAAATTGTCCTTGATATATTGGTAAAAGTGCGAGGCAACAGTCGTGCTGAAAATATATTTTAGAAGAGAAGTTCTACAATACACATTTTGTTTACTTTTTATACATTTGTTACATTAATGAATTCAGATGAAGGTAGATTAACAATAAAGAATATTATAAATTTGCTACCATACTGTGATCTCATTAATTATCTCGAGATATTATTTTTTTAAATTTATTATGTCTCATCCACATTTAGATCATTAGCAACTAAATAAATACAATTTTTTACATTTTACATTAATATTATTAAGATTTTACAATATTGAAGTTACATTACATTGGTGATTATGGATACATAAACATAAAACAAACCTTAAAATGACATCAATAATAATTATTAAAGAAAGGAGTAAGATAATGTATTATTCTAATACAGTTAAATATTGCCCAAAACACCTATTTGAGATATTATTGTAAAACATCTTAAAATATTGAATCCTTTCCCTTCCACTTGAAATATTTTAAAATGTAGGGTCGTTTCTGTCGCCTTTTCAAATCAAGGTCAATACTTCTTGAGTTTGAAAACGGCCTTTATTATTTTCTTTCTTATTCTGTCAGTTTCTTACGTCGTTGTTTTCGTCGATTGATTTTTTTAACATTGATGTCCGTCTCACGCAACCATCCCACCGCGCGCCTTCCATTTCAGCCCAATCAAAAATATACCCTTTTATAAAACAACATTCAACACTTAATACCAAATGCCAGATTCTACTATACAAATCTATTATCCTACCCACACTAACGTATGCTTGCCCAGTGTGGGGAAACGCTGCTTCTACCACCATACAAAAATGCAAATAGTCCAAAATAAAGTCGTTAGAAGTCAATTTAAGCTCCATGGTATATACCTCAAATCAACCATCAAATTCACAGAGAACTCCAAATGGAAACCGTACTAGAACACATAAAAAGAGTAGCAAATAATTTCTATTCTTCCCTTCCCTTATCTCATCCCGCTCTGAAATTCCACCTAGGCCGAACAGCAAACATCCCATGTCGAATCAAATCGAAATTTCCCAAAGATATGCTTAAACCTGCCTAAACTAATAATATCTTCCCGTATCTCTGTATTACGTTTCCCTTCTTATTGGTCGACAGGGCAATACAGAGTTTATCCGTCCCCCTCAAAAAATCAAGATTAAATTTCAGTAACTTCTACAAGAAAACGAATGTTTAACTTCAATTTGTCAAGGAATGCCCAAATTCCAAAAAAGTCAGCATGCAAAACTGAAGCCCCTCGAAAGAACTTAGGTCGAACGAGAAGAAATATCAACCCAAAGGTCTCGGACTCGCGAAGGCCGAATCTCCCAAAGGCCATCGCTGCACGGGCTTCTGAAAGGAAACCATTCCCGTACAAACAACTGTTCATATTTGCAAATCAAGCGTAAAAATTATTTGTTACTCTATATTTCTTTTAAGTTATTAACAACTAAGATATCATTGTATTCCTCTTCCAATAACATATTCATGTCAGTTAATAAATCTACAGGTATATAGCTCGATTAAAAAAAATCAAATATTGTTCAATTTCAAAGAATATCTCTACTGCACATTTACCTCCGGAATTAAATGTTAAATTGATCTATATTCAAACTTCGCTAGTTTTCAATGATTAATAAAAGTCGGAAATGAAAATATAAGCTTCAGAATGTCTCACCAGGGTGTTTCAACATTATTCCTTCGATCGCACAGCGATTCTCGGAAGCAGTTAGCAGTCTATCAAGTAGTACGTATTTTCTGCAATTGTGAAGGTAATAGTGAAATCGGTGGAATTGAAAGAATCTCCCCACGAGCTCAAACAGGCACTTCAAAAATTTAAGAAAACAACAATTCGGTAGAAAACATTCTTGAAACAAATTTTTAATTAATAATAATAATGCGCTATGTGCCACCGTTCCGTCAAAATGCATTTTGCAAAATAATTTGTTTACAATCGATTTCTTCGCAAAACGATAAAGATATCGGAATGCAGTTTGCACCACTGAATAGAATGTAGACAAAACGAAATAAAATATTACGTTCACATTTACAGGGCAACAGTTTTGACGTTTTGTAATTTATTTATAACGCAGGCATTTTAAAATATCAAAACGTCCATTAGCAAAAATTGTCGAAACAAAAATCCATTAGCAACAATTTCCACCGATTTTCCGTAAGTCAGAAATCGTACACACAATATAATCGGAGAAAAGCGAGACACTGCAATACGATCTGAACAGTACACTTGACTGCAAAAAGGGAATGGATTGTCTGTAAAACGGACGAGGGTTGGCATCAAATGCTAATTTCCTGTAAACAATTGCGTATCTCGTAAACGAAAGGCGATAGCACCGATCGGATTGCAGAATTTCGCAACTTGTTGAAAGGTAATTGTGATGAAAGAATAAAAAAGAATTGCAAAATTTCATTTATAAACAATTTCCAATTTTTGCAACTCTAAAGTGGAAAGGGTTCTCTAATATCACAGAACCGAAAATTGCGAATTAACAATTTTGCAACCATTAATAAGTTTATAAACAATTCCAAATGTGCGTTTTTTCTGCCGGGACTGCTCCAAATTGAACATTGCAAAATAACAATTTTGACAAGTGATGCAAATCGATTACTTAATATCTAGCTTAATCGTTACTATGATGATAAATATGCAAGTGATCTTTGAATTTTATTCAAATGGTTCCCTAGGAGTCCTCTATCGACACTATTATGCAATTTTTGCAAATTTTATAAACATACAATTGCAAACTGCAATTATGATAGTTTTTCTTATTGATAAAATCTACAGTAAACTGGACATTTGACATTTGATAAAGTTCATGGATTGTGTATGAAAAATAATATTGCAATTAAAATGTCTATGAGAAAGTAAGTGGCCTAAAATATGCCTTCTTTTATCTCGTTTCAACGTATTTTCGTCAAAAAGAAATGTGTTAAAACTAGTGAAGTGAATGCGTTTGTACATGTATTTCAATGAATTTACTTTCATGAACATAAAATTGTTTCATTCTATGTATTTGTATTCGAAAATATTTCCACATCTGAACTAGGGACGTCTGCCATTTTCTTCTTCATAATTTTGTGAAGCCACACTCCCCTCCGTTAAGATTGGCTACGGTGGTTTGTGAGACCCGCCTGCGACGTTTCGTCATGATAAGGGCTGCCCAAGCCGTGTAAAAGATGAACTTAGCCGCAGACGGCCGCTATCAATTTTTGTTTCCAGAACTGTACCTAGGAACACCTTGTACACAAACAAATTATCTAAAAAAGAAAATTATATAATGTTATTAAAAATTATTATTCTTACATATAAACATGCTGAGATGTGGAGTACCCCAAAAAGAGGAGCATCCAAAAGAAGAGGGGAAAAAATAAAATTTTTGAACTGTCCCTAGGTACGACCGTTTGCCCTAAACAACTGTTTCATTAATTGTCAGTTTTTATATTATTTTATTCCTCTTATCACTTTATTAACAACTATGTTTAACGTTGAAATATAAGAATTGATATAAATAATTTAATTTCAAAAATTAAGCCTATAAATAAAATCACTACTAAAAGTTGTTGACGATAATGTGCAGCAAAAAAATTCTATTTATAGTTATTGCATAAAAATACTCATAAAATATATCTACTTCAAAAAGAGGAACTATTAATTCATAAAACTAGAAAATAATACATTTTAAAATATAATTATACAGTGTTTGTGTTTATATGTAAATAAAGCCAACTCTATTAATGAGTAATTTTCTAAGACATAATTTATTTTTGTTTTTCCACAAACTGACGTAATGCTGACAAATGATCGAAGGTTCTTCGATAACTATGTTTTACTATGACGCACGCACATAGCATGGTTTATTCATGGAATCGGCATCAAATATGTCACTGAGAGCATTATATGTACAAGCAGCGCCTCCAATAACTCCTATTAATATAAGTTCCCACATGTAGACTCGAAGATACAATGGGATGGACCTGTGAACATATTAAAGTTTTATTCAGCCTTAATGCAGTTTAACAGACGTATTATTCTGCTAGATTATGCAATTTCTTCACTAGGTTTGCTTCTTATCGTACATTTTATTATATACATATTATGATACAAATGCACAGTACGTATGCTACTTCGGCATACGACACCTCGGATGTCAACTCCGGGCACTAAAATTCTCCGATTACTATGTAAAGAAATAATGGGTTGTCCAGCAGACTTAACATGTTTTCAATTACCCGTTTCGAATAATATATTCTAAAACTAAAATACAGTGCCAAATATTAGAGTATTATATTAAATACCGTTATTCCCAATACACCATTTGGGAAATATTTATTCAAAAATACACAATTTTAATTAAATCAGGAATACCAATTGATCTGGGAAATGTATGGATCCATTCCAAGATTGATCTGGTAATATCTATTATCGAGAAAATAGTCTTAACGGTTGACCACAGACGAAAGGACAAACACACCGAAAGAAAGACGGCAGACAGGCATTGTGCAGTCAACTAATTTCTTGGCATCAAGGACACACAACACGTGAATTATGAGTACACAATATGTAAAGGGAAGTAATTTATAGATATAGGAAAAATATTTATCCACATTTTCGATACTTGGGTACTACAATACGAGGTCGTCTGTCGAAAAATCGTCGATTTTTGCCGCAGCATTAGAATACTTACTTTACTTCTCAGGTAAGTCGGAAGGCGATGTGTTAAAATGTAAGTGAGATGCAACATCGAAAAGCAGCTTTCAGGCAACACTTCGGGGTAGTTTATAACAAATCTTGCCTAATTTATTCAGCTGTATTCTTTCGATCGATTATGACCTATAAAACTATACCATTTCAACTTCACATTGAGACTAAACAATTTGAAATTGGGAAAAAACATAATTAAGTTGAGCCAAACAATTTCAAATTGGGAATAAACACATTGAAATCGAGACCAATCACTTCCAAATTGAGACTTAATAGGTTGAAACAGGAAAGTAAATAAAAATCAAGTTACAGCCATTTAAACACAAAAATGTATTGATCACAAAATTTAGTAACAAATAAATACGAATTACATTTGGAATAAAAACAATGTTTCTGTTAACTGCATGACTACACACTGTCATATATACGCCTTTTCTAATAAATTTCTATTTCCCTTCTTTGAACGTTCTTTTGTTTATGAAATAAATAAATTGAAATTTGTTTCATTCATGTATATTATAAAGATATTATCTGCCTGAAAATTTAATTGCTGTAACACATATTCCTATCGTTTTCTTTTATTTACATCGCTGTTCATTTTGTCAGGCTCTCTACGAATGTATTTTATTGTGAACATTAATAAGCCATCCAAATGTTGACGCAACCATTCCGTAGCAACAATACCTTGTTGCTGAACTCCAAATTTACGTTTCAGTTCTTTTAATGTATTTTTTGGATTTTCCTTTATGTGCTGAACCATCAAATACTTGTGTTCCACTGTAATTTTCAATCGTTTTCGTCCGCCACGTTGTGCTATTTCGTCTAGACTTTTTACCCACCGATACAGTTGATCTCTTCACTCCAAGTGAGCCCTCTCTAGGCTCCATTATTATTATACTACTGCACAAATTTGTATTTTGATCCTCTCGGCATCCTTTCTCTTTATGTTAATCATTAAAACGCATACGCGGAGAAATATAGGTTAGTTTTATCATATTAACTACAGCCGATTCAACTTTGGTTTTTCTCGATTTGAAATTATTACGTCTCAAATTGATTGTGTTTATTCCCAATCTTCCCGTGTTTATTCTCACTTTGAGTGTGTTAGTACCAAATTTAAAACTGTTTGGTCTCATTTTGAAGTTGAAAAGGTATAGTGGTGCTAAAACAGCACGAACTTTCCCGCCCGTATTTTCACGTAAAATTACGCAAAAAGTACTCAAATTTTCGAAAAATTGTATATGACATTAATTAAAAATCTATCTTTTGAAAAAATATTTATCTTCATAATTGTAGTTGTGGGAAGACGCTGAAAATATTTTGAATTTATGCAATTTTCGAAAAATTAGGTTTTTCAACGCACATGGGACCTGCACCGTTCTCTTGAACGTCCTGTACTTTATCCAACAAAACAAATAATCGAAAACGTTGAAGCCATTTCTTTGAAAATATGGAAAACATCCCAGGGACTCCATGTAAAGTATTCCCAAAATTGAAATATCCGATTCAAATTCATGGGCTGCGACATTAACCAGATCTATAGAGGAATATCAATTTTCTAGAAAATCAGCTGAATGGTTTATCCACTCTTTTGTTACCAGAGCCCTGTAATAAGAGTTTTTCTGCCGAAAATGCATCTTTTTTCGCGCAGCATTACATCCTCTCTACTGCGTAAGTGTGAGCGAGAAAGTAAAAGACAAGGCAGATAATATTCAGGATCAAGAGTTATTCACGTTTTCGACATCAGGGCCCCACAATACGAAAATACTAAATTTCTGTAGATAAATCGTCGTTTTTTGTCCCAATATTATAACACTTTTTACATAGCAAAGAAGTAAAATGCGAGAAAGTTAACTAGTTGTGCTACAATCGTATTTAGTTTCTCACATTATTTATAACTTACACGATTTTCGAAAGTTTAAATAGTTCAACGAAAGCGAAAATTGTCCCATTTTTAAGCTTTGCTCTATCTGAGGGAAACATTTAAAGAAAAATATGGAGTCATTTTATAGAATAGTTTTTTTACAAATTGCCATTACGTCAAGCAAAAATTACGTGAAAACTACTCTTTATTCATGAGACATAGTGTATGACCTTTTTTAAAAACCTTTCTTTGAAGAACAGATCACGGAAAAATCTGTCTTCTAGATTGCAGTTGTTAGAAGACGCCAACCTCTTTTCCAATTTTCGAAAATTCTGAAAGTTCAAAGAAAATGAGACGCGATATTTTAGTTCATTGATCTAAACAAGGTAAAAAAAAGTTGGAGTGTTAGAAAATTTTGAAAATGTTGAGGCTTCATGTAAAAAACCAAGAATCAATATATCCGTTTCAAATTCGGAGCGCCTCGAGTTCAGCCAGGTGGATCAGAGAATATAAATTTTGGAGAAAATCGGTCGGTCGGGCGGACGGACAGACGGAAGGGCAAATAGCCAGACAGACACAGACAGGCGTTCTGCGTCAACCAATTTTTCGGTATCAAGGACCCGCAAAACGTGTTTTCTGAATACGCAACATGTAATTCACTACATTTAGGAATGAAATTTATCCACTTTTTTTATACCAGAGTGCTCAAGACGAGATTATCTGTTGAAAAATCCCCTATTTTAACGCATCATTACAATACCTTCTGTTCACTACGTTCGTTCGTAGGTACGTACGTAGTTTGACTAGAAAATTAAAAGGGGAAAGATAAGTGTGCAACAAAAGAATCTGCTAAGCTGGAAGGTGAAATAAGCAGACGTTGGTGAAAAACGGTCAGGGTTTGTAAAGAGTAATGTCTTCAGTTTTAATTAGGAAAGTGCAAAGCAAAAGAATGCAGTGGCAATTAAAATGCTAAGGTATTTTATGTTGAAACAAATCAAGATACGAAACAACAGATTCTTAGATTACTCGAAGTAAAAGTGGTGAAATAAGAGAGAGAAAATATCTGGAATGCAGCAACTTAAAATATTGAAGAATCTGTTTGAACGTGATGTTGAAACATTGGAGTTATCAGAGAAAATAAATCAGAATTTTCGTTCGTGTCCGTTACATCGCAGTACACGCAAGTTAAAACGTAAGAAAAAGGAAAACAAAGAATCATATCAACTATAACCCTTCTCTAAAAGTTAGTTACAATTACTGCATTGTTGTTCCATGGAAGGTGATTTATATCTTCTGTTGAGCTTGACATGACATGAAGAAAGCAGTAATCGTTAATTTCTTCACGCCCATCACTATTGATACATTTCCACTTAATGGGATATTCTTTGCATGTATAAGAGTTCATTCAAAGCCTAAGATCTTCCAGTTCTCAATGAACATAGTTCGATATAATTCATTTTAAGATTGAAGAATTCCTCTCCCAGTAGGTATCTCTATATTAATATCTATTCTTTTTTTCTAGAAATTATTACCGCTGTCTCAGAACGATTTAACAATTCTTGTTGCATTGATCAGATTTTCAGTGCTTAGGATGTGTATTTGTTTAAGAGTTTACCTTGAACTAATTTTTTTCCTCAGCCAGGAATAAATATTGACAAAATTATAAAAACACATGTGTAATACTACAAGCGTAAATTGAGAATGCAAGGTGAGATAGTTGCCCCCTTTCAGTACTCAGAGCTTTATTATATTTTCAAAATCATATAAAATGTTTAAAAATATAGCATGTTAAACGTTTTGAAACTTTGTTATTTCTACGGATCAATACACATGAGTGAAAATGACAGAAATATAATTGTATTATGAATAATACTATGACAAAACTCTCCATTCTATGAAAATGAGTGAAGCTCTTCTCTTCGGAAGCGGTCTAGCGTCGCGCCCGCGACCTGGGCACGTGGGCCTGTGTCAAGGACTTCATATACGCCAAACTGCGCCAAAGTCACTATGTTCTTCAGGCAACTGAATATGAAAATCTAGTTTGCCAATATGAACTTTGCCTAGAAACTTGTTTTTAATAAAAAAAATCAGTTTTTTTCTAAATAATAACCTTCCTCTTATATGTTGGTCATATATGCAATAAAAGACTTCCAGATTACCTACTGTTGGAAATATACATTTATATTGTAAGGTTGAAGTTTGTGAACATGTCGACAGTGTCGCCATCTGCGTCTAGTATATTATTGGAAATGTACTCTATATTGAGAGATTGAGGGTTGTGAACGCGCCGACACTGTCGTCATCTGTTTTTGGTATGTAAACGAATGATCATATTCATTCGTCCTTTTTGTCTTACTGTGCAGCAATGTAGTGTTTGTAAAAGACCGTCAGAGACGTTCAATAAGAGTTTATGTATATGTATTTTGTTATAAATAAAAGTGAAATGCAGTGTAGTTCTCAAGAGTTAATTTAACATGGTAGCAGAGCGTGGTTTCCGGATGCAGATGAATTGCTGAAGAGGTTATATTGGAGTTCAGCCCAGTGTCCGTCGATTGGAGGAAGTTTGCGACATGGACGACCTGAACATTCCAGCTTTTGATGGAGAGGACTACGCAAACTGGAAAACGAGGTTAACTATCTATTTGAAATTAAAAAAATGCCATGAGGTGACCACGAGGTCGAAGCGAGAAGACAAGGACGTAGAATGGGAAGAACAGAACCTGAAGGCGATGCATTGCATTTTTAGTGCAATTACTAACAAGCAGCTAGAGTTCGTGAATGATAAAGTAAGTGCTTTCGAGGTTATGAAGAAGTTTGACGAGCTATACTCCAAAGAGTCAACAGCGTTGCAGATTGTCTGCAGGAACAAACTAGATGGACTCAGATTAAAGAATTACAGCGACATAAATGAATTCTTCACTGTGTTTGAGAAATACATAAACGAACTGAAGTCAGCCGGGGCCAAGGTAAGCGAAGAAGAGAAACTAAATTACATGCTCAAAACGCTGCCCGAGTCACTAAGTTATATCGGAGATCTAGTGGATGTTTTGAAGAAGGAAGACCGGACTGCGGAGTACGTGAAGGCAAAAATAAGGATGAAGAGCATCAAGGAGAACCAGGACAGTGAGGGCGTAAAATCAAATGCATTCATCTCGGAGAAGAGACCTAGTGCGAGCGGCCAAAAAGTGTGCTACGGATGTGGTAAACCAGGACACTTCAAGAGGGAATGTCGACAAACTGAGAATCATCGAGATTCCCGGGGACGTGGCGGAAGAGCACGAGGTAACTATGGAGGTTATGTCAACCAAAGTTATGAAAATGGACATCGCGGAGGCAGAGGAGGACCACGTGGGTCCAGAGGCGGTCGCTATGGTCACGACCGATCTTACCGACAGAACGAGCAAGGAGACCGACATTACCGACAGGACGACCATGGTGGTAGGAACCGTGGAGAACAACAGTTTTATCAGAATGTAAGTGGCGCAAGCAGTTTCGTGACAGAGGTCTTCGCCAAGGAAGTAAACAGTGTAACACAGGATTCAGGTCAGATTGAAATTAATTGGTTGTTAGATAGCGGTTGTACAGATCATATAATTACTTTACTAATACGAGGAATACTTTTCTAAATGCGTAACGTTAAAAGAACCGATTAATGTAAAAATCGCGAACGGAAAGATTTTAACGGCAACTAAAGTTGGTAATGTAATTAGCGATTTTTTAGTGTTTGACAGATTAGAACGAGTTGAAATGAAAAATGTATTTTACATTAAAGATCTAGATAGGAATTTAATTAGTTTTTCAAGAGTCACAGAGAAACATGATATTATTGCAAAAGGCATCAGCGCAAAAGTTTTTAGTAAAGATAGGGGTTTAATTGCAGTTGCATGGAAACAAGATAGGTTATATAAAGTGACAAGTGTGATCAACAAAGGGGAATTTAACGTAAACTTCTGCAATAAAGAAAATATGACAATAAAGGAAAAGTGGCATAGGATACTGGGGCACGTAAATTTCAATTATTTAGATAAAATTTGCAAACATCAATTAGTAGATGGGATCCCTCAAAACGTCGAGTCTGAACCTATGAAATGTAAAGTGTGCATAGAAAATAAAATGCATAATGTTCCTTTTAAAAACAACAGAAATAAGGCTAAAGAAATCCTAGAAATTGTTCACACAGATCTAAATGGGCCACATTCAACAGTAGGTATGCATGGTGAAAGATACTTTGTTTCTTTTATTGATGATTATAGTAAACTTGCACGCGTTTACACAATTAAAACTAAAGACCAATTATATGATTGTTTAGTTGGGTATGTAAATGAGGTTGAAAATCTTACTGGGAAAAGGATTAAGAAATTGCGGTGTGATAATGGAAAAGAATACATGAATAATAATATATATCAATACATCAAGGAAAAGGGGATTGTTTTAAATGCGTGCCCGCCATATGTGCATGAGTTGAATGGAACTGCTGAGAGGTTCAATAGGTCAATCATGGACATGTCAAGATGTTTATTAGCCGAAGCAAAAGTTAACAATAGGTTTTGGCCAGAAGTAGTTTGTGCTGCCGCGTATCTGAAAAATAGATGTCTTGCAAATACCGCAGAATTGAAAACTCCTTATGAAATATTTTTTGGAGAAAAGCCTAATGTCACACATTTAAAATTGTATGGAAGTAGAGTCTTTGTAAGGGTGCCAGAACAATTGAGAAAGTCAAAATGGGATAGAAAAGCAGATTTGGGAGTTCTGTTAGGTTACAGTGACGTTGGATATAGGGTACTCATAAATAATAAAATTGTTGTGGCCAGGCATGTAGAGGTTGTTGAAGAAAATATTAGATGTGTAGGTTTAAAGGATAATGGTTCCGTGAGTAAAAGATTAGATGAATCTGGGTGTGAAAATTGGGAAACTGGGTCTGAAGATAACAGCGAGGACGAAGAAAGGTTAGTCGAAATCGAATCTCCAAAAGCAGCGCTAAAGGAAAAAACAACAAGGTCGGGTAGAGTGGTTAAAACTCCACAACGCTATAGGGATGATAATACAAGTAACTTTATTTATATTAACGTATGTAGTGCAGATAGCCCGGTTAGTTTTGAGGAGGCGATTAATAGCAATGAATCGAAAAGCTGGAGTCAAGCTATGGATAGGGAAATTGAATGTTTGAAGAAAAATGACACATGGGAGTTAGTTAGTAAGCCAGAGGGCAAAGATCTTATAGATGTTAAATGGGTTTTTACTAAAAAGTTTGATAATAGGTACAAAGCAAGATTAGTTGTTAGGGGATTTCAACAAAAGGAATGTGTTGATGATATATATGCACCAGTAGCTAAAATGCAAACTTTGAAGATTTTACTGTCATACTGTTGTCATTTTGGTTTAATTATTGAACAAATGGATGTAGAAACAGCCTTTTTAAATGGCGAAATCATGTCAGAAGTTTATGTTAAACAACCTGAAGGCTACGAAGACGGCACAAATCGAGTGTGCAAATTGATGAAAGCACTGTACGGTTTACGAGAAAGTCCGAGAGCTTGGTATGAGTGTTTAGATACTTTCTTGAAAAGTTTAGGATTCCAAAGAAGTGAATATGATTATTGCCTTTATGTTTTGCGAAAAAGTAATGTCCTGATTTACTTGATAATTTTTGTTGACGACTTGCTCATTTGTTGTGTAAAGAAAAGTCGAATTAAAGAAATCAAAAATTTGTTGTCAAATAGATTTAGTATGAAAGATTTAGGTGAGGTTAAAAGTTATTTAGGAATTGATATAAATTACGAATACAAGAAAAACAAAATGAGCTTGAGTCAGGAAAATTATATTAATTCATTAGCCGAAAAATACAAGATTAAAGACTCAAAATTATATGCTACACCGATGGAAGTTAACTTGAAATTAGAACCAACTCAGGAATTGCGTAATGATATAAAGTATAGAAATTTGATTGGTGCGTTGTTATATATTAGTTCAGGAACAAGGCCAGATATCAGTTATTCTGTTAATTATTTGAGCAGGTTTCAGAATTGTTATGACGGCACACATTATAAGTATTGTCTGAGAATCTTAAAATATCTGTATTTGACAAGAAACCTGAAATTGAATTATTGTAAAAACGAAAATGCAAAAGTTCTTGATTGTTATGTAGATTCAGATTGGGCAGGTGACAATATAGATCGTAAATCTACGACAGGTTATGTGATCCGTATGTTTGACAATGTTGTATTTTGGAAGTCTCGCAAACAATCAAGTGTAACAACGACGATTGTTCGACGTATGCAGAGTATGTTGCGCTATCAGATGCTGTGAGTGAAGTGAAATTTCTAAAAGATGTAATGAAAATTTTTGATTTGAATTTTGATGAACCGATTGTAATGTACGAAGACAACTCAGGAGCATTGAGTATCGCTAAATATGGTAACTTTACAAAAAACTCAAAACATATTGAAGTCCATTATCATTTTGTCAACGAGTTGTATATGAATGGTTTAATTGATATAGTCGAAGTAAATACTGATGATAACATGGCAGATATTTTCACGAAAGCTTTGTGTAAAGACAAGTTTGTGTATTTTAGGAATATGATGAATATTAACTGAATTTAAGATAGTATGTATATAAATGTAAGGAGGCGTGTTGGAAATATACATTTATATTGTAAGGTTGAGGTTTGTGAACGCGCCGACACTGTCGTCATCTGTTTTTGGTATGTAAACGAATGATCACATTCTTTCGTCCTTTTGTCTTACTGTGCAGCAATGTAGTGTTTGTAAAAGACCGTCAAAGACGTTCAATAAGAGTTTATGTATATGTATTTTGTTATAAATAAAAGTGAAATGCAGTGTAGTTCTCAAGAGTTAATTTAACAGTTATAAATAAAAGTGAAATGCAGTGTAGTTCTCAAGAGTTAATTTAACACCTACGTTTGTCGTGTTTTGTCTGTCTCCAACGAGGTAGACACGAGAGCACTACAAAATTTGCTGTTACAAGCGACAGCCATATAAAAATGGGGAATGGCCCCATTTTATCTCAATGTAACTAAAAAACTATCCATTTCCCGAAGATGTTCACCTTCTATGAAGTCAAAGAGTATAAATTACTCTACAATTTGGCGGGCAACAATTCAGTTCTTTTCTCACGGAGATAGGTATTTGATTTTTCCAAAAAATGCTGCAAGCAAGGTTGACAATTACGATGAACGTGGTGCAACATAATTGTGAATATAACGAAAATTACTGTGGTGTCACATTTTCACTCTTCAGCACAGCACCTACGGCTTAGCGCCTCAAGAATAGAACGGGAAAAGGATGTGGCCACGATGTACCGAGACAACTAGGGACAGTCCGACAAACGGGTAGACAACGAGTTGGTTCCTATCAATCCAACAGCTCCGTTCCAAAGAATAGACGTTGTTAAGTATCATTAGATCATCTTCAGTTTTTGACCTACTATGTCCCTATTTCCTGTCCTTACTCACAATGGTATAAGGAAAGGAGGTAAAGCATACAAAACAATATTCAAGTGTTAATTTTAAATACGGCATTGATGACGGGTCTTTGTTGCGTAGTTGTTTTTACATTAATAATTTATTGGCATAATCCACCACGTGGTAGTCTTAGACGTGAACAAAAAAGATTATGTCCTATAAATATTAGGCCTACTTGATACACTACACACTAACATACTTAGTCATTAGAGCTGGGAAGTTCATGCAATTGCATGTTTTTTGTTAATGCTCATATTTTCCTGAAACTTCAAATACGTATGTTTCATGGCAAAATATTGAAAATAAGGTGAGAAACGTTTTGCACATATGGCACATTTTGCATATTCAGAGTTTTACATATAATTGAAAGTTTTTGCATATTTTTCAACTTTTGTCTAAAATAACACAAAATATGAATTTCCACGTAAAAAATACTTATTAATGGAAAGCATGGACTTTCTTTTTGCTTCAGACACGATAATTCAATGAGTTTCAGGCTACTGACTGCGAACACCGCCAAAGTAATATCTACAGTCATCATTTATGAAGAAGATAGAGAATTCAAGGAAAGCCTTAGTAGATACACTTGCAATTATTTAGGAGGCAAGGGATACATTCGTGGTAGCTCCAAATGAAATGGAGAAAGCAAATAGGAGAAAAATAAACCGTCCGTGTACGTCAGTCCGTCCGCCCGTGTAAGTCCGTTCATGCGTGGGAGTCGGTGCGCGGGAGTCGGTGCACTCCTCGATAGGTTTAACGGAATTCAAGGCCCTCTGAATTTGAAATGGATATTTTGATATTCGGGGATTCTTTACATGATGCCTCAATTACATTTTCAAAAATTTCTTCAAAACTGCCCCAAATTTTTGGATTAAACTTTGTCCTCGGATAGCGTAGTCAACGCATAAAAGAATGGTGTAGGTCCCATTTTCGTTGAAATATCTGATTCTTGGAATCTCACATAAGTCCCAAATTTTTTCGACGTCTTCTTACAACGTTAGTATTGAAGATGGAGATTTTTACCTTTAATAAAACCTGTTCTTCAATGAAATATCTTGAAATAATCCTGATAGTATTGAATTTTTCGAAAATATGTCACGTAATATTGCGTGAAATTTAGGTACTTTTTAAACTATTTTCTCAAAAACGGTCTTAAATTTTTTCAATCCTTTTTTCTACGAATATAACAAGGGACAGATAAAAGAATGGCATAGGATTTATTTTCGTTGAACTCTGAATTTTTTTTAAATTGCAATAGTTAGAAATAATGTGCGAAAGTATTTGTTGTTTTAGCACCATTGACATTATTACGATATACCTATAACATAAGTATTTTGAAACTGTGTAGAGAAAAAAAATATTGAGAAAATTCTTTTAGTTTTGAATTAACATCATTTAGGGAAACACTAATTTGCAAAACATGCCATCGTAGGTACAATTTCTGGCTACAGGGTAAGCTGTACCTGTTTGTCCACCGATCACTTGACTGATCACAGAGAGCCATGTAGAAGAGTGGGGGAAATACAAATGTTGTCATAGTAATAGTAGAACCACCCACAAGAGCTAAGATCTTGCCAAAATCAGGAATAGATTCTCCAAGAAAAACCATTAAACCGAGAATTACAGTTCTCAGAACACAACGTTTCCAATTAAAATCTGAAAAGAGATTCATAAATATAAATATTAATTAAAGATACTAATATTTAACTAAGTGAATTTCACACAATTTATGCAAATACTGGAAATAATAATTTATGTTTCACATCTTTTCAGATAAGCATATTTTACTTACAACGTGGAATATTAAATCTCTCTTCTAAATCTTGGCAAACTGGGTTGATTACAATAAGAAAAGCCAATACAAGATGTATTGCAAGGAGAATATTCGCCAGAATTACGAACAGACTTTTCTTCAAGTTTAATATAATATTTGTGTTCACTGAATCTCCATACACAGCATAACCACCAGCCGCAACAGGAAGATATAAGATAAGAATAACTGCAACAAAGTATGCACAGTGACAAAGTGAACATATAGTTACACTGACATATGCATGTACAGGGTATAGTACAGAACCTGAAAACACTATGCTACATCTTTGTAAACGTTTTGTAGATTTCTCTTTTTTGCTAGTTGTGGTAGGAGTAGAGTAGTGGGTTGCTATACTGTTATCAATGCTATAAATTAAAATCTGTTGTTTGTTTGTCATGCAAATACATTTTCTATTACTGGGTAGAGAAAATTTCTAATTTTATAATGTTGCTAACTGCGCTTCCTTTGTTTCATTGTTTCTTACGACAGTTCTTTTATTTTGAGACAGAGGTATTTATATTTAATCAATGTATCAACAGTATTCGCGCTTTGGAATTAATTTATAAAATTTCGAATGATAAGTAAAATGTTTTACTATCTGCCCATTCGCATTACATGTACCCATTGGCATTAGTGGAAGACTAAAAACTGTGTACGTTGATACAATCGTGGATGTCAGCACAATTGGACGATGGGTTCGTCGCTGTAACGAAGCTGAGGGACAAACATCGCTGACTGACGAAAAGTACAGCGGCAGGTTGAAGACTACAGTCTCTCCAAGTAACATTCAGCAAGTCGATGACATCATCAGTGGTAATCGGCCGGGTGACTGCAGATGAAGTGAAGAAGATAATGCGATAAAATTCATCAGTCTAACAGAGCTGACATCTACTAAAATGTCAAAATATCATTTTCAAACTCAGAGGGACCTTGGGTTCGTTCAGATCGGTCGGGCAATATCAACTTTGGAGAAAATCAGTTGAACGGTTTTGGTGTTAGCGTTGACCATGGACAGGCAGACGGACGGAGGGACGGACGGAGGGACGGACGGAGGGACGGACGGAGGGACGGACGGAGGGACGGACGGAGGGACGGACGGAGGGACGGACGGAGGGACGGACGGAGGGACGGACGGAGGGACGGACGGAGGGACGGACGGAGGGACGGACGGAGGGACGGACGGAGGGACGGACGTACGGACGAACGGACGAACGAACGGACGGATAGACGGACACGTTTAGCCCTCACGATGTTTCCGAATCACGGTGCCACCGAACCTTAATTATGACTTCACGGCGTGTGAGAGGAGGTATCATACTAGATATAGGAACAAGATATAATTACTAGATACAGTAGACTCCGGTTATAGTGAACTTCTGGGAAATAATATTTTTGGTTCACTATATCCGATGATGTCAAAATTAAATAGAATTTCCCCACAATTATTGATTTTATTAATATAGATATTGTGGCGTTATGGAATTGTGCAACCCCATGACACCACCGTCTCGTATGTGTGAACACTACGGAGGCAGCGAGGATAGCAGGCGCAGAAAGCAAAGGTTCATAAACGCGCGGCCTGGTATCCGTTGCCCGTACTAAACGAAGGCGAAACAGCGAGCAACGTTTTCCTTGTGAAGGGTTGAGAGAGGGGAAGCAGCCCCACCACGGAGAATTTCCCCAGGCGTCAGACGAGAAATACGCGAACCCGCAAGCGGAAGCTCTCTTTTCTTGCCACCACTCGTCGAGTAAGCAGCTCTTCTTTTTGGATTCCCGATTGCCGAGCAAGCAGCACGTTGATCACTGCTCGCCGAGCCAAACCTTTTGTTAACATTAGCTTAGATATTGTTTGCCGCTGCAACGACTACTAGGTAGGAGTATTCGGCGTCGAACAGACGTTCTAGTCAGTCGTCTGCGAGATAGTGCAGATTCAGTAAAGTATTCCTTCAATTAACGACACGGGAAGTAAAAGTTACCCGTTGTGAGAGAAGCATTGAAAGTTCTGGTTTAGCAAAGTAGAAGTAGCAACGAGCGAGGAACTTGCACGAGTATTCGGTGAAGTGCAAGGGACATTTTCGCAACGTGGGCGTAGTCAGAGGCGCCGGTAGCAGTCGAGGAAGAGGAAGAGGCCGACTAGGAAGAAGAACGGAAGAGGACGCAAGAAGACAGCGTAGACGGCAGAGGCGAATCCCGTCTCTTACGACGCAGAAGCTGGGACCGAGCGACGTCGACGCAGAGACCAGCGCACGACCATCAAGGCCAAAAGTGGGAAGTCCACGAGGTAACGGTTAGGGCGCGGAAAGTAGGTCAAGTTCACGTCGGGAAAAACGGGAAAAACTGGTATAGGGAAGTGTTAAGAAATTGAGGACACGGGTGGCAACGAATTGCAGTATCGTAGTAGGAGACATTTCGACGCACTATTGCCTGCATAAAATATTCTACTTAGGACATTTATTATTCTGCTATTTTCAGACACAGTTAAATTGTAAATGAGAGTAGTGCACTTGCACACATTTTGTTCTTTGCATGTAATATTTTGAAGCAGGAGATTGTAAATTGAAATTTTGGTTTCATGTGCAATGTAATCAGAATAGCATAAATTTAGATATAATTAATTTTCCAAGGGAATTCCCAGTGTAGATTAGGGTAATTATTTCAGAGTATCAATTTTGCTGTAAATTATATGTGTTCATTCATATGAGTGTGTGTTGTAAAGGTTTCTATTTGTGTTTTGATCATTCTTTGTAGTGTGATTCTATATTCTTGGTTTTTTGTCATGAACTTATGCCACTAAAAGTTTATGGGTAAATTATACGCTCGTTTGTGAGCAATCTGTGTGATTTTATTGTGTCAAGGGTTCAAACCTTTCTCGCACCCTGAAGATCTTGCTCCCTAGATTTTTTAAGCTCGCTTCACGAGCAAAATCTTGATAACCCGCTTACCGTTCATGCGTGCTGCTGTTGAAGGTGGTAAGTTTGAGTGTAGGTGGGTTAGTTAGAATATACACAAAAATACATTAATAGCCCGAACTGAAAATTTCAATATCTTTAATTGACATTAAAAACAGTAATTATTTTCAATTGTTTGCTTCCTACATTTTTCATTGGTAAGTTCGTGATCTCTCCATACCTTATTCTGCAGTGTCCAGTGTGTATAAGTACTGCTAGTCTCTAAATAATGCCGTTTGACACCCTTCAATGCCTCTTACACTGTTAAAAGACCTAGTCCTTTTACTCGCCTTATAACATACGAGAACCTTTCGGAAGCTGATCAACGCAAACGGCTAATGTAACTAACAGTATTTCCGTGGGGAACGACGGGTATCGCGAGACTTTCGTGCTGTGTCAGTCACGCGCTTCCTGTCGCCTATAGAGAGAACAACGTGCCCGCGGAATATGAAGTAATATCAAGCTTGGAACTGAAGCAAGCAATTGCGTGTCTCCGCCGCCAGTTGTAGCACATGCAGGACACGGACTTTGCTTCTGCCGTAAAACTGAGTGGCGTGAGGTCTTCAGTAAGTTTCCCATTTCGAGTCCGCTACCTTTATCACAGGGGAGACATCTTCGATTATGGACATTGACCGATTTTTCAAGCTGCCTACTGTTGTAATTTCTGGCACTGTGGCAATAATTTATTTTCCAGGAGGGAATTAATTTCCAGATCGTTGTATTTTCTATAACCGAGGTTCAAATTCACTATAACAGAATCTTCTTTGGCTTACTTCTGTTGCAAGTGAAACGGGACCAATGACTTCAGTTCACTACAACCGAGGGTTCACTATATCCGAGTTAACTACAGCCAAAATCGAGTGTATATCCACTTTACACGTTACGAGGGCAATAGAAGGGAGGATGGACAGACGTACAGTTCTGGCAACATAAATCAACTGGGCCGTCTGTGGTTACGTTCACCTTTTCCATGACTTGGGCAACTCTAGTCATGACGAAACGTGGCAGGCGAGCCTCACAAACAGCCGCAGCTAATCTCAAAGTGGGGAGTAGTGACCTAGCAAAATTACGTCGTAGAAACGGCGGACGTCGCTAGTTCAGACGTAGAAATATTTCTAAATAAAAATACATACAATGAAACACTGTCAAGAACATGAAAGTATATATATATATATATATATATATATATATATATATATATATATATATATATATATAAAACCACTGTTAACACAATTATTTTTAAAGCAATTATATTGATATGAGATAAAATAACACTTATTTTAGGGCATTTAGATTCTCATACACGTGTACTTTCAATATTATTATTTATAAATATTCCGGACCTTTATCAAATATCCAGTTTACTATAGATTTATCGATAAGAAAACTATGGTAATTGCAAGTTTGCAAATGTTCATATGTTTATAAAATTTGCAAAAATTGAAAAATCGTGTAGTTTTTGAATCGACAGATGTCTTCTAGGACACCATTTAAAACAAAAATCGCAAAATTCAGTGATCAGGTACATATATCTCAGTTTTCTGCTCTGGGACATAATGGACCCCTTACCGCTTAAAAATTGAAAAAATTTAAAATTGTTTATACATTTTTTTAAATTTTGCAAAAAAATGTTTGCCTTTCATAAATTGGCATTAAACAAAACGCAAAACTCTGCAATCCGATCGGCACTATCGTCTTTTGTTTTCGAGATACGTAATTGTTTATAAGAAATTAACATCTTATGACTTTCTATGAAGACACCTTAGAAGGCTTTCTAAGAAGACTTCCGGGAAAGTGAGCGTTATGATTAGATTACAACAAGATCCACCTATTTCGCTTTCAAACGCGTGGAGAAAGGAGGCAATATTCAAGGGGAGGTATTTCTGGGAGCAAATTGCTGATTCTTTCTTGCTCCCAACTTCTGAATCCGTCAGTAGCTGACTCGTGTAGTATTTTTAAAATCCATGCGGTAATTGTTATACAAAGGGAACTTAAAGTATTTAGAATAACATGAAAAATTAGAGAGCTGAAATCCAGGAATATCTAACTAGCAACAATGTTCATGGCAATATATGCTAGTGTGCTGGCAGTATGTCTGCTCCACCCCCGATAGGAACATCAAACGTATGTCGCGAACAAACAAAACAAGCCGTTTGTAAAACGGCTTGAAGAAAAGACTTGCGGGTAAACTACTTAAGGATTGACTGCCAAAAAAATAGGAGTGGTCATAAGATGCTAATTTCTTATAAACAATTACGTATCTCGGAAACCAAAGACGATAGTGACGATCGGATTGTGGAATTTTGCATATCGTTTAAAGGCAATTTAGGAAAGGCAATATTTTTGCAAAATTTCAACATTTATAAACAATTATCTTTTTTCAATTCTAAAGTGAGAAGGGGTCCCAGAACAGAAAACTGCGAATTAACAATTTTTCAACAATTAACATTTTTATAATCAATTACGAATTCCAAGCAATTCCTGCCGGGCGACGTCCCAAAATTATCATTGAAATGAACATTGCAAAATAACATTGATAAATAACAAGAAATAAAAAATAACAAGAGATGCAAAATTATTGCTTATACTTACTTTATTTGTGGTTAAAATACTATATATGTATTTGATCTTTGAATTTTATTGTTTTTGTTTTAAATGGTTCCCTAGAAGTCATCTACCATTTCAAAAAATACACGATTTTGAAATTTTTGCAAATTTTATAACCATACGAATAATTGCAAACTTGCAATTATAATATTTTTTCTTAAATGATAAATCCATAGTAAACTGGATTATTTATAAACGATAATATTGAAAGTAAACGTGTATGAGAATGTAAATGCTCTAAAATTACTATTATTTTATCTCATCAACGTAATTTCTTCAAAAAAATTATGTTAACAGTGGTTAAACAATTTATTTATTTTCATGTTAATAAAAGTGTTTCATTCTACGTATTTTTATTTGGAAATATTTCCATATCCGCACTAGCGACGTCCGCTACTTTCTACGACGTCATTTCCCGAGGCCACTTCTCCCTTCTTTGAGATTGGCTGCGGCTGTTTGTGAAGCTCCGCAAAGTTTCGTCATGACTTGAGCTGCCGAAGTCGTGGAATAGGTCCACGGAGCCAGAGATGACCGGGTTAATTATTGTTGTCAGAGCACACAGTGACGGAGACGGACAAACAGACGGACAAACAGACGGTCAAACAGACGGTCAAACAGACGGTCAAACAGACGGTCAAACAGACGGTCAAACAGACGGTCAAACAGACGGTCAAACAGACGGTCAAACAGACGGTCAAACAGACAGGCGGACAAACAGAGGGACGGACAGACTACCAGACGGACAAACAACACACACGGACACACACACACAGACGGAGACGGACACACACACACAGACGGACACACACACACAGACGGACACACACACACAGACGGACACACACACACAGACGGACACACACACACAGACGGACACACACACACAGACGGACACACACACACAGACGGACACACACACACAGACGGACACACACACACAGACGGACACACACACACAGACGGACACACACACACAGACGGACACACACACACACAGACGGACACACACACACAGACGGACACACACACACAGACGGACACACACACACAGACGGACACACACACAGACGGACACACACACACAGACGGACACACACACACGGACACACACACACAGACGGACACACACACACAGACGGACACACACACACACAGACGGACACACACACACAGACGGACACACACACACACAGACGGACACACACACACAGACGGACACACACACACACAGACGGACACACACACACAGACGGACACACACACACAGACGGACACACACACACAGACGGACACACACACACAGACGGACACACACACACAGACGGACACACACACACAGACGGACACACACACACAGACGGACACACACACACAGACGGACACACACACACAGACGGACACACACACAGACGGACACACACACAGACGGACGGACACACAGAAGGACGGACACACAGAAGGACAAAAACACTGACGGTCAACCGGAGTAACGGAGAGACAGACAGATGGACGGACGGAAGAAAGGATGCAGACGGTCGGACGGACAGGCAAACAGACGGACGGATAGAGGAACGCACAAACGGACGGAGTGACGGACGGACGGACGGGCAGACTGACAGGCAGACAGACTGGCAGACGGACGGACAGAGGGCGGACAGGCTGACGGACTGACAGACGGAGGATTAGACGGACGCACAGACGGACAGAAAAAAGGACTGACACACAGACGGTTTAAAAATTGGTTTTCTGAAGAGAAGAATAATATACATAAATCACCTCACAACTTACAATTAGATCAGTAACGACAACGCCAAAAGTGTTAGTCATATTTCCTTAGCACCCTAAAATGTTCTAGAAGCCCTGTTGGAGCTTAAACTAATTCCTGATTATTCTGACGGCGTACGTTCTTTCCCTTTAATAAAGCGTGATCTCTATCCTTGATGGATAAATATTTCGCTGAATCAAAATTACAGGAAGAATGGCTCCCACAGTACACCTGTTCGCCAAAAAAGCAATCGTTTGATGGCTGAGAATTATAGACCAGTTTCACTTTCATCCATAATACGCGAATGCATGGAAAAGATCATAGTAAAAGAAATAAATGAATTCTACTTCTCAAATGAATCAGTGATATTGAAAGGGAAATAAGTACACTTTTTCCGTGAAACGAGTTCAAATATACACTGAAGAGCCAAAAAACTGGTACACCTGCTTAATATCGTGTAGAACCTCGCGAGCTTGCAGAAGAGCCGCAACACTACGTGGCATGGACTCGACTAATGTCTGAAGTAGTGCTGGAGGTAATTGACACTATAAATCCTGCAGGGCTGTCCTAGAGCCACACTGTAGCAATTCTGGACGTGTAGGCTGTCGCATTTTTCTCCCGGATTTGTCCAAGTTCGTCGGGATGCACAATGGATATAAATGGGCGCAGGTGATCAGGGAGGATGCTTTACTGTCAGAGTCACCTGTGTCGCCACTCAGAGTCGTATCTAGACTAACAGGGGTCCCATATCATTCCAACTGCACACAACCCATACCATCATAGACCCTCTGCGAGCTTGAACAGACACCCCTGTTGACATGCAGGTTCATTAGGCCGTCATACTCGTACACTTCCATCCGCTCTAAACTGTGAAAAGAGACTCGTCAGACCCGGCAACGTGTTTTCAGTCATCAACAGTCCAATATCGGTGTGACGGGGCCGAGGCGGTGTTGACGGGGCAAAGCTTTGTAGGTACAAAGATACACGAGTAGGCCTTGGGCTCCGAAACCCCATATCGATTATGTCTCGTTGAATGGTTCGAACGTTGACACTTGTTGATGGCCCAGCATTGATATCTGCACTAATTTGTGGAAGGGTTGCACTTCTGTCATGTGTAATGATTCTCCTCAGTTGTCGTCGGTCCCGTTCTTGCACGATAAAATATCGTGCAAGCGGCCGCAGCGATGCCGGAGGTTTGATGTTTTACCGGATTCCCAACATTCACGGAATACTCGTGAAATGGTCATACGCGAAAATCCAAATTTCATCGCGACCCCAGAGATGCTAGGCCCCATCTCTCTTGCGCCGGCTATGACACCACGTCCAAACTAACTTAAATCGTGATAACCTGCCATTGTAGCAGCAGTAACTAATCTAACAACTGTGCAGACTCTGATTGTCTTTTATAGGCGTTGCCGACCGGAGCGCCATTTTCTGATTGGCTCCAGATCTCTTTATTTCAATACGCATGGCTGTACCAGTTGTTGTGGCTCTTGAGTGTACATTTTCTTTGTTTTTTTTCAATCTACAGATTAGTGAAAGAACGAAACTTGTTCACCTTAAAGTGTGTGTTCCATTGCCAACTAAAAATTCTAATAATCGGAAAACAGTAACAAATCTAGTACTAATTTTCCTTATACACTCATAGAGAGTACTGAGAAATTTCTGGATTCATTGTATGAACAGTGACTAATAAAAAATTATACATTTCTACCACAAAGGTTTGACATAGCATTAAACTGAAGTGGAACTTGATGATCAGTAGATGTGAATATTATTGATGTAGTATGGGTATTTTTCATGACCATAAAGCACAATATGTTAATTCACCTCGTTACAGACTTATTCCATTATTATATTGTTTCGTAAGTCAAAAATTGTTTCAATTTTTTAAATATTTCACAATTATTTTATAAAGGTCATATGTCAAGAGTACATCACAGAGATGCAAATTTGAATTTACTGAATAGCTTAAGAAATCAATAATTACTAGTTCTACAACTTTTGTGTGCAACATAACTGGCCTAGAGATTAACTGTGGATGTTATAAAGTTTTTTCTTCTCACAACTAAGTAACACTGACTTTTTCCCTTTTCTGATTTACAGATTCATATAAATTATTTCCTGATAATCATTATGATTTGTGTCAATCAGTTACAACTAAATTATTGAAAAGCCTTCGGACATGAACGAGGAATGACGACTTCGGGTGCCTAAGGATACCATTTGCACAGACTTTGAAAATGCGATTGGCCGCATCTTGCGCTACAGACTAGACGCACTCCGAAATCTAGGAATTAAAGGAAACGTACTTGCAAGAATTAGAGCATTTCTGTCTAATCGAACATTCACAGCCAGAAATGGACACAATGTCCCACAAGAAGTGTCCAGAGTGGAACACACCAGGATGCCGTGTTAGACCCAAATCTCTTTATCTATACACGATTGACTTTTGTAAACTGCTCTTGTTCAGTGAGATAATTCTGCTGATTATACTGAACTAATGAGGAAACCTGACATTATTAATTTTCAATACAACTTGTCTCTTCTTACCACGAGGACGAGAGACTGGCTGCTAAGCGTTAATGCCAATAAATGTGCGATACTTCATATGGGAGATAAAACCCCTCGAAGAACTTACTTCATAAAAGACATCAAGATACCAGTTGTTGAAACACAGCGAAACCTCGGAGTGTCTAGTGTCTATTTCTCCTTATTAGAAATAAAATCCACACGTCAAACAACGAGAAAAGCCAATAATACTTTATATGATCCAACAAATCTTCCCAAAAATTGCCCTTGAAAAATTGCCCCAGAATAGAGAATTGAAGTGCTAAGTAGAAGAAGGGGCTATCCCTCATTTTTTGTAAAATTGAGTTATTACCATTATACAGAATTTCAAATAGTATTGTTTTAGTGTAATATGTTACTAAAATCCAGCATGGACGTATATGCAAGTGTTGTGTGTTTAAAAATGTATAATTTTTGTAAACCATGTAAACCACATATGGTTACCCTACTTTCGCATGGGCATTGAGCTATTGGACAAAGTTCAGAGAAGAGCTTCTAAACTACCACTGATTCCGAGAAACGCGACAGACGAGAAGGCTCCAGTCATTAAATCTTCATAAGTCCAAAAATAAATCAAGATCTCATAGAAATATTCAAAATTATTACAGGACTGTCAAACTCAAACTAAAATTTCCCATATGCAGTAGTATAATCACAACCCTCAGATGAGAGGACATGTACGAGAACTAAAAAAACACAAGACACCTTCTGTACAACAGAGTAGTCGACAAGTGGAATGCTCTCCCAGAGGATATCATCACTGACATCATGGCCTTTTTCAAGAGGAAATCAGACACATACCTAATTCAACACCTAGAGTATGAGTGATTTCACAAGCAAAGGTAAAGTACGCATTTTAGTACACGGCCGTACACAACGGCGAAATCTGACAGATTTAGACTGTTGTCTGGTACTTATGTAGAAATGTCGGAGATGTACAACAGCTCACTTCCGTTTAGTCATGTTTACTGTTTTCGAACGGTGTTATTAAATCCTATACAACGATTAATTTTTATGGTATCGTTTTTGTACTTACATTTATTTCATTATACATTTATTTATACGTTTTTTGCAGCATTATAATTTTTGTACAACACGAAATGTTACAATTGAACAAGAAAATGTTACAAATGATACACGAAAACACAATTGAGCTCTGACATTGTCAGGAAACTGCATCTCCGTTGTAACAATAAATAAAATAAATAGAAGCAGCAGCGTTTTTACTTTCTCACTGTGGAGTAGAGAGAACGTAATGTAATGCTGTGCGAAAAAACGGCGAACATTCGGCAGAAAAAACTGTTATAACAGAACCCTGGTAACGAAAAAGTGGATAAATCCAGTTGATAAATTTAGAAAAAAAAATCCTCTAACGAGGTGTAGCAAGACTCCATGTTTTGTGGGTCCTATCCTGAAGTACGTGCTGTTTTAGGGCCACTAGTTTATTAACCGTAAGGGAGACAATATTATGTCTATCTTGTGAATAAATGGAAACTACACATATTTTTTCTTGCAAATCTCTCTAACAATATCCACGCATTTACTGTTGCGTAATACAGAAAATTGTATAAAATGTGAACAGGCCATCTTGTTCTGAACGTACTGAAACATCCGGCCCAAATGCATCGACATTCGGTTTTATTACAAAACAAAACTGCGTTCTTTGATCTGATGCTATCATGTCAGATACACAGAATTAGGAAAATTTAATTTAAATTATTTTTGAACTTATAGTCTGTGAGAATTGGACCGAAGATGTTAGCCGATCGGAAGACTCAGTGTGTTACAACTCCCTTAATTTTGTTGGCGTTTTCGCTTGAGGTGAGGAATTCGCCAATTCTTTCTCATTGTACCTAAGAAGCTAACTTAATTATTTTTTAGTTTTTATACCATTGAAACGGAAGAAACTAGTGTTCTAAGGATGGCGCAAACTTTTCATGCTAGTTTCCTAATCTCTTTAGTCTGGGCTCTTCGGTTTTGGTCCACCTATCGGCACCTAGAAGACATTTTTCCTACATTTTCTCTCTTTTCTGTCCCTAATAGTACAATTGAAACTTTAGGAATATTACAGATGAGTAAAAGAAATACAGACCTATATGCAAATTTTCTTTGAAAACTGTTGGAGCTAAAACAGCTGTCCTTAGTAACGATTACGTAATATTATTATAAGTAACCGTTAGTATACAATTTCTGTCCACATCAACACAACTCAGTCAATGTACCCATCTGGCAACAATGGGCACATTTTTCCTTATCCATTCTTGCCAAAAACGCCAGTCTTACCATAAACTGAACTGTTTTCAGTTTGCATTATTGTGTTGTTATGAAAGTTCTTATAAGGGGTTGTTTATGGAACACTAATGTTTTGTTACGAATAGTACGTAAAATTATTTTTTGCCGTGTCTCCTAGTGTATTTTAAGTTCATTCTTAATTCTTTCTTTCTTTCAAATTCCTTCTTTTCTTTCAAATAAAGACTTACAACCAAACAAATCAACAATTAGTCTCTTCATAATTAATAAATTCAAACATAAATTAGCAGTAAGGTAGTAAGGCAGAAAGCCCTGTAAAACGTTTCTTTTTTGCTGCCAACTCGCCTTCAGAAACTGTTCCGAATTCGTACGTTTGTTTTTGAAAAAGTTTAAAAAATGAAATAGTAAATGAAGGAACACTATTATAAACAAATGTGGAGATATATAACTAAATGTTACTAACTTCTAGCTTGACCATCTACATTGTGTACATTTGAATAAACGTGCAAATTTGTGGTAAATACTTCATAAGTTTCCAACGCTTGTTGCTAATTCTATCGAATAAAAAAAAACAACTTTCTGCACATTTTAATACGTTTACGATTATTATAATACGTAATTTATCATTTCCTTTTTACACAAATAACAGTTATGTGTGTGAAATGTAGCTGCTTGCTAATCACAGAGTAATATGTGACAAGAATGCCTCAAACAAAGCGAGGGAAATTCGAATTTTACAATTGGATTTTTTTCCTTTCGATGACACAGTGCATCGAAACTGGGCCAGGATCACTTTCATTACAGTTCTTTGCTACATACGTGAAAAAAATTATAGAAAAAACTAGAGCCGTTTCTGTGAAAATAATTGATTAAAATATAAAGAGTGCCTATGTTTGAAGCAAAATTACGCAAAAAGTGCTCATATTTTCTAAAAATTGAACATAACCTGATTTGAAGATGTTTTTTATGAACACATCTCAATAAGAAAAAAATATCTTCCTAATTCTAGTTGTAGGAAGGCGGTGAAAAAGTTGGAATATTCACAATTTCCGGAAGAAAAAAAACACGTAACGAAAATGAGACCTGCAACATTCTCTTAAACGATTTGAGTAACGATATCGAAGGTTAAATTTAACCAAAACATTTGGCGTCGTTCTTTGAGAAAACATTGTTCAGATAATTAAAAATTGCATATATTTTAAGCAAAATTACGTGGAAACTACTCAAATTTTCAAAAAATTGAGCGAAACCTTAATTCAAAATTTGTCTTTCAAGAACTGATTTAATCAAGAAAAAATATGTATCTTCAATATTTTAGTTGTAAGATAACAAATTTTGAATTTTTGCATCTTTCGAAAAATCAGGAAATTTAATAAAAATTACACCTGCACCGTTCTCTTAAGCATCTATTACGCTATCCGAGTTAAAAATTTGACGCCAATTTTTTGAAACGGTTGAAAATGTCACAGAGGCTTCACGTTAAGTACCTGACAAAATTTGAAAATGTTTCAATTTGAAGTGGCCGCAACTCATCACCAGCACGCACATCATCGATTGAGGTCGATTGAGAAATGTAACTTTTAGTGAAAATCCTACTTACGGCTTAGCCGCTAGCGTTGTTCAGACATACGGACGGTCAGACGTTTTGCCGTCGATCGATTTTTTGGTATCAAGAACCCACAAATCATGGATTCTGACTACACAACGTGTTAGACGAAATAATTTACTATATACAGGGACAAGATTTATCCACTTTTAGTTTCCAGGAAATAAGAAATGATCATACACTACCATACCTGGGAGTGAACTACTCTATCTGCAACGACTTCCCATCTAAAGCATCCACATCAAATTTCATGGAAGCAGTGACGAGGCGCATTTAAAGCCAGTTTAGAAATTGACATTACTTCATACATACATAATGCCACATTACCTTCATCAATTGGTTTTATCCAGGCTATCTGTGTTCATGCTCGCGGAAGCGGACGGTCAAATCAGAGTCAAACAATTCCTACATCTGCATATGAGTACTGCAGATGGCTTATTCTACGTAGTCATCAGAGATGAAGGACTGGGATTGCTGTGGCTCCGCCAACACGTTCCTAGGGTAACGCTGAACCTAGGATTTTTTAAAGTCAACAGCACATCCCATTAAGGGCAAGGGCCTCCTGCTCCCACAGGGAATTATTAATCCTTCTTCAATGAAGTGATATGATGATGATGATGATGATGATGATGAAGGGTGAAGAGACGATCACATGCCCGAGGCGGGATTCGAATCCGCGATCCTACTCGACACTACTGCCTTAGCGTTCTCGGCTCTCCGTATCGACGAACCCAGGATCCAGAGAAAATCTGCAGATCCTATTTGCAGATGATTGAGTTCCTATCTGAGTTTCTACCAACGGACATTAAAGACCACAATAACACAGATTCAACTGGTCCTCTTGAGTAAAAGATTTAAAGGCATACAAGAAATGCTCCGGTGGCGAGGTAGCCGCCTGGGAGAAACTTGGATCCCAAAAGAGAGCAGTTGGGGCGCATGTGGCCGATCCGATTGGAAATGCCTTCTTGAAACATTATCATCTTCCCAAACCTGTCTTTTTATCACTGCACTCCAATTGAGATCAAATACCGCTGCAAAAAAACTACTCTTAATAGATAAATGCCCAGAAGGGATGTAAGCTGCAGGAAGTGCAATACAGCGGTAGAAACCATGAATCCCATCGTCGGCCAGTGCATTTTTACGAAGCCAGCAAGAATAAAGCGTCATGACGAGATCAAGAACTTCATAGAGAGGAAGACGTTCCGGAAATGGGATACCTTGGTGCCCACGGAAGCCACTTTCTCCGCTGCCAAAAGGTGTTAGACTCGAACACGACCTGCTAGTAAAAGCCCGGGAAGGGGTCCACGAGGATGGGTTTGGTCTTCTGGAAGCAGGGGAGGAAAAGGTGGAAAAATACCAACTAGTCATCTCTCTGGCAGCCCAACTTCATGGAGTGCCCAACGCCAGAATCTTGCCAGTGGTGGTTGGAACCTCTGGGGCTATGCCAAGATCCACATTCAGTGCTCTCAAGACCCTGGGGATCGCGTCTAGAGGCGATCTACTATCTCGTTAATTGCTCTCAGAAGCTCTATTAAACTCTACACACAATTTGTAAATTACGATGGAGCAATTTAGCATTGCTGGTAGTAAAAGCCGAAAAGGAAATTCATAGTCCCGTGGGGAAGTCTAGGGAACCCAGGGGACCATAAAATGTCTAGGAAGTACTTAGTTACCTCGAATTTAAGTGGGAAGTGTATGCTATTTAATGTAGCATACAGAAAAATGTGCAGTCAGAATCTACGTTTTGGAACGAACTCGAAGTCCTACGAGTTTAATATTGATATTTTAATTTTGGGGGCACTGTAATGAAGTCACATTTTCAAACTTTTATCAAAGATGGCTCCAAATTTTTTTACTTAAACTTTGTACTCTGATCGCGTAGAGAACATTTAAAAATGGCGATGGTCTAATTTTGTTGAAATATCTGAATTTTCAGAAACTACATAAGTTCAAAATGTTTTCGGTGTTTCCTACATCTACAACATTAAAGATTAAGATTACCTGATTAAAATGTTCTCAAAGACAGATCTTGAAATACGCTCGTGAACGATTTTTAGAAAATGTCCTTTCCAAGTGAAAATGCCTTATTTTTTCGCATGAAAACTGGTTGAAAATTGCGCCCTTTCATAAAAAAATCGAACGACATTTTCTGAAAAACATTTCCATCCCCCCTGCATCTGCTGTGGTTAGAGCTAATTGTACTGAATAAACATTATATCAACACTATTTTCATATATTCTTTTGAATGTATTTTTTAAAGTATTTTTCACGTTAATATTATATATAATTTCTTTAGACATTATTGGATTAGTGAGTTCAAGTGCTTCAAAAGATTTCTGAAGATGTTTCTCCAAATTTCGAAAGCTTTCAGTGAAAGTAGGTCAAAATTGCGCACATTCAGAAACGTTCAAACAATTCCTCAAAAAAGGACCCTATCTTACTTTCTCGCAACTGCTTACGTAGTATAGAGAAAGTATTGTAAGGTTGCGAAAAATACGGAGAATATTTGACAGACTTTCTGGGCACAATGTGCACAGCGTCTCGCCTCGAAGGGAAACCTAATCATGAACCGTTTCAAGCTAGGGTCGTCATAAATGGTGGTCTGTACACGGGGGCCACCCTGCGCTCCCTCGCCCGGGGCTTTGTCCACAGTGTCCGCTGCCAGTCGCTCCGAGGAGCACGACGGGGCCGTGAGCTGCAGACCCCCCGACCCCCTTCATCCGTGACGTGGGAAAAATTTTTCTGTCAGGCATTTAATTATTGAAAAACGGGCGATTTCCTTAGCATGGTTACAATACTTTCTGTTTACCGCGTACATAATAAGGATAGAAATTTAACAGCAAATATGTAGGTCATTTACTATTGCAAATAAGGAGTGAATTGAGGACTGAAATTAAGGAGTGAAAATGTGTAGTTTTCAAGTGTTACTAACCGCGCTTTGTTTGTACTTTTGGTTCATTCTCAACATATATCAAAATACTTTGAGAAATTTGTTGGACATTTTGATGACTTCCACGATTCAGAAATGAATTGCACGAATAATGAGCCATGATCACCACTCGCCTGCTTATGTAATGACTTGATCTTGCTGAATGTGAGAAGATTAAAAAGATCTGGTCATAGAGTAGGGTGTGGATGAATGAAAGCCTCAACTCGAAAGTGGCTGTAAGGGCATAGATGATCAAAGATAAACTCCAAAATATTGTTGCAGTTCATGTTATTGTTAAGAAGGAATTACTAGCGTAAAGCATGCCGTATTTCTAAACGAATGAAGCAAATTTAACAGGAATAGGTGCTAAGGATCTAGAACTAAGGAAACCGAAAGTAATAAAATTATTTTCTACATGCAGAAGCAAAAATCGTATTGGTTTTATTCTAATTTTATTAGACTTACTCAACGCGTGATTATTTTACACGATGTTCCAAATATAATTGTGTGTCACAATTTTTTCATATAATTAAGGTATAAGAGTATATGTTATAATTACGTTACTGATTTAAAACTTTAATGTTTTATTAAAGTTAACTTACCAATGAAACCAATAATAACGCTTTTAGAGAACTTATCCCTCTGCAGCATATCATTTTGAATCGTTGGAAATGTTGACGCTCCGCCAAATGAAAACAATATAGTTCCGAAAGCTAAGAAAAAACTATGAAAAGTAGGATTTGTTAGCTGCATTGGAGTTTTTAACTCAGATTTATCCATGACTATCTGCATAAATATGAAGATGCATGCAAATGCAGTTGTTAAAATAGCACCAATGCCCACAACTCTGAAACACACATTCATTATTACAAATTCAGTTTTCATAATCATGATAGTAAATTACATTTTAATTATTTTTTTCAAATCTTCAGCCAGATCTGCAAATAAGAAAAAATAATACATTTTGATTTTTTGCTTTTTTCGGATACTTAAAGGAAACCGAGCTGTTAGGAACTTATTATTCTGACCCAGAGAATTACAGAAAAACATATCGATAGAAGCACATCTAAACAATTATGTGGTTCATTAAGTTTAATGATGTCAACCATATGAATCATGTCCTAGGGATTAACGCCATGCTGAAAAGGCAATGTGCACACCGTTTCATCACTGTCTTTTAAACCCTAAAAACCAGATTGTTCTATAATTCATCGAGAATATTCTAAAAAGATTCGATTAAGAATATCGTCAATGAAGTTGTATAGTCGAGAACAAATGAGTGAGTAATTAAACGCCTTTATAAGTACCTTAAAACTCACCCTCAAATCGCGATTTAGATGTTTAAATCTCCTCAAACGCGTTTTATTCGCCAACTCTAACAGAATGTTTTGACATGATACGAAAAAATGGCCTGTTTCCCACCAACAAAACGAGATGCGTTGTATGACGACATCTCAATTGCCCCATACTGTGGGCCGAATGGGGTCTAACCATGACAGAGGGATACACTCTAGTTACCTGATAACTATATGAGTCATTCCACGTCAAATCGCACACTCACATAACATCATTATTTTTTAGCGTCTTCAAACTTTTTTAAGAGATCTAGGGTTGAAATTAGGTGACGCGTATTTTTCATTTTTTTCTAACCTCGCCCCTTTCAGAAATATTACCATTTTCTTCTTCATAAAAATCATGCTCGCGCATTAATGTAAACTTTTTGCGCAAATACCGTTTCCTTCAGAAAAATAAAATTATACTTAAATTTAACTTAAAATTAAAATGTACTTTATATGATGTAAAAATATTTTTGTAAACATATTATTTAAATATTTAAAATATATTTTAACTTTAAAATACAAATTTTTGAGAAAGTCGACACTTAAATTAATTGTAAAAATACTCATGTAATTCTACACTAATGATGTATAGCTCTGCCAAATTTCAAAGTGGGTCAAACATAAATAACATTTTTTTTAATGGTTTGTTCACCGGAGCACGCACGGACTCGCCGCTCGCACTACGGGGCGTCAATGACACGACGCATTGTGATGTCCAACAAAGCAACCGCGAGACTTATCTCAGGTTATCAATTGCAGAAACACACATACGGTCTCAAATGGAAGTCTTCTGACGATATATATATACCGGAGCACGCACGGACTCGCCGCTCGAACTACGGGGCGTCAATGACACGACGCATCGTGACGTCCAACATAAAGCAACCGCGAGACTTATCTCAGGTTATCAATTGCAGAAACACACATACGGTCTCAAATGGAAGTCTTCTGACGATATATATATATATATATATATATATATATATATATATATATATATATATATATATACCGGAGCACGCACGGACTCGCCGCTCGAACTACGGGGCGTCAATGACACGACGCATCGTGACGTCCAACATAAAGCAACCGCGAGACTTATCTCAGGTTATCAATTGCAGAAACACACATACGGTCTCAAATGAAAGTCTTCTGACGATATATATATATATATATATATATATATATATATATATATATATATATATATTCCGGAGCACGCACGGACTCGGACCATAAAAATACACACAGTCTCAAATGGAAATCTTCTGACGAAATGCGACTGTTAAGTTTATTTATAAACAATTGACACTGTTAGGGTCTGCCTGAAACAGAGCCGCCGTCTTTCTCACATATACTGAGTCAGTTGTGTAAGCTGAGGAATCCGTGTAACATATGCGTTGTTCTGTGAAGTCAGTAAATACAGATACTCTTACAAGAGTATCAATTCTATTGTTAATTTTATTTTCTTAATATGAAAAACTATAACTGCAGAAGAAGTGTACTTTTAGGTTGTTACATCCAGCATTCTTGAGACGTTGAAAATTGTCTGGTTGCCGTAAAAAAAAGGAATGTATATTGGAAAAACTGTTTTTCAAAATCCCTTCTCGAGACGAGTAAAGTGGAGTTTTTTCAAGAAAGTAAGAATCGACCATACTCGTTAATGCCGCAAATATGTCGGGAAGTGACAATGATGAATAAACGTGCATCGCTGGTCCTGATCACCGTAACGTATCACCTGATATGAGTAATAAAGGAACAGACAGAATAAGTTCTTCTGTTTTGTTTGCTACCTTCGTCCATCGTTGCCGTCTTCTGCTCTCTTCATAAAATTTGACGCTACTAGTCTAATGTCCAATGTGATATTTTTTTAATAAATCTTTCGTACATGAAGATGTTATTCAGTGACTGCTGTGAATAAATGCCTTATCTACTCTGCATTCTTTTGGGCTATACTTCAGGGAAAGCAAAGAATATAAAACTTTTAAAAAAATGATTGATGTCTGAAACACGACACGAATTCACTTCAGTGTAAACACATTACACTTTTTAAGTAAGATTATGACAGTGTTAACAGATCTATTTTTCGGATGGGGTCAGTACATATTATTACAAAATAATGCTAGTTAATGCATTCATAAAGATGCCTTCAATGTGAGTGCTGAATGTCATTTCTTTGCTTCGCAACGTCTTATGAAAAGGGACCATGCTACGTGGGGGGGGGGGGGGGGAACTATAATATTTTCGATAAAATCTAGCCTTGAATCCTGACAGAAACCTTTTTATTTACCCAGGAAGTTATTTAAGTAGGCTGATGATAATGTGAACAATATAATCTTTATACTTTTAGCAAAGTTGAACAATACGTAGAAAAATGACTATTGCAACAATGATATAATAAAAACCAGTAGAAGCCACAAAGAAAATTCATAGTTTAATTTCTTTATGACAAGGTGAATTGACGTTATTCTCTGTAAACTGAAGTAAAAGAAATATCAACGTAATTAACTGTATCACATACACTTATTCGTGTAATATTCAGTCCGTTTAATACTAAATTGAATCCGTTTGACATTTTTTAATTTCAATTTAATCGGCTATGAAGGTCATGGATACATGGCGCATAGAAAGATGTAAAGGGATAATTCTATTTATTTCTCTGTGAAGGTATATTGATTGTAATTGGCTTTTGCTGATTGGCACGTGCTTGAGGGATGACGCTCTAGCATGCGCGGCAGCAAAACATCAAGTAGACATTTCCATTTAATTTCTCAGAATCATCTCGATGACCCACTTTGTAACTTACCAAACTTATGTAGCATTTTTCAGAAATTTCAATGGTATTTTTTTTTTTCAAACTTTTAAACTGTCGCGTTTTGGGAGAAATTAAAAAATAAAAATGAAGTAGGTCAAAAATATATATTTTTTAATTGAATCAATAATGAATATATACAGTGGCTCACTTTAATATTCGGACACCCAGATATACTCCAGAAATCGTAAGTTCTGCGATATTTTGACGGTTGTAGGATAGAGCAATATAAGCAGAAAGTGAAACATAATTGTTCCTTTATTAACCGATAACAGTACAAACAGAACAATAATGCCGAATGTAGTTGATGCATTCAATAAAAAAGAAAACAAAATAAAATTTTATGGATTCATTAGCCACAGTAATATTTGGACACGTGAAATGAAAAATTAAAAAATGAATAAATAAATAAACGAAAAGAAAATTAATACTTTGTAGTATAACCATTGTTGTCAATGACTTGCTGCAATCACTTTGGCATTGAACCAATAATCCTCTTCCGGTACTGTTGTTCAATTTGTGCCCTATTTTCCTTGATTCTCGCTTGCAGACGGAACGTAATTGGGATTCTCCTGACTGTGCATTCCAATTCATGCCATAAATTCTCGAATATATTGAGGCCGGGAGACTGAGGCCGCGTTTTCTGCACTATTGGACAATTGTACAACAACCATTCTCTCACTAAATATGATTTGTGTTTCCAGTCGTTATCTTGATAAAATTTAAACGAACTCCTCGCCCAGTGTGTCAGCAGATTGGTGTAAATTCTGTTTCAGAATGTTGAGACACTGATGTTTGTCCATTTTGTCTTTAATAAACACCAGCTCCCCCACGCCAGCAGCTGATATGCAACCCCACACCATTTGTGTCCACCTCCGTGTTTCACAGTTGACACTACGTTTTTATGATGAAATTCTGTATTTGGTTTACGCCATATCATTTTCCTACCGTCACTGCACAAAATATTAAACTTTTTCTCAACTACAAAAATCACCTCACGCCACCACTCCTCTGATTTCGTCACATATTCCTTTGCAAAATGAAGTCGTTTAGCTCTATTCCCAGCGCCGATAAAGGGCTTCTTCCTGGTCGCTCTGCCGTGACATCTGGCATTACTAATTACTCGGCCTACTGATTCGGGGTGCACAAATGTCCCTGACACTTCACGCAGTTTCGCTGCCAGCTGGACGACACTCACCTTCGGATTTTCTCGTACTTTCCTCAAAATTTACCCGCTGCTCTCTTTCTCGGATCTTCTTACGTTGTCCTTGTTGCGGTTTAGATTCAATTCTGTCTTCTTTCTCAAATCTCTAAATGATATCGTGCACCGTTCACTTGCTCAGGAGTAAAAGATTTGCGATCTCCCTGCAGGACCGTCCCTTTGCGTGGTGGAAAACCACAAGCTGCCTCTGCTCGAACGTCGAGTTCTTTCCTTTGCGCCCCTTTGCGAGAGGTTTTTACAGGCGGAAATATTTACAGCGACTGACTGCATAGTTTCGTTTGTCCTGGGTTTTTGAAACGTATGTTGTGCATCAGAACTATTTTCTTTGTATTATTCTGTTTTCTAATAATAAAAACACAGTTCATTTGCATTTCCTCATACGTAACTTCTGCGCACGTGCGAAAAATTAACAATCAAACAAGAAACGCCTTCAGTATTTTTGGCTGTCCGAATATTAATGTGAGCCGCTGTACATCAAATGAAAGAACATCTTTTGTTCTTTAATATCACAAAATATAAAATATCTGTCGCAATATAACTCGAATTAAAAAGTATTAACTTTAGCAACGCGTGCATTTTTTCGAAATGTTTGAAAATTAATATAATATCAAAAATAATATTTGGGGGAAAATGACAAACACGTGTTTCACAATTTTGCTTATACTCTTAACAGAAAAAAGTTTGAAAATCTGAGATTTCCACATGTGTCCCCAAATGCGGTTACCCTATCGCAAAAGAAATTTTCCTTAAATTTGTACCATTTGACCTGGAATGACCCAAACATGATAATCGGTTCAACATAGTTCCTACACTGTAGAGCACTGAACGCATTCTTAGGAACCCCTACGTGCTGTGTAGTGGAAATATAGTGAGAATAAAAATGAGGTATTTTCGAGCAAGTGTTCTTTAAACAAGTTTGAACCTATTAGAAACAAACATATATTTTCTGAACAGTTGGTGAGAGAGATAAACACACAATAATAACATCAAACACTAGGGCTGAAGGTGAGGATTGTAAAGTCTCTGAATAAAGAATAGAATGATAGAGAAAATCGATCATTACAGTTCACCAGGCATGCATATATATATATATATATATATATATATATATATATATATATATATATATATATATATATATATATATATATATGTCGACTTACCCGCAGCAAAAGACGCTCACCTTATGCACCAATTTTGAGAGGAAGAATATATAAAATGTACACATCCCAGAAAACACTATTTTCTTCGAACTAACATTGTTTATTTGGCGATGTACCGTACTCGGGCGCAAATAAAAACGATTGTGTGGTTCGATTGTGTTGTTAGGAGCACCGGTGCGCGGCCTCCGCTCTTACCTGCGCTTTTCTAGGGGCGCCTCCCCTGGCCGATCGGTGGCACAGGCGGCAGCAAAAGAAAAGAGAAACATTCCTTCGCCGCATAAGCGGCCACAAAAAAAAGCTTCTAATTAACGAACGCTAAAATGTCTTCAAGCGCTGCAAGACGTAGTGGGCGCCTGGAGACGTTGTTCGCGGTCATTACATCTCGTGGTTTCAATTTGGTGCGGGTAAGTCTGGGCAGCCTCCTTTACATCTTATGACAATTATTTAATTTAAAATGTATTACCTGAAGTCTTTTGGTGTGCCAAGCCACATTGCAGGACTAATTAGTAGGGCTATTACCAAAAACCACTCGCAGAAACGTATGTGGGGAAGAAACACTTCTAACAATTCTTGAATGATTTGCGAGGCAAGAAGAAGATACACCGTTCCTGCTCCAAATAATGTTAACTGAATACATCCAGACACCAACAAGCTAAACATAAAAAATATTCAAAAATGTAGTGCTTTTAATTGCGATACACTTCCAGGCAAATGTTCCTGGTGGTATAATAAGAAAAACTAACTGAATTTATAATTTTAATTCAATTTGTAAAATTTGATCGGCAATTACTTCAAGAATCACATATGTCAAGTATATTATATCAAGTATTACCAAACTGAAATATAATAAATTGTGAATTGAATTTCATTTGATGTACAATCATTTTATGAGGTTTCAAGATATGTTTTGAATTCCAATGTTTGAATTATCAAATAACTGGTCACTTTTGCTCGGAGGTGTATGTACGTAGTACATACGTAAGTTACTTAAAAGATACACTCAAAATAGAATTTTACATCTGTGAGTGGTCAATAAGAATCTTATGCAGGCATTCATTGAGCCTACGAATGTCATATTTTGAAATAATTTTCGTAAATCTCTACTATTGCTGGCTTTCGTGCAACATTCGGAAAATAGGTGCTCGCCCAACGCGTGCACACTACCTCCATTTACGCCAAATCTACTAAAGATGACTTCAAGGACACTGTAATCAAATTAAAGTCGGCTTGGGGTGCCCTTCATTTCTTACATTTTAGAATGTTATTTCTTCCTCATCCTGCCAGTAGGTTTTCGGGTTGAGGTAGGCTTTCTCATCGAGCTCCAATTAATATCACATCTCTTCTGTGGTCTTATCACATGGGAAGTTTGCCGAACGCAGCCGCTAACGCAAGAGGAAAATGATTTCTAATTTGATGCTGTCGCCAGTGTTCAACGAGAAACTTTGCGATGTGTTGAGCATAGCATTCTAAGAAAGACAATAGGATACACGCATTTAGGAGACACATTTCAAAAATGTTCGCAACAAAAACGCTTTACGACAATGAACTAATGTAATCGTATTACCAAATAACAGTGGCGGATCATGCTTTGGTTGCACAACCGTCACATAATCGAAAAAGATCTTATATGTTAGAAATATACATTTTGTTTTTAATGACATTAAGCTTCCAATATAGTGCAACAATATCGATGTACATGAAATCATTTTGAAATCAAAGAGCGCCCAACGAGCACTCTCTCCGGCGTCCGGTGCTCACCCAGGCAGTACACTATGTCACGTACTTGACTCAGACCTAAAATACACTACATAGAGTGGGTGAAGCGTCTCCCTATTTGCAGCAAATTGGAACCAGGTTTTTTGCAGTCAAAGCAGCGCCCTCTGCAGATAAAGAGTATTCTAGTACTCCATTTGACGCTGGTTAAGGCCGGTTGGGCGCGGGCCGCGCGTAATATAAATCCTCTTATTCTGTTACACGACCATAACTCAATTATTTGAAAACCAAATCACAATATGCAAGGAGAATGAACTGAGAAACTTTAAAAATACGTAGCTTTCTGTATCGGTTATTGTCATAAGAATGGAAGCTGTTGAATGTTCTTGTAGTTCAAAGAGAATGTTATTGCAATAAGATGCAAACAAACAGGTCACAAATAAGGCGGGAATTTGAAAAATAATATATTTATAGTTTGATGAGTTCTATTTTTACAGTTATATGCCGAACATACTGAAGGCATTGTGAATATTATTATTCTAATCACGAATATAATTTAATTGCAAATAAACGAAAAGGCAACAATATAGAAAGAAGACACAAACAACAGGTCGATTCAGTACAAGTGCTACATGTCACCATCCGGCACCTCTCATGTTTGGACTGAAAAAAAACATGGCGGCAGTTAGTCCGGCGAGCGTCCACGAAGAGCTCTGAAACTATAGGGTCGGCCACTCTATGTAGGATATTCTTGCTCGTTAGCTCTGGTACTACTCTGATACTGATACCTTTACTGCGTTTACTGCATTTACTCTTTGGCCTTAGTCTCTCCTTTCCTCTCCCTCTCTCTCACTCTCACTGGTACCGAAAAGCAATGAAGAGAAACGATGTCCGGCGTGCAGTACGTTCGAGGGATGCGACATCATTGTCGATGTTCTCAGAACATCGATTTTTTGTAGAAACAGCGATGTTTTAAACATTGATGTATTAACAGCGAGGTTTTTTACATGCATGTTTTGTGATCGATATTTTTTTTCTTTTCCGATGTTTTGTTTCTGAATGAAAAATTCCCATGATCACAATACAGTAAAAATTAAAATATAAAATAACTTATAGTAATACTATTATTCATATGTTGGAATCAAAGGAACGCTGCTTGCACTATTTTTATCGACCAAATTCTCAGGCACTAAATGACCTCCATGCCCTTGTATTTGCTCTTTCTTCATATTCATTTCGCACGTGGAGATATGGTCAACAAATACGCTGTTTACGTAGAATCTGCCCCTTCTTCTCGTATTTTTATTCGGTGAATAGAACGAACACTGTTAAATTAAATTTTAATACACACGAATTTAATGGTAGAGGTAACTAATCCAATCTAAAAATATCAATGTGAAAAACATCGATGTTTTTAGTCGATGTTGAAAAACATCGATGGTTTTGGTCGATGGTTTTTAATATCGATGTTTGCTAACATCGATGTCGCATCATCAATACGTTCCAGTTTCCAGAACAGTCGCTAATGTGGAACATTATCAAACGACTCTTCGATTTTTTTCGGAAGTGGGATCATACGCGTAGCCGTTTCTCAGTAGGAAGTTTGGGATTTTATCCACTGAATATACAATCAAATTAGTAACGACTAGTCTAATTTCAATTTCGTTAAATTTAATGTTAGTTAGAATGGGGGTTTGTTTCCGACGTCTCACTGATGTTTACCGCAGACCTCATTTGTGAAAACTTCCGCAATACCTACAGGATCCTCCACAATTTTGCCATTTTGTTTCTTCAGAATATTTTTTCATCAACGTTTGAAGAGAGCTGTTGTCGAAACTGCTAGTAGAATCTCTTGTTTCCCTGTTCTATGTTTTTCTTGCATCAATTTTCCTCGTGAGTTAAGTCAAATTATTTGAGCCTGCCCTATAAATATTGTAGTTATTTTCACTTTAAGTCCTCTTGTATACATGACACATATGCGCAGTTTTTTCCTGTCTATTCTTTTAACTTTATAGTTTATAAAAGACTAATGGATTTTTCTATTAGTTCTCACAAGTGTGTTGTTATTTGATATCAGTTTCAGATTGTTTCTTCTCAATCTTTGATTGGCCATTTTAAATTTGAAATTCTTTTGCACAATTTCATAATCAGTAACTCTTAGAATATTTACAAGCAAAAGTTATAAAAAATTGTTTTTTCTCGCTTCAAATACAAGCAAATGCCGCAAATTTCGCGAGGGAGCAGTCCGCTACCATAAAATGGGGGACGCGGCCATCGGAGAGTAGGGAACTTTTAGTATGTTGTTCGGGGCATTAAAGAGGACAACTGTGCTCATTTTCAGCTTTGCACATTTTTGTTCACGGTAAAACCCTAAAGTGAGTGGACTATATGGTGGTTATCATTAAGAAGAAAACTGCATTGTAAGATTTTGGAGATCGAATAAATAGAATACATAAAACAGTTGACACTTTTAAAGAGCGGTAGTGTGTAGCAAGCGATTTTCTGCTCATAGATAATTATTCCACAGTTTCAACGATAACATGTGAGAAACGTCTGGAGCAGTTGCTGAAACCGTAGTATCAATTAAAAAAGTATTAAAAACGGCACAAAATATTCAAAATAACTTACACTTATGACGATATTGCACAGAATCCCTTCATCATTGGCTACTGTTAGTACTATCATAATACTATTGCTATTATTAAGTATTAAAAAATCTATGCCATTATTAATAATGAAATTATTATTCGTGTAAATGAAGGTTTACTAGTACCGAAGTCATACAAATCTTTCGTCAGGATTTCCCGAAATAACGATAGAAAATATTTTTGGCCACATTCAAACTTGTCTGAAAACTCGATCTCTTCTTTGATTTATAAGTTAGAATGAACTAAATATTCCCAAAGTACGTTACTAAGATTTGTTCAGTTTCCAAAGTAAAAACTGTGCGCAATTTCGAAGAGTTGTAAAAAAATATTTCCTTTTCTGTCTGAAGAACACGGTTGCTCTGAACTACTTCTCGAAACGAGAACCCAGCGAAACAAAATCTTTTTAAAACTGAAACACTTTCATTTACTTCTGGGTTCTGTTTCTACTTCACATATGAAACGGTTTTCAACAGTTTGGTTTCGGATTAATTTTGATTTAATTCGATCTTTACGAGAGCTTCACCTTCTGTTTTCATTTGTGCACTGTATGTGTGTGTGTGTTTATATGATAAGGGTAATACCTTGTTTTTCTGCCGAACGCTATGAGCGCAATGATAGGATATGGATTCCTCACAGGTGTTCTGTGCTCTGGGTAACGCTCTTCAATGATTGTCCAACAGGCCCCTAGACGAGTACCCCCGTAACCCGCATTGACACAGAAGCATACTATTAGCACCAATCCAATCCATCCTGAAACAAAGAAAGTTTAGTGTTACGTGCGACATAAATTGTATAGAAATAATCACAACTAACATATATCTTTCAACGAAGTTTCACCCGTCTTAAAAGACGTTTCGAAACGATGTGTTAAATTCTAAAGCAATAAGTAATTTTAAATTGTGAAACTTTTTAAATTTAAATTGTGTTTAAATTGTGAAGATTATAAAGAGAATTAAAAGCCTACACATTAAATCACTTTGAAAAATGCTCAAATATTTGATGATAATTACTTAGCCTTACTGGGCTTAGACGAAGGAGGAACCTACGTTAAGTATATTATTTTATGTTCTCTTTTCTGGGCAAGGAATCACAATGGTGATTTGGATGAAATTTCTATCGATGTTATTAGCCATGCAATAAAATCTCATTGAACTCGAGTGATTATCAGCCTGATGGAATGCTCAATGTTTGGCGCAAAAATGTCCAATGTCCACGGGCGGGCGGGCGCACAGACGGACAGACGGACATTAGAAATTTAACTTTGTACGAGCCGGATCCCACGGCCACGTACAAACGCCCAACAGATATGCTGCAGTAGTCGTAACGCCAATACTTGCACGAAAATTGCGGTAAACAACGCCAAAAGCGCGCCGAACGGCTATTGTCTTTCTGACCTTGTTTTATTTTATGTTACAGATCAGCCATAAATGTCCGGATATGGATGGCTACAACGCTCGGAAGTATGGCGGCATTGCACCTCGCGGCCACATGGAACTGCGCTGCAAAGCAAGGAGAGGCGGACGGAGAGACGTTTTGTCGTCAAACGGTATTGTAGAATCAAGGTTCCCAAGAACATTGGATTTAACAACACAACGTGTTAGAGAAAGTATTTTTACTTTCTCGCTACCGCTTATGCAGTAGAGATAAAGTCATGTAAAGCTGTGGGAAAAAGTGGCGAATTTTCGGTAGGAAATTTGTTATTGCGATTAATTCGGTAGGTAATTGTTATTGCCGGGGTCCTGATAACGAAAATGTGGATAAATCCAGTTGCGAAATTTTTAAAAATTCTTCTAACTCGTGGTGTAGCCAGAATCCATGTTTCGCCGGGGATACCGAAAAATCAATTGACGGCAAAACGTCTGTCTGTCTGTCTGTGAACAACGACCAAACTGTTCAGCCGATTTTCTCCAAAATTGATATTCCCCAATCAATCTGACTGGTGTCGCGGCCCCTTGAATTTGAAACCGATATTTTAATTTTCGGGGGTACCTTACATGAAGCCCCTGTGGTATACTAAAAAACTGGCTTCATCGTTGTTGATTAAATTTTGTGGTTGAATAGTGTGAAAGACGTTTAACAGAAAGTGTAGGTCTCATTTTCGTTGAAAACCCTGATTTTTCGAATATTGCAAAAGTTCAAATTTTTTTACACATCTTCCTACAAATACATTTATTAAGATAAGAGATTTTTTCCTCTAATGAAATATGTTCCTTAAAGATATATTTTAAAATACGGTAATGTACAATTTCTCAAAAAAGTGTGTACTTTTCGCGTAATTTTGCATGAAATATAGGCAATTTAAAATTTTGTTTAAACAATTTTTTCTCAAAAACAGCTCCAATAATTTCGATTAATTTTTGATCACGGCTAGCTTATAGGACGTTTAAGAGAATGGTGGGGGGGGCTCATGTTCGTTAAATATTCTGATTTTTGAAAATTGCAAAAATTCAAACTTTTTTCGAGATCTTCCTACAACTACAATTATGAAGATAAACATTGTTTTTCTTAATTAAATGTGATCATCAAAAATAGATCTTCAAATAACGTCTTGTTTAATTTTTCGAAAACATTAGTATTTTTGTCAAACATAGGCAATTTTTATTTTATTTAAATCATTTTTCTTAAAATTGGCACATTTTTTATTGACTTTGAACCCTGGATAGCGTAAAGGTCGCTTAAGAGAATGGTGCAGGTCTTATGTTCGTTGGAATACCCGATTTTTCGAAAATTTAAATTTTTTTAAAATTTCGGCGACTTCCTACAACTACAATTGTGAAGATACATTTTTTTCTTAATGAAATCTGTTCATCAAAAACAGATTTTCCAATAAGGTCACGTTTACTTTTTTGAAAATATGATTCTTTTTGAGTAATTTGACATCAAACATAGTCGCCCGCTCCGAATTTCCTGAGCTTTGTGAACGTAATATAGGTGATTCCAGACAGTTGGATGCTACGTAAGTTAGAATTTATATATTATTTTATATTTCTTTGTTCGTTTTTTACATTGGAGCTTTTGTTATACGTTTACAAATATCTTAGAACTTATTTAAAACCTATTTGATAATCCATATTTTTGTCCATGTTGCGAGGAATATATTTGAATTTGGCTGAGGAGAAAGAGAACAAGTCATTTTTTGCAACTTTTCAGTAGGAAGGAAACATTAAATAATACTCACACATGTTATATCATACTGTTCAATTTTTCTATGTGAATTCACTGTGATAGCACTATTTGTTTAACTTTCTACTAAGTAACATGTGATCAGAATTTGGGTTTAATTGTTGTTGACACGTTTCCTTTCTCCTCAGAATCGACAAGAATCGAGTCTAAATAAAACTGGGTGCAGAAATCATAAATGCAACACATTTTACACAATAATATGTAAGAATATAATTTTTGTTTTTGAACAATTTTTTATCCAACGAAATATATACTTGTGTAGCAACAATTGGCTAAATTTATTACAAATTACGTACTGTAAAGTTTTATAAAATTTATCAGCCCATTTTTTAAATTTTTTTGCTTTGTCTTGAAGTTTAGCCTTTGCTGCACGTTTAGCGCTAATGCACAAAACTGTACTATTGCTCCAAACTCTTCACATTTGAGCAAACATCCACTTCAATACTACTTATAACAATACCAAATCTAAGTTAAATTTTTTTAAAATAAAAAAAAAGTGGTATTGCATGCATGATATTGCATACCCTGCATGGAGAGGCGCATCTAGATATTCCGACACCCATGGCAAGAATAAAATTTGCGTCTCTGCCAGGATACTTCAAATTAAGGTTGTTATTTGTTTTAGCTGGTATACTCTAAATAGTGTCCCAGTGAGTGTCTCCCATGGTTCGTGCTGTGTCCGTCATACCGTATATATGCCACTGCATGCATTAAACGCGATACGCATTGCAAACATTCAAAATCAAAATTATAGTACTGAAGAGAAACATATGAGTGACTTGATCCTTTCCTCTGCAGTACAGTTACCTCGATCTTGCTACTCTGTGTTAAACTGTAACATGATTCCTTTCTTTATAGTACAATTTGCCTTGCCTTAATGAACAACTTTCTAAAATAAAAAAATGCAGTTTTGACTTGTTCCCTTTCTCCCCATGCTGATTCACTCGCATTTTCAATGTATCGATGTATTTGCAAAAGTTGCAATTCGTTTTCAGCGTCTTCCTACTTCTACAATTATGAAGATAAATTTTGTTGTCTAATGAAATGTGTTAATAGAAAACATCTTCAAAAATGGTCATGTTCAATTTTTCAAAAATGTAAATATTTTTTGCGTTAATTGGAAAAGAATTTGAAATTGTAAATTCAAATTTCCAGGGTATCGTTTGAGGTGCTATCGGTTTGTAAAAGGAATTTGAGACACGGAGGTAGTTGCATATTCCAAAAGTGCCTTCTCATTGTTCAACTTAATGTTACAAATCGTAGAACATTAGGTGCGAAAACCTAAATCTATATTCATTTGCATTGTAAATGCATATTAAGTAACCAGGCGCGGATCCACGGAAAGGAAAATGAGGGAAATCACCCCCGATTTTTTTTCGGTGACTATTAATTTTAACTAGTCACGAAACTTTCAAGAAAACATGTTTTTTGATAATCATTCAAACAAACAAAAAATTATACAGCATTGAAGGCTTTCACGGCCGGAGTCAATATTCTTCATGTCTTCCGGGCTGATGGGCCGTGGTCCAATTGGCTTTGAACTTCCAAACGTTTCGCCCACGACTGCGGTGGGCATCTTCAGTGGCAGGTCTCGGGCGAAGTGTCCGAGACGGTGGCTGACTGGCGATTAACGCCGCGTCCTAACGCACTAAACACCGCGCCACGCAAACCCAATTGTTGGTTGCGCTACGTAGATGACACGATCATTTGGAGCCACGAGGAAGAGACACTGGAGGAGTTTCGTCAACATCTAAATAGCATTCACCCCGTATTCAATCCACTATTGAAAGAGAGCAAAATGGACAACTGCCTTTTCTTGACGTACTTATTGATAAGAGGGAAGACGGATCGCTACGACATAAAGTATTCCGGAAAGTCACCCACACGGACAGATATCTGAATAAAATATCAAACCACCACCCAAACCAAAAGAGGGCAATGATGAAGACAATTGTCCACCGCACCAGACGCATATGCGAAGAAAACAACTAGCACCAAGAACTCGGTCATCTGGAGAATGTTCTTCAAGCCAACGGTTACTCATCTCAAGAAGTAAAGAGAGCACTACATCCAAACAAGAGCGCACGCAGCCGGTCCGAGGAAGAGGCAACCAACACTATTACACTGTCATTATCTCAAAAAGTCACTGATCGCATCAGCAAGATACTGAAGCTACACAAAATTAAGACAATCTTCACGCCAACCACACAGCTTCACAACATTTTTCGTTCAGAAAAGGACCGAAGAAATCCATTAATGACAGCAGGCGTGTTTAGGATTCCCTGTTCCTGTGGTTCCATTTACATAGGAACAACGCAACGCTCAGTCAACACTCGCCTTGCGGAGCATAAACGGAACTGCCGCTTCGGCTACACCAAACGATCCGCTGTGGCTGAACATGCTCTTTCGGGAAAAGAATACGACATTTTGTTTCACAACACCGAGATTTTATCCACTACAAACCACTACCACGCCCGCTTATAACGAGTAGCGAGAGAGAAGGAGTCAAAATTATTCCCGCCTGGCATCCCGTACTCCAAAACACCAAGATAAAACCTCACAATTATAAAATTTCCTGCCCCACTTCCATCTCGGTCGATACCCAATCGCAAGCCAGCTCGCGTGGCGACAGCTAATCCGAAGCCAGCGCGCGACACCGCCCCCTCCGCAACCCCCAACCGCAGCCTATTAATGGAGCGGCCTAGACCAATGTGGCGTTCCCTTGCACCTCGCACGGTATTGGCGGGCGACTCGCCAAGAGCGAGGAATGGGGATCAACACAAAAAATCGCAACGAAAACGTACTCGTAAGTTTCCTGCTGTTGCACAACACTGTGACACTCATCCTGCCCTCCACACCCACCCGTTTTCCCACTGACCCTCGCCTCCGACCCGAAATCCTCGATGTAGCACACACATCAGGGAATATTCGGGTCACTACTCCCAAACCCATTCCTTTCTCCCTCTCCTACCACATTCCTGTAACCTTTGCAGTTGGAAGCATTCGCTCTTTCAACGGCCCCAGGCAGTGGCTCCCACAACTCACTGATTGGGTTGAGTTTTGCAACAAACTCACTTCACTACACTCTCAAGCACAAACATCGCAGACAATGGACTCGACAGAATCCATAGACGCAAATATACACACACTCACAAACAGCCCACAGAAAGGCGACGCCGGTTTTCTGGCGCCCGCCTGAAGAGGGCTCAAACACACACCCTTCAGATGTCGAAGAGATCTTGCGCGAAAACCGTAAGGATAGGCGGCTCTGGCAGCAGTTTAGGTGCCCCGCGTTTAGAACTCAGCTGCGGGAATGCGAAAAAGGGCGTTCGCAAACCACCACCCAGAGGAGTGGGAAAAACGTATGAGAGAGATCGGTTCCGATCACTCCCGTAACGGCCTCTTCACACTCCAGAAAGCGCTCAGGTCAGTACCTAAAACCGCAACCGCCATACGCGGCCACGACAATGCGGAGGGTAAACCAACATACCTCTTCTCAGATCAAGCAAAGGCAGAATTCTTCGCTGACATACTTGAAGAGAGGTTTGTCAACAACACTACACATACGGTAGATGAGGAGGAAACAGAGGACAACGCCAATACACTAACACATTGTACAGTCGAAGAAGTTTCGACTACAATTAAATGCTTGCGTAGTCGCAAGGCGCCAGGCCCCGACCGGATAGGTCCTCCCGTACGAAAGGAGGCCTTACCGGTTATAAGCACGGAGCTCACGCTGTGGCGTCATACCTGTCGCCAGTACAAACGTACTATATCAGCCATGTGGACAGCGCTGGCGGAAGTGACGCGGGGCTGCACAAGGCTTGGGCAGGAATGCCGTGTCGTGGATGCAAGTTTGGAAACCCCGAAGCCAGCGGGAAAGCGTCGGCAGTCACTGCGGGTGACGCGCTTCCGTCAACCTGCCAGAGGGTATATAAGCAGAATCCGACTTGAAAGCTTTCTGCTATTCTTCTGATTCTTCAGGTGTGAGCGCGTCGGTAGGGCGTCGTGAGGGTTGTGCGCGGCGTTGCATTGTAATGCATAGGCTACCGAGGCGGGGAATCGAAGCCGGCGTGCTACGTCGTGACGGCAGGTGCGGCATACTCGCATGTATGCTCGCGTAAAGTACTGGTGCATCACACCGGGGATGGTAATTAATTATCGGGCCAGCGGTGGTGGTAACCAGGGAAAGTTCCTTCTTGTAACGGTTAACATTAATTGTAAATATTGTATATAGTGTTTTGGTGTCGGAGTATCTTTATTCTAATAAATACTAAATATTTACAAGCCGTTCACGTCTGTAATTATTTGCCCCGGCAAAGACGCCACAACGCGAATCTACAACAGCTGCATTACGCAGCGGTACTTTTCGGATAACTGTAAATACGCAAGTATTTCAATGCTTCCGAAACCCGGTAAGGATCTCACGATCGCGGCGAGCCACAGGCCAATCAGCCTTCTCCCTGTATTGGGAAAAGTATTCTAAAGGCTTCTTCTCGCAAGAATCCTTCCAGCTGTTCTCTCTCGAAACCTAATTCGAGACGAGCAGTTCGCATTCAGACCGGGCCACTCCGCTTCTCTGCAAGCACATGCATGGCTCAGCACATATCCGCTGATCTGCTACTCACTCAAGATGTACCGGTCATTTACCTCGACATGGTACAAGCCTTCGACAAAGTGCCAACAACACACTTATTACGAAACTTCGGCGCTGCCTCCCACAAGACGAACCGAAATGGTTACATCGTTCATCAAAAACAGCACATTCATGGTAAATGTTGGAAAAGCGAGATCCTCTAAGCGGCGAATTACTGCCGGGGTCCCTCAGGGCTCCGTCCTCTCTCCGCTACTGTTCTCGCTCTATGTTAATGACATACCGCAAATACCACGAATAAGACTATTCCTGAACGCTGATGACATAGCCGTCTTAGCAAGAGGAATAAACCTAGACCATAAACTAAAAATACTACAGAAACAGATGAACCTGACGCTTGGAACAAAACCACTTGAGCGTCAGTTTTGATCGAAGGATGCGCTGGCATTTACACGCCAGGCGAATTCGATCAAAACTTCAATACAGAGTCCGCCTCTTACAACCTCTTTTGAGGGAACCCTCACTCCCCTTGGACCTTCGTCTGGAACTCTACAAAACGTGTTGCCGACCTGTGGCCACCTACGAAGCAGCGACGTGGTGGACCACAGTGAAGAAGTATAAGGATCCACTTTAGCTCGTTCAGAACAGAGTTCTACGGCTCATAGCGCGCCCTCCGTTTCGGAAACGATTGAAAGTTCTCAGAAAGGAACTCGACATCGAGTCTTTCACACAATGCTTCAGACGGCTATCCTTCAATGAAGCCTATCAAGCCTTTCAATCAAGCGAAGCACCGGCTACGCTCAAACAACTAGCCCGACATGTCCTAACTATAGGACACTCTCGGATATCTTGAGGGCGTAGCGCAACACACACAATAAACGACAAAGTCATAAATATGACTGAACCCAAACGCCGATCTGGCAAATAACAAAGGTCCGACGCGATCCTACAACAACAACAACTTACACAAAGCAGTAAAACGCTCTGCGTGCGAACTGCAAAACACAAAACTTTTCACACAGACCTTCGGCTTCGCCAAAAAAAAATGTGGCGTTAGTCACCAGTCAGCCACCGTCCCGGACACTTCGCCCAAGACCTGCCACTGAGGATGCCCACCGCAGTCGTGGACGAAACGTTTGGCAGTTCAAAGCCAATTGGACCACGACCGATCAGCCCGGAAGACATAAAGAATATAAACAAAACATTGTATCGCATAAGCTGAATGGAGCATGCGAGATCTTACAAAATCTGTAATATGATATATTCGACTAAAACAATTTGAATTTCCCCTTCCAAAATTTGTCTCTGGGTCTGCCCCTGAAGTAAGCGTTACAAATATTGCGACGAAGAACATGATTTCTCGTACCCATTTGCTCCAAGAACAAAGTAATATCGAGGTGATCCTAGAGACCATTCTAATTTATAAGATATGAAAAAATGAAAGAAAAATTGAAAAAATGAAAAAAAAATAATATTTTGGCAATGGATGACAGGTGGGAAGAGGGTGGAGTAAAACCGAAAATAAAGTCCTGAGCAAAGAAATAAGGAAACGAATTAGTTTGAGAAAGTCTGTGCCAGTCAGTGCCATTCTGCTGAATCATTAGTTATTTTATTTCACAAATCACATTACTGATGCTATAATTGGGGCAGACGTTCTCGTATCCTCTATAACCGAAGTATAGAAGTAAATTTATCATGAAAAATTGATTTTCCAAATAATTCCAATTTTTACTCGGTCATCCTTAGAACACGTCCGTAAACTGAGGTGACTTGGTGGCTCAAGAATGATCAGTGGCAGCGATAGCGGAGATGGAGCGGGAAGTACGAAGCGAAAAGGGGCAGCGAGCAAGCGAGCCAATCAGTATAGTGAACTTGATAAGGGCATTAGCAAAGTTGTCTATTTGCGAACCACAGTTCCAGTGCCGCGTCGGATTTGGAATTCCCGGACCTCCTCACGAAGTCCGTAAAATTAGCATAGCAAAGTTTTTATAAAATTGGAATTTAACTCAAAATTTGTCACTTTTTGGTTGCTAATTTGTTGCGGAACAAAAAATTGTCGCTCTTCATTTTACCCTGTTATAAACAATTGGCAAACTGAACATGAAGTTAGCACCACAAGTACCAGAAAACCAAGATATCGCAAAGATAAATAAAAAATAATTACATGGGAATTAGTCGCTTTTTTGTTGCCCAGTAGTACACGAAAATAAATTACGTTGCTCTTCAGATACCGCCTAATACCGTAAATGCGAAATTTGCCATCTTTGTGGTGGGTGACGGTAAGGGAACGACTGTCCGTCGCATACAGGTACCACGGAACAACAACCACAACCGTAGTGGTCAGATAGAATCAGACGCGCAGAATAAATGAAGATTTTCGGCCTCACATAAAAAGAAGAAGATTCACAATTGTTATAATTGTAGGGGAATCAGAAGATTTTGAAGTGACGATAACAGTTTCATGAATTATAAAAAGGACGAGCAAATACATTTTACTTTCATTTTCCTTCAATATGTCGTGCATACTGTTATAAAGGAGCCCTTTAATTGCGTTCCTTTCATGCATTCAATTTGTGTGCGCGTTCAGCCGCTGCGAAGGATAGGTGCTTGCACGAGGTAAGAAGGGATTCTCACAGCCGTTGCTTTACTGAGGCGGGCGCCAACAAATGGAAGCCATTGCTCCGAACAGCCCATCCCTACGTTCAAATATATTTTTAATACCCGCAATCTTACACGTGTACATACTGCCATTTTTCGAAAAAAAACTCGCAGAATTATTATCGCGCCCTCTCCGAGATTCGAACTAGGAGGGTAGCAAAGACATTTATTTTTTTATTTACATCAAAAACAGATAAAAACTGTGTGTGACGTGCTACGAGGAGAAGGCCAAACTTGCGGGACTTAATTTGAAGTTACATGTATGTCTAGAAGTAAAATAATGGGCCATCTCAGCCTTTGCTCAATAAAAGTACACGAAAACCTGATCGAAATGGGGGTCATTGACTCAGAAGCTGAAGTACAATAATTGTTACAGGTACTTTAAAATTTTTCAGTCCAAATGGTAAATGTTACATTACATATCACTTTTAAAATGAATATCACTATCCTTTTGGATGCTCGTTATAGTCTCTAATTGTATAGAAACAGTTGTGCAGTAGAAAAGATTTTTCTTGGGACTTTTAATGTCATCTGGCAAAGTGATGTAAAATAATGTACATGTATTGTATGTGAATTTTTTGTAGTGAGCTGTTAATACTGGCACAAGGATTATAAAAGCAAACATCATATAAATTTAATTTCAAACTTTTAATATTCAAAATTAAAACATCGCCCAAAATCCTTTTGGTTTACGAATCTCTAACATATTCACGGGAGGAATAACTTGATTCGACAATGACAGCGCGCTTTTTTACTTTTTCAAATTTGTCCGAAAGTACGAAAAAAAAAATTAACTTCAGCTATTTTACTTGGGAAAAGAGAATCACAAAGTGAATTCTATCAAGGAGTCAAACGCCGTTTTGGGATCAAAAATAGAGTCGTAGGATAAAAGTGCTTGTGCGTAATTTCTGCTCATTCTTTCCAGTAGTGGAATGATAACGAAAGATCTTAGAAGTAAAATATATGTAAAATAAGATGTGAGACGATGGAATATTGGTGATATTTACACAATTAGTTCAATTTTGTTTTTAACATCAGTTCCAAATCGGAATCGATATTTTGAGCAATACCTCAAACAATTTTATGACGGTATTAGAAGGAAGACGGAAATATGTGTATTATATAGTTTTATAGTTTCATTACAGATGATACGAGACCATTTGCTTTTGTTACAGCATCACTAGTTTGATATGTGGGGGAAAAATATTTTGAGATGTAAAGTGACGAAAGCATCAACCGACTGCCTGGTCTCGCAAATTTGGCCTCCTCTGCCGGAACTGGCCGCACGCCGCCGGGGCTGCCCGTGCTGCCATGCCGAGAGAGGGCCCTCAGCGAGTGGATGACGCAACGGGTGAAGAGGGGAGGGGGCGAGGTGTTTTCCCAAATTTCACTTTACGACGCTCCTATTCATCCGATTTGCATGATTGACACGGCGTTGGATTCAGGAAGCGTGTCGCCGTCGCGCTATATGTCCACATTTTTAATAATTTTTTCTCCGAAGTTCGAGCACCAATTTCAAATTATAGTTTTTACTAGATTTTTGGAAAAAGGGCTTCGTAGAGTAAATACTATTATAAAAAGGCGTCAAATGCCGTTATAGATACAGAAATTCGGACCACTGGTTCAGACTTTATCGGTAAAGTAAAATACCCTGAGACTGTGCTCCGATCTAATGAATTTTCCAACAAGTATTTTTCGGTTGCCAATAAAAGGAAATACGGAACCCGAAATGCCGGCCTTTTTGAATTCTGAAATCGGAGAAAACATGGCAACAACTACTTTAACATCAAATACTATACAGAAGGAAACGAAGGATGGATGTGTATTATTTGGGAGGGCAGTGCCCCTTGAACCTCCCTGCCATAACTGCTACTGCCACTAGTTTACGTGCATGAAAAAGATTCATCCATCTTTTCGTTACCAGGGCCCGACAGTTCTCTGTCGAAAAATCGTCGAATTTCGCCGCCGGTTACAATAACTTCTCTTTACGTACTACGTAGTCAAGTGAGAAAGTAAAAGAAGAAATCCATGTTGACCTGTGCAATTGAAGAGGATTGCATATCTGTAATTTGTCTTTAATATACCTACGGAATCGTACCTCAACAATATAATAATTTAATAATGAATAAATGTAGTTCTATAAGTAGTCTTAGTCCAGATGGCCTATGTAATTAGAGTTGGTACACATAAACACAGAATCTTGGAACGAAAGGTTATAGGTTCAAGTCATTTTCTCTGCATTCATGTTTTGCTCCTTGTCTTTCATGTTTGTTTGACACAGTATGTTAACCCCAGAACCTGAAGGCCTGCACGCGAGTGTCTAATGATTCACGAAACACCTTTCAGAGGACATTAGAGGTAAAAGGCAGAGGCCATGATGAAATTCCACCATGTGTGGAGCTAGAGAAAGTCCTAAGAAAAAATAAAAATTTGAATTATCAGAAACTTTGAATTCCTACAGTAATGAAAAATAATCAAAATATGTTAAACATTAAACAATTTAAATTTTTTTGTCATGAAAGAATAGGCTCCTTCTAACAAATTATTTTGTATGCGTTAAATTGAAGTTTACATTGTGCAATAATATACACGGCAAAAGCAGAGGAGATAAAATATTTTTTTTTTTTTGGTTATTTGGAAAGTAAATTTATCTCACTTTTCAACTTTTTTAACTACATCTTACTTACTAGAACACAATTCTCAATTATATCATAAAGCAAATCGCTCAGTGAATTAAATGAAAAATACAAGTCATATTTAACATGTAAAGAAATATTCATTTCATCAATATCATTCTGACAAAATGATAATAAAGAACAAAAAGATTGGAGAAGAATATTATATGGCAAATCAAGAAAAAATAATTTCTTAATTAAATATTTCTAACTTATTCAAATAGTCTTAACAGATTTGACGTACTAGTTCTAAGCAAAATTTACATGAATCTGAATAGATTCAAATGATGATCAATCACATTTTGATCATTATGCAAGTTTGTGTGAATTGCCTATAAAATGGTAATTGTTGTAGTGCAAGTGTAGTAATAAGTGCAAGAATTCTTCTTCATCTGAATTATTTATTAAAGCAAAAATAAATTATTTAGCTATGTCGTGAGGTTTTATCAATAGCTGAATGAAAACAATCTACATTTTAGATGCGTATGTTTTGACTATTTATTTATCAGGGACTTCATCAGTGCTGTAAATGTATTATTAATCAGGGTATTATTACACAGGGTTTTTCCCTTCTCTTCTCCTGCTCTTCAATGATAATAAAGAAATTCAATATACATTCAAATTCATAATTCTAAAGTGGGCTCCAATATTAGTGACTAGAGGGAGGGAGAAGGGAAAATAAAAAACAAAATCTATTCAATACAATAAATATAAAATTTCCACCCCAATGAAGACCCAATAAAGTGCCACAACATATACATCTAAAATAATAGTAGCTTTCATTCAACTATTGACAAAACCTCAAGACATACCCAAAGGAATCTACAAAGGAGGTTAAAAAGAATTAATACTCAAAAAAATATTTGAAAACTTGAACAGAAACACTGTATGTTAATGTTTTACAGAATTTGCATTGTTGGTCACATTATATTATGTATATAGATGGATCAATTTGTATAAAAACTATTCACACCTGTGAATTGTGAATGTAACAACTGTGTGAAGTTCTAATTCAGTACAGAATGCCATCAAGTCCTGAACACAAGGTGTTTTTATTCAAACTGTTACATACAAATTACTTGGTGCTGAATCTTAAAATGAAGAAAATGTGGAAAGTAATTCATTCAGAACTCTCTAAAATGATATATTGGATTTACTGAAAAATACTGATAGAAAATTTCTTCTTAAAATTTGGTCACCGGAAGTTGACTCAGCAAACTATTAAATGTTAAAATAAAAAGCCTGATCTTAAATGATAATGTTAAACATGTAGAGCACATATTTCACAAAAGAAGAGCAAATACGTTTTACAAGAAAATAGATCATGTGAAACTTCTGGATTATGGAGAAAATAAAGCTTGATTGCTTTCAGAGCTCCCATCACATTGTACTAATAATTGCTGCATCAGGAAGAACACACATTGGAGAAAAGAAGGAATTGTCTAATTCTTCAACATATTAATTGATGTAACAACATCAGTTCTTTATTTTCTCAAATGAGCATCCTTCCTGATGTAGCAATTATTAGTGCCAAGATGAAGGGAGGTTTGGGGGAAAATGTTTGAGCGTTATTTTCTCCATAATCCAGAAATTTAATCCTTTTATACACACTGGAATTCCAGACCTACTTTTGAGACTCAGGAAAAGTAATAAGGCTATGTGGGGCAAATTATGTTCATGTGCAACATTTTTTGAAAAATTATGTACTCTCGTACACAGTGGCATATGCAAGGTGGAGCTCATGAGGCTTCAACCACCTCCCTCTCAAAGCAAAAGATACATATTAAAAAATATATTAGTCTTTACTGATTTTCTCTACTAAAGAAAGTCATTCAATAAATCCATTCTTTGCATTACGAATATTAACTATGAGTTCACAATTAAAAATACATTTAGTTTAATGAAAAATTATTGATAAGACAGCTTCAAGTTAACTAGACTACTTTTAGCCCTCCCCCCCACTCCCCTAAGAAAAATCCTGGGTAGATCTCTGCTCTTTCAAACATATGACTGAAGTGGAAACCCATCATGTTCAACACGTTCAATATTCTATATCTCAGAGCTAAATATTACTGATCGTTTACACAGTATGTATATTGCATTTAACTTTCCATGCAGTGTAATTTACTTTTCCTTTCTGAAAAATCACTGAGTAGATATGAAGGGTTTGTGCAGCAAGCGAATAATTTTCCCTAAGGAGAATCATTCATCTACATATTTATTTTTTCTTATACATATTTTCATTAAAAATATAGAATGTCAATTATTTTATTTACTCACATATAAAAATCCTTAAGTTGAAAATGAGATATATTGAATAAAAATCAGTTAAAAAATTAATTTTTTTAAATAAACCACATGAAAAATTCTTGGGGAGAATGAGTACACGTTTCAAATTCAAAGCAACTAGAAAATGCTAAAATTTGCAAGTATTGTAAAACTTTTGAAATTTACCAGCATCAACAACAGCTTTTGGCAAAGCTAATACACCACTCCCTGCCATTTCTCCAGCGATGAAAACAGCAGCCCATAACACGGTGAGACCACTTTCTCTGAAATGATGTGTGAGATTCTACAAAATAAATAAAAATAAAATACAAATATTTTATATAAAATAGAATATTATATAACGTCATAAATGAGAACTGTAATATTCTAGTTTCATCAATGTTAAATTTTGACATTGAGAATAAAAATAAAAATACGTACTTTTTCTTGTCTTGCCTCCTCTACTCCAACTTCTTTATTGTCATCACGTGTCAATAATAGTGTCTCATCTGCGGTTTGATAACATATACTTACACTTCTTTCTTTAAACAGATCAAACATTTTCGCTATATCTACGTTTTCATGTAACTACCCCAAAGTACAGATCCTCTAAGAGTGTGTCATGTTCTAGTTCTTCGGTGAGTTACCACCCACGAGGCAACTTCTGTCTGATACACGATAGCGGACAGATGTTGGCGTCACAGTAAACATCGGCACTAGGGGCAAAGCTCAAACCGGCACGCATGACTCGTGAGGCATTTCCACTGGTCTTCTCTAAAGCATTGCAAGATCGCCAAGTTGCTCGGTATACAAAGATTTCAAATGTTGCGGTAATTTATAGAGTTTAGAATAATGGGCTAGTTATGCGATGTGATTTTAGACGAGATGCCGACTAAAGAAAAACAAAAATCTCCGGATCATCAAAATAGGGCAACTAACTTACCCCCTTCAAATTAACAGAATAACCATTATTTCTAATTTCTGTTATTTTCTCTCTGTAATATATTCATTACATAATTTTTGTTTATTTTATTACTAAAATACCTTTTATACGTTTCGAAGTTCACGGACGTTCATCAGGTTTCTCAAAATTTGCTACCGTAGGCAGCTGCCAATTTTGTCAATGCATAAAGTGCCTCTGATGATGAGATAAACACAAGTACCATTAGAACTGTTGAGAAAGAGTTCACAAGAGGTATATTTCTATGGTTTCTCCGACCAGGGAAATGCGTTGGGTAGCAACCGGAAAACGTGAGAGGAGCATCCTCTTAAGCAGGTTAAATCTGCGGTACTCACAGTATAAGGGTAAATATATGAATATTTTCTTTATATTTTGAAATCGTCTGTTTCTTGTGGTGAATATCTTGTATTTGTCGGCGATTGGCTGACATAATTGACAATTGAGAAAACAATGGCAAAATGTCTTTTCGTCCCTTTCGTCATTTCGTGCTTTCGGTTCTTTGTCCTTTTCATTCTTTTTGTCTCTTTGTCCTTTATGTATTTCAACCTTTTCGTCCTGTTGTCTTTGTGTTTTTTGTCCTTTTCGTTCTCTTCGATATTACGTTCATTTTTTTAAAAGCTTTAAAATGTAATATATAATGATTTAAATAAATTAAGCAACATGATAATAGATACCCGCGACCCGTATTATATGGGCGACCGGTATGATACGGCGGCCCGTATGATACGGGCGACCTGTATGATACGGGTACTCGTATGAATGCGGGTGGGTTTGACCCGCACGTTTCTGAACCAGGCGGTAGGGTGGGTTGACGGGTCTGCGGGTATTCAGAGCTCTGCTATCTATCTCAATGACATTTGGCACTATTCACAGCCATTGCAACAATAGCAACATAGCCATAGCAACAATATAAATAAAATTACTTTAGTTTTAATTTCTACCAACACTACACTCGGTAAATAATATTTTTCTCAAAAATAAATAAACAAAGGAGATGTAGAAGAAAATATTTACAGATTAACACAATGGTTTAGTTTTCTTTCCTGTGATATTTATATTGAGGAAATTGTATTATCAACTATATTTCTTCACATTTCAATTATTAATAATAGTCTAAATGCTGTTCCATATCAGTTTAAATGAAATGAGAGCCCCATATGTTCATTAAAAAAAATCTCTTTTTTTATGAAAAGTGTGCGGCGAGAGAGTAGAAACTGTTACGAAAATATCGTTTGAGCTTTCTGAAAATGGTCAATTTTGAGCTTTTTTACAAACAGAACTTCAAGAAATTGCATAAGATTTCATTAAACGAATTTGTTCACACAAATGCATTAACAGTATTTAAAATAACAGTATTGTAACATTAACAACGCAAGAGATACTAGTGTAATTTTAGCATACCAAAGTTTTATATCAAAATGGCGCCATTTTTGGCAAACTCTCCGTATTCGCGAAAATTGCAAAAACGTGTTGGAAAAATAATATTATTACTGGAAATAAAATTGCGTGTTGGAAAAATTTTGGGTTGAGACAATTACTTTTTTAAGCGTCGGCCCAAGTTGGTGCTTTACGTCTTTTCTGTAGCGTGGTGGTACGGGTGATGGCGCGTTTACTCCAAGGACCTGAGTTCGAGTCTCGGTGAGGAGAATGTTTGCTGGTTGAAAACACTTGTGCGTGTTCAGTCGTCGTTATGTACGTTATGTTCAATCGTGTTCTGCATGTAGTAGTCTAATATAGAGGAACAGTAATAAATAATACGAGAAAGGATGCACTGTTGTAGTACCACTAGTTTACCACACGTTGTTACACATGAGGAGCAACTTTAATGAACCGGTGTGATTTTTTTTTAAGAATTGCAAAAATTTCAGGCACAAATTACTCGTTATTGTTTTTTCAAAAAATTGTACATGACATATTTTAAAGAGCTGCTTTTTACAACAGATTTTGTTTAAAGCGAAAATCGCTATCTCCAATTTTGTAGTTTTGAAATACCTTTAATTTTTGCAATTTTCGAAAAAACCGATAGCCGAAAATGGGACTTGCACCATATTTTTGCCGTCCCTTATTACAGACAAGTAGAAAATTCAAAGAAAAAATTTGGTGCCGTTTTAGCGAAGATAGTTGTTTAAGAAATAAACATCACGCAAAATTCGAAAAATTTCAACATGACCTTATTTTAAGATTAAAGAACAGATTTTATTAAGGAAAAATTTATCTTCAATTGTATAGTTGGAAGACAGCCCCTGAAAATGGCACTTTTACAATTTTCAAAACCAGTGATACTAAAACAGAGCGTACCTTCTCACCCGTATTTTCACGCCAAATTACGTGAAAATTTTACTCAAATTTTCAAAAAATTGTACATGACCTTATTTTAATATATGTCATTAAGGAACAGATTTAATAAAGGAAAAATCCCTATCTTTACAATTTTAGTGGTAGGAAGACTTCAAAAAAATTGCCAGCTTTTGCAATTTACGTAAATTCGGTGTCTTCAATGAACACGAGACCTGCACCATTCTCTTAAACGTCCTTCACACTACCCAACAACGAAATTTAATAAAAAAAACGTTGGCGTCATTTTCATTTCTTTTTTGAGAGTATGGAAAATGTCCCGGAAAATGTGGCCTTAAAGTACCTCTCAAAATTAAAACCGCGACATCAGCCACATAGATTGGGAAATATCAATTTTGGAGAAAATCAGGTGAACGGTTTAGCCGCTCGCGTTGTACTCAGACGGACAGACAGACGTTTTGCCGTCATTCGTTTTTCGGTACCTAGGAACTACAAAACATGGATTCTGGCTACACCATGTGTTAGAGGACCCCTCGCCCCCATTCAGCAACTGGATTATCCCCATTTTCATAAGCCCATTGCAATAAGAGTTTTCTGGCAAAAAATTTGCCTTTTTCCCACAGCATTACACAACTTTTTCTCTACTGCGTAAGCGGTAGCGAGAAAGTATAAATCCCAGAGGATTTCAACGATCATGCACCTGCACCATTCTCTTAAGCGCCCTTTACGGTATCCGAGGACACATTTTAATAAAAACAAGAAAGTAAAAAATGGAGTAATTTGAAAATGTTTTTTACGTTTCACGTAAAATCAAAACAACAAAATATTTGATTGAAACACTACGTGTTAGAGGATATTTTTTTTCGGTATTTAGCAATTGGATATATTCACTTTTTCGTTAACAGAGCCCGACAATAAGAGTGTTTCTGCCAAATATTCACCTTTTTCCGGCGCACGATTACAACAGTAACTCTTCTTACGAAGTTAGTGCGCCAAAGTTAAAATGAGCTACGGCTTCCTGTAAACTTTCTTATCCACTGTGGACTAACTTATCGTTTGGCGTTGATACTTCACCATTGTTGTTCGCAGCACGTGTACACGGGCCGCAAATCTAGCAGGTGTACCTGAAGGATAAAATATGTAGGGTAATAAGCACTAAAGACAACAATGTTTTTTCTGTATCTAAGAATAATATACTATTTATTCTATATTAATGTGCTATACTATAATGCTATGCAAAAATTATAAAAATATTTAGTTCAATAGATAAATTACTTGTGATAGACGCCATCTAATGAGACGGACACATCTGGTTGAGCTCTTGAATTTTTGTGACTTTATCTACTATTTTTGGCGATTTGAGTATGGTGTGTTTAAGTGCTTTCATTACTTGTTGCAGTTCAGCTAAAAATATCACATCGGCTAGATTTTTGCTATAACCAAGACAAACCAAAAGATAGCCAATTTTAAACCGTTACTGGAACCTTAACGAACTTAAGATATACGAGTTGGTGATAGCTGTCAAAACCTATAAACAGTTAAGGTTATTTTCGATGTTATATCACTGTACTAATTTTATTACTAAAAGATTTTATTATATTTTTGTGACGAGTGACGATTCCGTTGATTTGAACGTTACGAGGACGGTGTATCGAACTGTTTTGAATTTGTGTTTCAAATGATATTTAATCTATATTTTCAAGACATACTTTCAATTAACATGTTTCATCAATTTACGGCAAAGTATTGTCTACTGGTTGTATTAAATAGTAGCAGCTTAAGTGGATGACAATCTACATAACCACGTTGCCAAATTTCATAAGTATTAACTACATCACACATAAGTATTCCACATCACACGTTTCCCCCAAAATTTTAGACACGATGTTTTTTCCGATACTTCTTCCTATGAAATTCTCAAAATAATTGGTAGACAAAAAATTAATATTCGTCCGGTTTAGATGAATTTGCAGATTGTTTGTTAAAAACGTGTGCGCCTGTAATTATACACCTGTTAACTCACATATTTAATGTATCCTTATACACAGGAATTTTTCCAGATATTTTTAAAACAGCTGAGAATCTGCCGTCCTTCAAAAAATGTTTTAAAAAAATGAAATTCAAAATTATCGGCCAATTTCTCTTTTATCGCTTTTTTCAAAAATACTATAGACATACGAATGGAAACCTTTCTTAGTAAACACGACGCGTTTTCAGATTGCCAACATGGGTTTCGAAAATCAAAATTTACAGAAATAGCCATATTTTCTTGTCTTAAAGATATCGCCTTATCCGTGGATCAAAATGAAGCACCTATTGGAATATTTGTAGATCTTACAAAACGCTTTGGACGTCATTGATCATAGCATTTTACTTCAAGATTACCTTCGTATGGCATTCGCGGTATTGCTCTAGATTGGTTATGTTCGTACCTTAACGATCTGAAAGAGTAGAAATGTTTTATTCTGGAGTAATGGAACATTATATATGCACCTTTCCGACTCTTTGCCAATTGCATGTTGAGTTTCACAGGTCTCGATTTTAGACAATATTATTTCCTACTATACGTAAACGATATGCCCGCGACGTTTAGAAAAGGTAGAACAGTTCTCTTTGCGAATGATACGATTATTCATTGCAGTAAAGAAATCGTAAATAGTTTGATACCAGATGTTTCAAGTTGGTTTCGTAATAACAAATTAATAGTAAATGAAAAGAAAAGGGTTTCAATGCAGTTTTCCATTTCAAATAAACTGCTCCGTACTCCATTGAAAATGAACGGTGTGCCATTGTTTGTTATTAGGGTAACAACATTTTTAGGTATTTCATTTCAGTCAAACCTTAAATGGAACGTCCATTTAAATGAATTGAACACTAAATTAAGTTCTTTATGCTACACTTTCAGAATTCTTTCAAATTCAGTCAGCTTTCGTACTGTTCTTTGTGTATATTTCGCGAATGTTCATTCCCGCCTGAGACGTGGCATAATATTCCGGGAAATACATCTTATAGCTCTGTTATGAGGCCAATAAAGAACACTGTAACTAATTTAAATAGATAAACTTTAATGTGGATTAAGATGGATACAAAATAGTGTCTCTTGTGTCTGATATCAAAACTGTACACTGAACATAAATTCAACTGACTACCACTGATTCGCAACGACAATCTAGTGACACAGTGTTGACAACCTTACCATACAATATAACTTACAACATAACTTACAATACAATATAACTTACAACTTACAATATAACCCCATAACATCTTCCCCTGAAGTTACGTTGTATAATCATTCAAATACGAAGGTTTTTTAGTACTTCTTTTAGGTCTACTAACTGGACTTGATTTTACAATGTTTCGTTCATTACTATGGTCAACAACAATATTTTCAGCATTTACATTGTTCGGCGAATTATCATTCGTTACAACTTTGTCTACTTTAACATTTGCTTCCGATGTAGGACTACTCACACTATCTTCAATTTCAACATTCTCTTCATTATCAACATTATTTTCAGAAATATCATTATATCTATTTTTATCAACAATCACAGCACTATCTTTTCGAAGAAATCTGCGGTTCCTCTCTAACACCGATCCCGACTCAAGCTCTACCTTATATGATCGCGGTCTACTCATTGTCTCGTACCACACCTGGTTTCCAATTTCTCTTTTCTGTTTGCAAAAGAACCCTGTCTCCTACCTGCAACGGAACTAGATCTTTCGCTTGTTTGTCATAATAATATTTCTGAATGTATTGTTTATTTTGCGCTTTTATTACAATATCCTTTTGAATCTCAGGTTTTAGTAATTTATCTGTGTAAGGCAACATACTTCTAAGTCTACGATTGAATGACAATTGCGCCGGCGATGGCGAATTACTATCTAACGGCGTATTTCTATACTCCAGCAGTGTTAAATAAATATCTTTATTATCTTTGAGTGATTTTTTATGCAAATTTTTAATCGTTTGGACATGCCGTTCTATAAACCCGTTTGACTGTGAATAACCTGCTGACGAAGTCGTACACTCAAATTCCCATTCCTTAGCAAAATTTCGAAATTCTCTACTCACAAAGTTTGTCCCGTTGTCTGAATAGACTTTCTCAGGCTTGCCATGTCTAGCAAAAACAGCTTTACATTCATTTACCACCGATTCTGACGACATATTTCTAAGTTGCGCGACTTCTGGGTATTTTGAGTACAGATCAACTATCAGCAGGTATTCTTTTTTTTCAAATTGAAATATATCCATCGCTACAATTTCCCACGGTTTCGTAGGAAGATCCCTATTTACAAGGGTTTCTTTTTGATTAGATTTCGAATTACAAAGGCAGACAGAACAACTATCAACTTTATCTTTAATTTCCTTAAACATCATTGGCCAGTACATACAATCACGTGCTCTATTTGTCGTCTTTTCAACGCCCATATGATTATAATGTGCTCTGTCGATCATTTCACGTCTCAGTAGTCGCGGTATTACAATCTGTAGCCCCTTTACTATTAAGCCATTATAAACGCTCAATTCTGACCTTACTGACCAATATGGAGTTAATTCCGGCGGAACATATCGTTTTTCTACAGGCCACCCATTTTGTATTACTTCTTTTAGTTTTTGTAACTCATCATCTTTTTCTGTATATTTAATTATTTTGTTCAACTTTTCATCAGTTACGTTATACATTACATTCAACAAATTAACTTGTAAATCAGACTCGTCATTCAACCGGAAATTTACATCATCAATACTCGCACGCGATAAAGCATCAGCGATATATAACATTTTTCCCGGTTTATAACGAACATCTAAATCATAACCCTGTAGCCTAAGTCTCAATCGTTGAAGTCTAAGAGGAACCTTGTCCAATGGTTTTTGAAATATAGAAACCAATGGCTTGTGATCGGTCTCCACCACAACCTTTTGACCATAAATGAATTGATGGAATCTCTCACAGCCATGAACAATCGCTAAAGTTTCCTTTTCAATCTGGGCATACTTTTGCTGAGTATCAGTTAATGTTTTAGAAGCATAAATCACTGGACAACCATCCTGTAGTAAGACTGCTCCAAGACCATTCTGCGAACTATCAACTGAAAGTGTTGCCGGTTTATTGGCGTCAAAATAATGCAATACCGGTGCCTGCGATAAACACTCTTTCATCTTGTCAAAATCTGTTTGACACTGATTCGACCAGTTCCAAGTTACGTCTTTTTTCAACAATCCGCGCAAAGTACAAGTCAAATCAGTCATATTCGGTATAAATCTTGATACAAATGTCACTATACCCAAAAATCTGCTCAGATCCGCTTTATTGCCTGGTACCGGTATTTCCAATATTGCTTTTATTCTATCTTTATCAATTTGAATACCATCTTGGCTCAAAATGTGTCCCATAAATTTAACCAAACTGACTCCAAATATACATTTTTTTAATTAAATTTCACTCCTACTTCCTTTGTCCTATCCAATACTTGTTTTAATATTTTATCATGTTCTATTTGAGTTTTTGCTGCAATTAAAATGTCATCAATTTAAATCTTTACTCCTTCAATATCTTTAAAAATATCAGTAAAAGTGGCGTGAAACATTTCAGGAGCACAAGATAGGCCAAAAGGTAATCTTAAGAATTTATACCGACCAAAAGGGGTATTAAAAGTCGTTAAATCCGAACTTTCGTCCTCCAAACGAATTTGATAGAACCCTTTATGAGCGTCAAGCGTCGAAAAAAATCTTGTTCCGTTCAAATCAGCCGTTAATTCCTCAAATGTTGGTATTATTCGTACAACTTTTCTTGAACGATGGATTGACGATTTCGGGTGGAGTGGGGGTATTAGTTACAAAGTCGGCCACTAGAGTATTTTAAGTAATGCCAACGTCTGTGAAATGAAAGTCAAAACTGCATCTTGTGCTTAACTTTTTCGGGAGTTTTAGTTGACTCCCTTGAAGAACCTGGACCTGACTCAGCCATTTCTTTCGATATTGACAATAAATCTGAACAGGGGTTCTGCACTATGAAAGCAACTGGCTTTGACTAGCTTCTGTTTCGCGCCAACGAAGTTTCAATGCTTGGAAGGTTGTCATTAGTGCCCGCTGCGAGCTGTTGCCTTCAACTGTTTATTGCACAAGGGAGGGGGATCAAGGTCATCGTTCAAGAAAAGTTGCACGAATATTAGTTTAAAATGTTCCCTTTTAATCGCGTTATTCAATTCAAACGGATCTAAGCAAATTCTGACATTCTTATCAGGTTTGTTTACAACAACTATAGGATTAACCCAATCTGTAGGCGCTGTCACTTTTTGTATAATGTTTAATTTTTCCATTCGATTTAACTCATCTTTTACTTTATCTCGTAGTTTAAATGGGATCTTCCTACACGCGGACACTTTCGGTACGGCATCATCTTTCAACACAATTTTACATTTTTTTATTGATATATCTCCAATACCCCGAAATAAATCCCGATGCGTAGAAAAAACAGTTTCTAGTTTGATTTCACTCACACTCCTTTGCAATAAATCTAACTTTTCGATTCCTTTCAAACCTAAAATTGAAAAACTTTTATCAAAATCTACAATCTGAAACTCTAAATTTTTAATACGGTCATTTGCTTTGCATTGCAAAGTGATTTTACCAACAACTGGTATCTTTGTGTTGGCAAAGGTTCTCAACGTTACATTACTATGAACTATGTTTTGTTCCACTTTCATTTGCTTTAATTTAGACATATGCAACACATTAACTTGTGCCACCGTGTCTAGTTTGAACTTCACTCTCTTGTCACAATCAGTTAACTCCACAATCTGATACCAGTCGTTTTTATTATAATCAATGCTATTTACTGTTTTTTCTACTTGAATTGAACCCATGAAACAATCTCCGTCATCCTCACTGTCTGTGTTTACTTCATACACTAGTTTACTTTTACACATTCTCGCAAAATGATTTAACGCTTTACACTTTCGACACGTCTTACCAAATGCCGGACACTGTCCCCACTCATGTTTAAGTCCGCATTTACCACATCCTCTGACTGGTGTTGAAGTTGACCCCTTTTTTTGATAGGCTTTACTCGCTGACGGCTGCTGTACCTTGTTTCCCTGCCAGGAGCTTCCCGTGGACTTCCTCGCGTATTGCTCATTATTCTTCTGAATGGTCTCGACAGATAATGACTGTCTTTCCATTGTCTCCAATTGTTGTTGTGTCTGCTCTGCTGCTCTACCCATCTTAACTGCGCTGGCTAAGGTTAAGTTTGCCTCAGCAAGCAATTTTCGTTTTAGATTTTGGTCACATACACCTTGCACTATTTTGTCCTTTATGAGTCTGTCACGTGCATTACCAAAATCACAAAGTGCACTCATTCTCTTCAGATCCGTAACAAAACTGTCAAAAGTTTCTGACTGTCCTTGCACACGACAGTTAAACTTATACGTCTCTACACTGGTATTAACTTGAGGTACAAAATAGTTGTTAATTTTCGTCATAACTGTGGCATAAACCTTTTTTTCATCTTCCGTAATGTCAAGCGTATCATAAATACGCATTGTCTCTTCACCTAAAACGTGTAAAAGAATAGCAATCTTCACCAAATCACTTTTTTCATTGCCACCGGATGCCACCATATACGTCTCAAAACTTTGTTTCCAATTTTTCCACTCCTCTGACATATTGGAAGAGTTCAAATTTAAACACCGTGGCGGCTTCAAACCTTCCATTATAGCTTTATATCAATATACGTCTCTCATATATATTAATATCAGACACCTATTAACGAATGCTGTACTCATTCGCAATCCACAATTCAACTCGTGTTCATATAACCTCACTTTTCACAGAGATATTGATATCATCAATTGCCGAATATATCTCCACATTTCAGTATATAAATAAAATATTTCCAGACTGCGCCATGTTATGAGGCCAATAAAGAACACTGTAACTAATTTAAATAGATAAACTTTAATGTGGATTAAGATGGATACAAAATAGTGTCTCTTGTCTGATATCAAAACTGTACACTGAACATAAATTCAACTGACTACCACTGATTCGCAACGACAATCTAGTGACACAGTGTTGACAACCTTACCATACAATATAACTTACAACATAACTTACAATACAATATAACTTACAACTTACAATATAACCCCATAACAAGCTCCCAGACTTTTAGATTATAAAAAAAGAATTGTCAGAATAATATGCAAATCACACCCACGTGATTCTTGTAAGCCTCTCTTTATTAGTCTAGGTATTTTACCATTACCTTGTCTCTTGATACATGAATCAATGGTTTTTATTAAAAATTACTTAATTAAGGGCGGGAATATATGTTCAGCAAACTCCAATGTCAATAAGTTCACGACTCGACGTAGTAATCATTTTCATCAGGTAAAAGTATGAACAACAGACTACAAACAATTAACATACAATACATGTACAAATTTTTTACATCTTATCAGATGATGTTAAACCATTAAATTCGATACAAAAGTTTAAGTCCCAAGTAAAATCTTTTCTGCTGCACAACTGTTTCGATACAATTAGAGACTTTATCGAGCATCGATAAGGAAAGTAATATTAATTTTAATAATGATATTTAATGTATTATTTATTATTTGGATTGTATAACACTAACGAACCTCTAAAAAGTATTGTAATTCAGCTTTTGGGTCAATGACCCCTATCTCGATCATTTCTCGTCCATTTTGCCTGATACTTGAGCAAATTCTGAGATGGCCCTTTGTTTTGCTTCTGGACCTAATTGTAACTTCAAATTAACTTCACCTCATAACACGTCACACACAGTTTTTTAACTGTTTTTGACGCAAATGAATAAAAGTAAAATTCAATATATGCAGTATTAAAAACAAATATCGTCAAAACAATTATTGTGCACGGTATTTCCAAAAAACTACCAAAACATGCAAACATTTACAGAAAAACGTTTTGTTGCCATGAAAGATTTTTTATACAATATTTACCAAAAACGAGGAATTTTCACCAGAAAACGCTTATTGGCATTCTCTGGCAACGAAAAAGTGGATAAAGTCTGATGCTAGAAAGATCTTAGAAAAAATCTCTTACTCGTGGTGTAGCCAGAATCCATGTTTTGTTGGTGCTAGATACCGAAAAACCGATTAACTGCAAAACGTCCGTTTGTCCGTCTGTGGTCAACGTTAGCGCCTAAACCGTTCAGTCGATTTTCTTCAAAGTTGGTATACCCTAATTAAATTTGAATGAACTCTTGGCGTTTCGAGTTTCAAGCGGATATTTTGATTTTCGAGGGTACTTCACATGGCGCCTCAAAAGCATTTACAAATCTTCCTAAAAAGTAGCACAATTGGTTTTGTTAAAACTTTGTCTTTGGATAACGTAAAGAACGCTACATGCTTCCTACAGTCTGGCCGGAACATGAAAATTCCCACCTATGTTTCTGTTTCCGGCCAGTATCAACTCCTCTCCAGCTCTCAACTGCTGCCCAGGTAACGTGACCAAAAGTTGTAGAATGAAATGTACGTGGAACAACGGGAAACAAGCATCTGAGAACATTGATCACGTTACCACGGAGTGCCGCTACCTGTCACCTTTATGGAACGCCCGACACAACAACATTGGGGCCATTTATAAAGAAGCAGCCATTGCAGCGGGGTGGCAGGTGCTCCGGGAGAATCAGGCAGTGGTGGGCAGCAATCGCCCTGATCTCGTACTCGCGCGGGGCAGAATGGCACTCATGGTGGACTTCGCGGTGGCTGACGCTCGAGAGGGCAAACTTGAGAAGAAATTAGAAGAGAAGCGCCAAAAATACGAAGCCACCCGCGCCCACCTCATTACCGTCGGTTACCACAGCGCCGAAGTACTCCCGCTTGTGATAGGGGCACTGGGAGAATGGTGTGCGGGTAGTGACGCCGCACTAAAGAAAGTTACAGACGGCCACAATCTAAAAGCTTTAAGGGGGGAAAAATAGTTCTTTACACTAAATTAAGTTCTTTATGCTATGCTTTCAGAATTCTTTCAATTTCAGTCAGCCTACACACTGTTCGTTGTGTATATTTCGCGAGTGTTCATTCCCGCCTGAGACGTGGCATAATATTCTGGAGAAATACATCTTATAGTACCCAGAGTTTTAGATTACAAAAACGAATTGCTCGAATAATAAGTAAATCCCACCCACGTGAATCTTGTAAGCCTCTCTTTATTAATCTAGGTATTTTACCGTTACCTTGTCTCTTCATATAACAAACAGTAGTTTTTGTCAAAAATGACTTACTTAATGGCGAGAATATATTTTCAGCAAACGCCATTGTCTATAACTACAACACTCGACGTAGAAATCATATTCATCAGGTGACAGTATCAGCAGCTCACTACAAACAATTCACTTACAATATATATACATTATTTTACAACATCTTGTCAGATGATATTAAACGATGATAAAAACGATACAAAAGTTTAAGTCCTAAGTAAAATGTTTTCTGCTGCACAAATGTTTCTATACAAGTAGAGACTATACCGAGCATCCAAAAGGAAAGTAATATTAATTTTAACAATGACATTTAATGTATTTTATACCATTTGGATTGTATAATTGTAAACAATCTGTAACAAGTATTGTACTTCAGCTTCAGGGTCAATGACCCCCATCTCGATCAGGTTTTCGTCCAGTTTCCCTGATCCTCGAGCAAATGCTGAGATGGCCCCTTGTTTTGCGTCTGGATATAAATGTAACTTCAAATTAACTTCTCCTCCGTCACACAGTTTTTAACTGTTTTTGACGTATATAAATGAAACACTACCCATGTGACCGACTTAGATACCCTGAACGACTGACTGGGAAAGGTGGCTACGGGGAATCAACTGATGTCATTGTAGTGCCACTGATCGGGAGGTCCTACGTTCGTGTCCTGACGAAGGCAATATTATTTGACAGCCAGTTAGCTAAGTCGAGTTCTGTCGCTTTGTGGAGGAGAATTTTAGCGGCCGGCTGCTTTGATTGGTAGCATTCCGTGGTTTCTCTGATTAACACCAACCGAATGCCTGGCTGTACCGTACCAAATGGGCCACAGACCGAGCACGATCTTTTCTTCTTAGTCCTTACCCTATCCTACCCTTTACTTACACACACACACACATGCACTACACTACCACACATGCCGCTAGACTACACTACCATACGTGGGCGGGATTGGCTAGAAGCTTAGAGCTTGTCCCGGCTGGGGCGATGCGCCGCTGGTGGGAGATACCCTGTTTGGGAAACCCACGCTAGCCGACGGTAGGTCGGCGCCGGATCTGGCCATCCAACGAGGGAAGATCACCGCCATTTTCCAAGCAAAAACATGCACTAGACTTACGGGACTAATGCATCCTACCTTACGGGACCGTAATAGATGACGCGCCCATAATCACTAACAATCAATCAATCACCGCACTTGCTGGGAGACCGGTCGGGATCTTGAAGCTTGTCCCGATTGGCGCGATATCCCCTCTGGAGGGAGGTACCTGGTTGGGGAAAATCTCACTAATCGACAGTAGGTCGGCGTCGGATTTACCCATCCAGAGGGGAGGGAAGATCATCGCTACCATCCGAGCAAGAGCAATCACTACACTTTCGGGACTTATTACCTTAGCAATTGACGCGCCTGGAATCAATCAATCTAACAGCGATTGGTTGACAGTTCGTCTGTAAACAGCTGTAGCGCCTAAACTGTTCAGCCGATTTTCTCCAAAATTGATATTCCCTGATCGATCTGATCAAGACTGGAAGATTGGGGAGTTTCTAACGGATATTTTGATTGTTGAGGGATTTGTACATGAATCGAACATTTACCGTTTTATGCCTCTGCCCGAGTTCGATCCATACGGCATCTGAATGGCGTAGTGGTATGTTTCGACAAGTTATCTTAGAGGATCTGAGCTCGTGTCTGGAAGCGAAAGTAATTGCTAGTTGAAAACACTTTTGCTGGTTTATGTAGAAGTATAAATGCAAGTTGAGTGACTACTTTCCAAACTATGGGCGGTTAAAAGCATTGCGCATTTATGATTATAGACAAGGATAACACTTAGCGTAGTGTAGCAACGCCCGTGAATTTACATTGGTAATGCACTGCGTGGCTAAATGTACGCCTAACATGTGTCATTGCCATTGCGGCATCTGCATTGAAAAAGATCATTCACGATAAATCGACAATAAACTGTTTACCAATGGCGAACATTGGGTAATCTACATCGAGGTTGCCTGTTGTACACTAACTCTTACATACATATATCCCAGCTCATACATACGTATTCAGATCGTAGCCACGACAAAACCACCAGCAACCTGGCTGGTCGTTTTTGGATGGTCAAGGTCGTTAGTGTAGGACGGCCATGGTTGAGTCCCCGACTACCAGTGGTGCAGAATGGGCCAGCGCCGCGCGTGACGGCGCAGTGGAAAACTCGCCACACCACACCACACCACACCACACCTGTGGCTTGTGTGGCTGCTGTCGAGAGACCGACCAGGGTTCCTCCAGCAACTAGGGCTTGTGCGCTCTCCAATGCGACCTGCCGTTCACTAGTTGCAAGCTCCAATGCAGCACGCAGCAATGGAAGGCACACTTATGTCATAACAGCATGCAAGATCAGCGACAGTAGGCAAAGTAGCTGAGAATTGTTCCTGATAGGCCCAGTAATAGGGACTATTACTTCAATGCTGTCCGGGTGACGCCGCGTCGTTGGCAGATAGGCCGACGTTTCGCCCGTCCTGTTGCAGGCTTCTTCAGGGTAGTCACAATAAAGTTCCTCCTCCGGTGTTGTATCTTTTTCAGCTCAGGTAACGCGAGTACGTCGTGATTGGCGGAGAGGTCCCTCTGATTGGCTCGCGGTCTGCATTGGAGTAATGGACTCGAGCCGCGGAAGCCTACGTGTACAGTAATAGGGACTACCGACTCGGGGACACAATTGACTTGCTTCAATACCTACCTACAGACCCTCTGCAGCTAGCGACGGCTACCCTTGTGGGTTTGTAATTGATCTCTTCGAACAACCTGCCCCTTCGCCTCCGGAACCACCTGTACCCCTCTCACACCGAGGCAGATAAACTCCCCATCAAGGTCAGTACACACAGCCGCACTGCCTGATCTTGGGTTGGTCGTGAGTGCCTTATGTGAAACCAGCATGTTTTGCTGTTTTCATATTTTTTGACTATGTTGGGAACATTCATGGGAGATCCACGTTGCTTGGGCAGTAAGTATTTTCGATTTGTATTTATATGATATTATTTGTCTGTTTTTTCAGTAAATTCACTGTACCCCCTTTTTTGTGTTCAACTAGTGTTAATGTTTTCATTTCTCCTCCTTGCTAGAGATCCATTGAGGACGGGAAAAGTGTTTTCCCGAAAGTAAACTCTGGAAAATTGTTAATAAAATGTATTCAAACTTTTGTGGAGATTATTTCCTTTACCATATTATGGATTACCACAAGATATCTGCTACCACCAGAGAATTTAGATGGTAAAGCTTTTTGCGTTTCTTTTTGGACGTTGTTTTCCCCTCGCTGTCTTCATCACGGCCCTTGAAACATACCGAGAGAGATCTATAGGATTTCTCGCCAAGTGACGGCGTTTTACCTCCGGAAAGTCCCCTTCCTGCTCACTCGGATTTTCGGAATCTCTCTCCTTTAAAAATGTAGGCACTTGTTGGAGTTGGCCGTGTGTTCTCCTTCGCAGTTCCTACAGCGCAGTGTTTTGGCGTAAGGTTCTACTTCGTGTTCTGACCTGCCACTGTTAACGCATACCGGGTTTTCTGCAATTCAACATTATTGCGTATGGCCGAACCTTTAGCACTTAGGGCAGCGCAATGTGTTGGGCACATTCTGTCGCACGCGAGGATTGTAGAATCCGCAGCTGATCCTCTCCGGAAGCGCTGGGAGTTTGAACGTCAGGGCCAGAGTGCGAGTCGGGATCTCTCTCCCGTTCTCATTCTCTTGATCCTGAACAGGATCCTCGGTGACACCTTGGCTCTCGAAGAAAGAGTCCTCCTGACTTTCAGAAGCACAATCGTCCTAACTGATCACTCTCTTACAAAGGTAGGGTAAGTGGTCACTTGCACCTGTAGGCCGGCAATCTGCTTAGTTTTTAGAATCCGTTCTATCCGATAATCGGTGCGCACTTCAAAGGGAATGGCACTATTCCTTTGTCACAAGACCGCTTGTAACTTCCCAAAAAGAATACATAAGAACATTCTCTACATCCCTTTGCCAGGACGTGGACCGATCCCCCTCGATGGGGGTTTCTAGTAGACGAGGCTCAGGCGGGAACGCATTTACCTTCGTCCTACAGGCCTCTCTGCATGCTCGATGGCGCCTGCTGATGGCGATTCACGCTGGCAGAAAGCTATCAAACAGACAATACGGTTTCAGGACGAAGCAACCTAAGGTAGATGCAATCAAACTCGTAGTGGAAGCCGGTGAAGACAAACTGTAGGTAAATACCACTCCCGCAAAATAGTGCTGATAGCAACTCTCCACGTGCGGAACATATCAATTCGGCTAGGTGGACGAATATCCCGATGGCCCTGGAGAAGAAGTTTAAGGTACCACGCTACAACCTACGAATCCTCAGTGACTTGTTGAGGGAGAGGGGACTAGTATGTAACACCGCAAACTGATCCGGGAACAGAGACGTCACGACGGGAGTAGCGCAAGGACCGACCAGACTTATGGAACGTTTCCTACGACGACGTTCTTCATATGCAAATGCTAGAAGACACTGCCCTGACAGGGTACGCCCACGACATTGCAGGCGTCATTCAGACACGCACGATGTCAGAGATCCAGTGGAACCGTAACCAGGTGATTCGACGCGACACAACATGGAACGGTCTTGGCCTTGGAACTCATCCTTTTGACAAGAAAATAGATTCTGACGTGATTCCCTTGACTGTCTATACAGAAGTTATCTGAATAAAGCTGTCCGTGCAATACCATGGGCTCACGCTTGACACCAAACTCACCTTCGGTGAACATATTAGATGGGCTAACTGATGGTCAACGTTGGAGGAACGAGACCGGGAAAGCAGCGTCTACTCATCTGTGGCGCACTCCACAATCCTGTAATTCACTGAAAAACAATTTTTGTAAAATTGGCCTATATCTTGTTCTAAGATATGTGAAATGATGTGCTGATTAAAAATATGCAAACTATTTTGTCTCTATCGCCCACCGGTATACAATTCAACCATTTATATTCCACTATAAAATGTTTGTTAAATGGAGTACTAATGTACGAGGAATTAGTCAAGAAAATAGATTGATTCACATGACACGCATACTACATGGTAATATAAATTTCAAGATATAATACACACACAAAATCTATACATCCTAAAAATACTTAATGTAAGGTGTAATTGATTTGAATATCTTGGCTGTAGATTTGCATGTGTGCTGAGCATTTGGCATGTCACGCTGAAGTGTCCAGGTGTAGTTAGCCTACATTGCTGCACACCATTGACCCTGATACGGTACGCCATCAACGAGATTTCCTGGTGAAAACCATGTTAGTCATTGATCGAATCTAGGTTTTGGAAGAAGTCAAGATGTGAGTTTGTAGGCACTGATGCCTTTTTCACAACATGTACCGAGTTGATTGATAATTTCCACGGAAATTGGCAACAATGGATTCGAATGCCATCCGTGCACTTTATTCAGTATCATTCAGTAAGTCTTGGAAATGGCTGCCAGAAATTACCTTCTATAATTGTGGACCTGCGAATACACCTTCTTTCACTTCCTATAACTCAACTCAAGGGACATATTGCACAGGTACCGGACAGCATCTGAGTCGTGAATCCCAGCTTCATGTGAAGCGGTGGCATTATTACGTTGTCAGGGTCAATAAACTACACACGAAGGACTTTTTTATTTCCTGGGTGATTCTAGTTTTGATAGGCCAATTTTTTCTTTATGTACTGGTACTATCTACCTGTACTCTCCGCGTAGATAGTTTCATATGTCTCTTCCAGGTGGGTAGAATATCCCATTAGTATTGATGCATATTTGTTTCCAATTTGTAATAATACTGCTTTCAATCTTTTCTTAGTTCAGTAGATGAACAATTGCCATGCTTCGATGTTGTGTTCCACCCCGAGGCTTGGCAAGAGACCTTGAACGTCCGCACAGAAGCAAATATTGTCACTCATTGCAAAGTAATGAGATATCGAAAATGTTTTAACATATTACCTTACATATATTGTTCACAGATGACAAATATATTGTGTGGCATTGCGTAAAAAACAAAAAACATGGGAATAAAAATTGTTGAACGGTGTTCATGATAATCAATTTTGGTCGATATCTTAAAAACCAGACGTTACAAAGAACAATTAATTTCAGATTTGAAATCAACATAAAAACTACAATGGAAAAAATAAACACCATGTCTATAGCTTGTTTATCAGTATAATCGGGGATATGGGCAGACGTGCTCGCAAGGGAACACCATAGGCAACGCGTGAGCGCGATACAGAGGATAGGAGCGCTGAGAATTGCCTGCTCCTATAGAACTGTCCAAACCTGCAGAACTGGTAGTGCCTGGGGTCACAGCCATTCTCCTTGCTCAGGAGGGGAAACTCATGCACCAGACGAACACCGAACTGGGAAGCCGATGGGCCCATAGGGAAGCCAGAGCCCTCGCAATGGAGCACTGGCAGCACAACTGGGAATACGAAAGCAGAGGAAGATGGACAGCCAGGCTCATCCCGCATATAACTCTTTGAGCCAGGTACAAGCATGGTGAAGTCTCCTTTCACCTAACACAGTTCCTCACTGGTCACTGTGATTTCCGTAAATACCTACACCGAATGAAGAAGTCGGAAGCGGAGAATGCGTGTACTGCCTCGCATAAACCGATCATGCCGAACTTTCATTCTTTGTCTTCGAGAGATGGGTAGGAGTTATAAATCCTCATTAAATTATTGAGATTGTGCTTACCTCGTAATACGTTATGCTTACCTCGACCTACCTTATGTCGTAAATTCCGTTTCAGTCTAAAACTTTGAAATTCGCGCCAAAATGTAATTGGGAAACTGGTTCATCAAATGTTTTTATATTTTAATTTTTGAAAAGTCTCACTAACAAGCATGATATTACAACTTTTTGCCGACTAATGTTTGTTTTTATGTGAAAAGTATTTATATTATAGAAAAAAATCAACAAACCTCTTTTGTTTTTATATTTATGCATTGTTTCTAATATAAATCAAATAACTGGGTTTTAACAAATACTATAGAAACTCTATAGTAATTGGTTTTAGGTATATCAATCATGCATATTTATAATATAAATCAAATTGCTCAGATGTAGATTTATTAATCACTGACAATTAGAGACAGGTAATCATTGTCACTGTCTTCTTCAATAACTGGCATCATGCGATCGTTTATAAACAGACTACTCAAAATTTCTGACGGTTTAACAATTTTTGAGATGCAACGAGCGTGTGTCAAATAAATGATCGCAGCTACGGCCAGGAGCAGCATCCCAGAGTGCCACATCCGTTCGCACGTTCACTGTAATATAGTTTCACTCCCAATATTCCCGTGGTGGAAAAAGATGGGTTGGCTCAATACCACCTAGTTATAGATGTTGGCCGCCAGGTTGCAGGGGGAGCAAGAAGTCCTGAGAAACATTTTGAAAGTGTCACAAAGTGACAATTTTCAACGATGTATAGCCAAAAATAACGATGAAAATGTAATTAAAATAAAAGATACAATATTTTAAAAAAGTCCTTATCGGTGTAACATCTATAAGATTTCGAGTTCATATGTCGTGATTGAATCTGTGTTTAAATATTGGTAAAAAGTTTTTACAATCATGTTTCGGCGTGAATTTCAAATTTTTAAACTGATAAAATTGGTTTTAATTTTTTTACTATCGTCGACATAGTTTAAAAATATGAAATAAATATACATGTTGTATAATGTTATAAGACACATTCTAAGAGGAAAAACAGAGACAGTACTACATCCAACGTTATCATGTCGAAAATTAATTTCAAAAATTTATTTATTTTCTATTTGGCGTCAAAATTGGTTGGTCAAAATTCCTTCAAATTCAACTATTTTCTCTCATCTCTATAATTTTTGTCCGCATGATACATGAAATAGTTGCTGAGATAAAAATAAAACATGAAAAACACGTTTCTCGTTTCTCCGTACCACATTGCCATACGAGGATGCTTTTTGGCGATTCTACGGCTGTTTTTACACTCTTTTCTCTGAGCATCACGATTAATTTGATTTGGGGACACTTTTCACCACCCTATTCGGCTACATCATTTCAAGCACGAATTACGCAAAAACCCGCCACCATCCAACGAGAATGAATAGTATACTTAAAAATTGCGCCGAACGCGAAATATCAACGTAAACTTTCGCTGACAATGGCTACAACAAGGCCACGATCAATAGGGCCCTAGAACTCACATTCGACCCGCCAGCGCCAAGGAAACTCCTTTTTAGGGCTGGAAAAAGAGCAAAAATGTCCCCCACGTCGTCTCCCGCGACGCTCGTCCTTGCTCTCCTACGGGGAACGAAGTGGCACGCGCAGTTCACCTGGGGCCGGAGCAGGGATCTGTGGAGCGCACGCGGCTTCCCCATCTCGGCGCAGGGAAGAGCCGTCGAACGCCCTGACGCCCTGACGCGCTGCCCGACGCTGCGGCCCGCGGCCGAGACCACGCCGACGCCGCGACGCCACGCTCGTCACCCTAACCTCCAACCCTCCATCTTTCCCTCAGTATAGAGATGTCCAGAACACGTGACCTTTAGTAGTTCGGAGGGCAGCACCCTCGCCTCTGGGTGACAAGCGACAGGCTGCTACAAACACAGCATCGTAATAGTATGAGCCACTAAAATTTTGTGGATCTTCAAGAATTTATTTGTAGTAAAAGAGCAATCCTCATCCCCTTTGTCCTTTCTTTTTACAGGAAGAGCGGCACTGTTGTATTTTGGAACTGCAAGGACATCAGCAGACGCCCGAAGCAATCAGAACGTCTCAGTTTTATTGCTCGACACAATATCACTGCTATGATGCTAGGAGAGACATGGCTTAACGGGCATCGTTTTTTTAATATTCCAGGCTTCAGAAATGACAGAGCAGCACAAGCAGCTAATTTGACAGATGCCACCAGAGGAGACGGCACAGCCATATTAATTAATTATGTTTCAGTTCTCTCGCACCTGCAGCACGCAGAGACCACCGCTGTAGTCATCAGACGGAACGCGGGCCGCTGCGCCTCATTTCTATCTGCGCTCGTCCTGACCGCTCCGCTGAGACATGCGCCCTACTAGCAGCAGATATTGAAAAAGTAGATGAGGCAAACGAACTCCAACACTCGTGGCAGGCGAGTTTAATGCCAAACACATCGCTTAGAGCTCCCGAATCACTTGCCCTAGCGGCTGTAAGCTGAAAACAATAGCTGATGCAAACAGCTGAGAGATTTACGCCCCACCACACCCACCCACTATCCCTTCCATACGAAGCAAGTCAGATGTTTGAGGTACTGCGCTTTGCCAAAAAGTTCATTACCCTCCCACGCTCACAATTAATTAAGATAACCATTTTCCAGTGATGGCGTATATGAGACGCGGCGGCTTATCCCTGTCTACTGCACCTACGACGCAAAGCGACGCACAAGTTGGCAACAATTTCAGATCAAGCCGCAGCAGCGTATCCCTGACGCGTCTGCTCTGTCTGATAGAAGTCGGAGCAACAAAATTCGCCGAAGTTGTGACAGCCTCAACGCAGCAGCTGAGAAGCAACGTTCCTCTAAGAAGAAGCAGCCACACACCTATTTAATAATTTAATTTCTAGGAAAAAACAGAGCGTGCAGAGTGTGGCAGAGCATGTGACACCCAGCTGATAAACAGGAAATTAATCGACTGAAACGTAAAGCAGAAATCGAATTAGGTGAATACCGTAATCAGAAATGAGAAATTGTTATTACGCCTTAAACCTGAAGATAACTCATTGTGGAAAATTTCACGCATGTTTCCAGGAAACCAATTTCAATCCAGCACAGGAGAGTACGTTGAATCGAACGAGGCGAAAGCAGAACTCCTTGCTAATGTTCTAGAATCTGTTTCAGCCGGTCGAGGAGGCGCCGCTAATACCGCACGTTGTCGAAGTACAACAAACGGTAATGGCGGCACTTCACGCGCCCGCCGACTAGCCGAGTTTCACTTGAGAAAGAGAAGTTAAGACGGCCATCACGGAGCTAACAGTTAAGAAAGCACCAGGCCCCAACGGCATCTCTAACGACGTCCTGCTGAAGCTGCAAAAGCAAACCATAGTGTTTTTGTTCGCTTTGTATAATGCAATATATATATATATATATATATATATATATATATATATATATATATATATATATATATATCAGCATTTTCCGAGACAATGAAAGGACACACATGTGCTCGCTTTTTACAAAGCGGTCATAATCTCGAAGCTGCACGAGACGTACAGGCCCATTAGGCTACTTAACACACTCGGAAAATCATATGAGCAAAATTGATTTTAACCAAAATTCTTAAATTTGTTTCAGATAAATCTCTTAATAAAGAGCAGTTCGGCTTTCGAGCGAATCACAGCAAACGCACAGCTTATGCGAATTACGGCCCGCATAAGACGCAACTTCAACGAGGACCGATTCAGAGATGGAGTTTTCCTCGACGTTGCCAACTATGACAAGGTTTGGCACGTCTACGGCACCTTTACAAACTCCAAACCTTGTACTTTCCTTTGTACCCTGTGACCTTATCCACTCTACCTAGCAAACAGAACGGTTCAAGTAATGCTTCTGAATGCTAAAGCTACCCGCCACGGTATACGGGCCTGAGCTTACAAAGGAGCGTGATAGCTCCTACGCTCTTCAACCTCTAAGTACGCGACATTCCCTCGCAGCCACAAACGGAACTCGCCTTGTACGCTGACAATACGGCTGTAATAGCCATGTAGAAAAAGATGAAGCTTCTCCAGAAGTACCTGGATCAACATTTAATACAGATCCAGCAGAGGATGAAGCTGTGCCGAATCAGTCAAGGCGAGTGCAGCTGTACTCTTCACGTGGCGAGAGGGATTCTCAGAGCCGAAGCCGCTCGCACAATGCGGTGACGCAATTCAATGGAGCAAAAATGTAAAACATCGAGGAGTCACACTAAATATCCCACTCACTTATAATGTGCAAAGTGATCTGGAACCAATCAGAATTCGACGCTCCGCCTAAAAATGTTATGAGTCGGCTGAATATGAAATCTACTCCGGATTGCAACCAGCTTCCTAAGGAGCAGATCTAGGAACTGTAGGTGACTCTACAATACTGTGTGCAAAAAGTGTGCTGTTCTCAATAAACCAAAATCTTGTCCTTTCGTTTGAATGACCTGGGAGTTTAGCCAAGTTGTTACACAAACTTCGCGGAAAACTCCCAGAGCTCTCATAACTATTACTGTACTGTCTAAAGAGTCTTCAATTTGTCTGAAGCCTCTTCTTCCTTACGTGACACAAAATCTACGTACATCAGCTCGAGGGTGAGCGGCATGATGCATTGCAAGTTTCTAGTTTTTCGATCCATGATGCGAATTTCTTGCCTAGTCCAGTCCACTAGCCCGGAACTGTATTTGGCTACAGGCACCACCGCAATTACAGATATTTTATTCCTGGAGTTCAGAGCCGACTGCAGGAAAAGTCGCATTTCTGTAAGGCACTCTACGAATTCTCTATAATTGTGTCGTTCCTGATGGTCTCACTTTCTTCAGTGCCCATATATTTGTGTTTTACCTACATCAAAATCTTAATCACAGTGTGCATATCAACTTCAACGTTCTCTGATTTTGTCATTTTGCCTCTATTTAAATTGACTTTTACACATTTGTCAAGACCAAATTTCACGCAGATGACACTGGTAAAATCATTGACCAGATACAGCATTTGGGGGGAAAACCGCTTCATTCTTAGCAAACACTTAAAGATCATCCATGTAAAAAAATATGTGATACTCGTCTTCCATCACCATGGAGCTTGTAACCAAAGTCAGCGCGTGATAACTGTCTAGATAGTGGAATCATACTAATGCAAAACAGCAGAGAGGATAGCGAACACCCTTGAAAAATATCCCTGGTAATCTGAATACTTGTTTCTACCACTTCCTTTCCGCGGTGTATTAGTAATCAGGTATTCCACAACATACTAGCTTTGCAAAACTCAGTAGGTCTAGGATGAAATCGATAGATCTCCAGGGTCGTCAAAGTCCAATCGCGTGGAACACTGACATAGGATCTGGTAGTCAATCCTAGCAACGCTCAAATTACGTTTTCGTTTCCTTGTGTCATTCAAGATGACATTATTGAATAGTAAGGTTTCCTTTCAGCCTTATAGGAACCTTTACATCCTTTCTGTTTCATCCAACTGGCACCAAATGGTTCTACTCTAGGTGTCTGAACATTTTGTTATAGTCCAAATAATTTTCTGTCTAGTTGACAGTTCGGATGGGGATAATTGAGCGATGGTGCTACTTACCTGGGCGCCAGACACGTAATCGTTCTTGCATCACATCACAACTAGCAACAAACAAATCGCAATAAGAGCACACAACAGTTGGCAACACAGATCCGCACACACGAAGCATAACCAAAGAAGTAATGGCGCTTTTCAGTTCACAGTTGCTTCGCGCTGTAAGATTAAATTTTTAATAAGTATCAGCAACCCTGTAGTGACGTCAGTAGAATTTGAAGCCTCTGATTGGATAACGGAACTCTCTCTCTCCAGTCAGCTCCTAGCTATGAAGTAGACAGAAATATTATTCGAACAATAGCTGTTGCGATAGTTATAATTGTACATTACTGGCAGACAAGTGATTAACCTGTAGTACTCCGCCAAAGTACTGTCTCCTTTGGGTAGAAGATATGTGATTGCCGCCTGTGAGCTATTCCGGGAGTTCCTTTCGGTTTCCTAAAATTTTATTGCCTTTGCTAATTGCTGTTAATTTCTTAATCCAATAATTCTGGATCTTATCAAATCTGGGGGGTTTTCAGTTTCCCATATTCACATTGCTTGGAAGATGTCCTTTTTCCGAGAATCAGCGAACAGATTTCCACAAGTTCATCGGCAGCATCAACTTGAGATTGGAGTTAAAATGCGACTTAATTGTAGGATATGCTTTCTTCCCAGATTCCTGCTCAAAATGTTTCCTCAACTTTTGCAAGAGGGACAGAATTGTCTCTCGGTTTTGAGTCAGATTCCAATAGAATCTCTTCGCGTCTGTTTCAAGCAACAGATTCTGTACACGGAAATCTACTCTACGTTTGTAACGTCTAATGCTTTGAACCCATGGTTGTTTTTCCTCTTTTACCTTCTCACCATCCATTAGCTTTGTATCATTCTGGATTTTGTACAGCATGGTGTAGTTTTCGTCGAGCTTTAAAGGCGTGCGTTGATGCCTCGAATAAGAGTGATATTTCACGTCGGCTTTCCGATTCATAATTCTTTTGTGTGCTTGCTATGCTTAGTAATATTTTACAATTATAACTGAATAACATATGTTGATATATACTTTGTTTCTTTGAAATTATTTAGAAGTTATCTAGATTGTTTGTTGAAGCAGATAATTTTGATTTTAGTAAATGACAGGAGGTTACTTCTACCTTTTTGATGAGAAAGTTAAGTTAACGTAAGAAATTGATTTCAAGATACAGCAGTGGCGGCTCATGGTCATGCCATTAGGGTGTGCAATGTCCCTCTTCTCTATCCCTTCGTCTCTCCTTCTCTCTCAAACATACACGCATACACACACATGTAGAAAGGCATCGATTTCATGCATACATGTATTTTCATTAACATAAATAATGACAATTAAACACAGAGCAACTTAAGAAGTCTGGTCGTATGCTAAATGGTATCTTTCATCAGTGAGGTTACCCGCATTTCTTTTCACAACACCTGCTTCGACTTTACTGAACAAGGACCCCTTCCGAAATATTTATTACTGGAGTCTGATTACCGCGTAACTACTCAGCACGTTCCGGAAGTTTTTACAGGGATGTTAAGAGTTCTATTGTACACGTTGAATCAAAACTTTTTTACTCCTACATTTGCTATAGAGTATTTTCCATAAGCTCGCTGTACAAATGTTAGGCTAAAAGTACAAGTTATCGAAAACTAAAAATAATCTAGATAATTTGTCGTCTGCAATGTGCGACGAAAGACGAACTCAGTTCAACGCTGTTTCTTTTCAACAAATTTTTCTTCAAGCTTGACAAGACAACGTACGTTCCAACTTCGCATTAAAAAGTAGCCGACTATATATGTTTAAAAATGCATTTGGGTTTTCGTTAATTCGAAATGGATTTGTAATTGCAACTCACTTCAAAATATAAGAGCATGTGCGTATAATATTGAAGTAACACAATTCTTATGAATTTCACTGCTTAACAATGCGTTCGCGTCTCGCGCGCTAGCGAATAACTGTTTCATTGGAAGGGATGTGAGCTCTCTCCAGTGGAGAGATATCTCACACTTCCATCGTTCATTGTCACACGTATTTCTCCTACAAACTTGTACTAGCTGAGTGTTATCTCTTCGAGACATATCCAGGCATTCGCTGATATCGCCACAGCGCACACGCAGTGGCGACCGTACACTCAGCCAAATGCTCCTTCCCTCCATAAAGCCCTGTTCCCCCCCAGACCCACGGAAGCTACCGCCGCGCTCTACTCGTTCGCAATTTCCGGGTGTGCGCCGGCTGGCTTCCACAAAGGGCACTGGCGGAGGACTGCTGCTTCCGAACGGCGCGTTTTGAAGTTCCATGATTCGCAAACCCTCTGAGAGGATTTATCTCCCCTTCTTTAGAGATGTTTAAGAGAAAATGCACCGAATTGATTTGGGTGTGCACATGCGAACGCCCGAATAGGCACGATCCGCCACTGACATGCAGTAATTCACATTGAATGATAAGAATGACTATGAAGTTGCAAGAGCATAATCTCTTGATATCAGATTCAGGAGTGTTTAGCCAATTAAATTATTGTCAAATTATTGAAAAGATGGGAGGCTGCGAGCAGTTATAAACGGAATGAAGCACATATAACGTTCTTACTAGCCTGCAAAACTTCCAGAGTTTTACTGAAGTTTGTCACGAATATAAAAATCAGTTTGATGGCGTATTCTAAATCCATACATATAAAAAATCAAAAACACTGAAGAACCTTCCAATTTTAGGTTCTTTCATTTATAATTAGGGGCAGGTTTTCTAAAAATATTACCTTAGTAGGGTTTCGAACGAATTGGAAGGAAAGGTGAAGTTATTTATGTCAAGGGAAGATTTACTCTTTTATGAATCACAATGAGTTCGTTTAAAAAGGATGAATAATAGGTTTGTCGATTTGAAATACAAGACGTATGCTAATTTGTTTAGAAGATATTTTAATTCTCATTTTCGGGAAAGATATTCTCAGGAGAACATGAGTCATAGAAAAGTTGTCAATCTGAGAGATGTACCGCTTCCTGAGCATGTAACACGTACCCTAACATTGGGCCCAATTTTAAATTTAATTAATTTTTTAATTTAAATTAAATTGTGGAGATCATAGAGATTTAAGTTTCCAGACCATCAAAAGGATTGAAACGTCCATTTGACGGTGCCTGACATACACAGGGAGAATGTTAGGCTACCTATTTCGAGGTATCTGGTTAAAGCCAAAGAGGTCCTTAAGCGTAAACAGCCTCGTTACGTTTTGTCGTTACATCGGGATTTTATCAGCACAAAGCAGTATTTTACGGAAAATAATGATTTGATTGTCGTCAAAGACGATTAGAGGAGTGCTACTGTGATCTTAAATAGGAATGAATATCACTTAATTAATCTTTCAATAATACCGTAAATTACAAGCGCATTCCAAAGCCTAGGGAGACTTATGTATTAACGTATATCCAAATAACAATCAGGTTTTGGAAATCAAGTGATTGGATAGTTGATAGAACAAAAAATTGTACCCTAATGTATCACAATTGCCAAGGGCGTACGGTTTCCCTAAAATACACTAGGATACCGATTCGACCAGTCGTGTTATCAGTAGGCCATGGCAATTGCCTAGTGTCCAAATACTTGGCACAAATATTAAAATTGTTGTTAACAGATGATTACACATACACGGAAAAGAATAGTTTTGAGCTCGTTAAAAGGTGGCAGCAGTTAACATAGATGAAAATGATATCATGATATCCCTTGACATAGAATCTATGTCCCCTTCAATCCCGCATAGTTCGATTTCGAGCACTTCAAACCAGATTCTGAGTGACACAAAAATGTGGCATTTTTTAGAGTTGATTTTTTACAAGACATTGTTTAAAGCTAAAATCGCTATCTCCAATTTTGTGGTTTTCAAATGTTCACTTCATAGCATTTCCAAACCGTGGTGCTTTAGAATGGCACAGACTTTCTCGTAGTAATTTGTTATAATTTCCTTGGTGTGGGTTAGCTTTACGGTCATGTCCCATCCTCCTCCCAGCTTCCATCTATCTCCGCCCAAAATACACTGTGGCAAAAAGTATTGCAGCACCCTAATTGCATAGTACAATTTCTGCCTCCGTAGACATACAGCACACACAGACAGATTAATATACATGACTGCATGGACAGAGCCATGTGTGACTCGCACATCCAGCAACAGAAAGAACCATCGACCGGAAACGCCACATCACTACTGCGTGTACCCGCCGCGGGCAGTACGGCAAGTCCTGATGCGGGCTGGCATCCCATCGAACAGGTCGCGCACAGTGTCCTGCGGTACACTGTTCCACGCATCCTGCACCACCTCATGGGTCAGGCGTTGGCACATAATGTCCCACACATGGTCGATTGGGCGAGCGTGCCGGCCAGAGCAGTTGAACATCGCGTAGAGCGTGTTGCGTAGCACGGGCAGTGTGAGGGCGGACATTGTCCTGCTGGAACAACGCCCCACCCTTCCGTTGCAAGAAAGGTATCAGCACAGGCCGCACAACGTGCTGATGTATCCAGCGCGTTGTAGCTGATGATACACCACACCATCACTACCAGGGTGGGCCCTACGTGACGTGGACGAACACACTCCAGACGCACGCGCTCCCTGTGCGACGCCGCACACATACACCGCTGGCGTGCTGGCAGAAGGGTTCTCATCACTGAACACCACTGCACGCTATTCTGTCTCCCAGCTGACCGCACATTTCACCATGCTAGACGTGCCCGTCGATGGTTCGGCGTGAGAGGCAGTCGGGCTAGCGGAATGCGCGATTGTAATCCTACAGCAAGTAACTGGTTCCTAACGGTGCATAGAGACACGTTGGGGGGCACATCTGCTTGGCGCAGGTGCTCGTACGGTCTGCCAACGCCGCCCTCACGATGCGTCGACCTTGACGTTCGTCAGTGCTCCGCGACACCCCGAAGTGGGTCTACGGCTATTGTAATGCTCGTCTACCCATTGTCACCAGCACCGCACCACCGACGTCGCATCACAGCCTACGTGAGAGCAAGGACCACCCGGCATCACGCAGGCCGACAATCCGACCCCGCTCAAACTGGACAAATTGCTTAAAGAAGGAACGAGTGCGACACCTCGGCATACCGAAGTCCCGACTAGACCTTATCGCAGTGGACAGCGCCTTTTAAAGCCGCGGTAGAGATGGCCATTTCGTCACCGGGCGTCAGTGACCCGTGAAATGTTAATTGTGGCTTCTACGACCCCCATCCCTTATCGCCGACTTGATTGCTCGTGACCTTCCCGGTGTTACTATACGTTTTTCCACCAGGGTACATTTTTTTAAGTTTTCTCAATTTTTCGGTTTCCTAATGGTAGATTCGAAATATTACTTTTAAAACATTAAAGGAGAGTCAAACCTATGGAAATTTCCTTGAATTTAGAGCGGTTTTTAAGAAAAATTGTTTTAGCTCGTGTAAATGCAAGGTTTGAAAATATTTTTCACAGGAATCCTTTGTTTTCGAAAAGCTTCACTGGAAGTCATTTTAAGCAGTTCTATTCACAAATGCAATGATGTATACAAATTGCTGGAAATGTGTAAATTAACGGCGTAAGAGATATTTCAAAACACTACATTTGTGTAATTTTAGCCCATCATAACAAGCTAAAAAGATTAATCTAGGTGGTGGACTGTTCCAATCAAAATATCCTTTAAATACTAGCCGCAAAAAATCGAAATTACTAAAACAACGCGTATTTAACATATAATATGTATATCATTGGGTTCGTCTTTTTAACGCCCGTCATGATAGGGTAAAAATATGTATCGTTCCATTTCTAAAAAGCAAAGTTACCTCAATATCTCGTAAAATATATTGATAAAATGAAAACGAAAACATTCATCAATTAATCCCAATCCCTCATGCATTTCCGTTAAAATTGCACTGCAATAACTTCAACCGTTCAAAAATTACAGATGGTGACAAAGTTTCGTGACTCACCTGTATACTGGTAATTGCATTCATTTGTTATTATATTCATAGCCATACGTGTCATAATATTAAGCATTTGGAAACAAGTCTTGAACAATAATTAGACTCATTGCTATTTTGTTACCAATGCAGAAAAATCATACTTGCAATTCGTGTACCGATGCAAATAAGTTTTCTATAACTCAGAATCAAAAATGACTATTTTTCAAATAATCTTGCGATTTTTAATTTTTTTTTTATTTATGTTAAACTTTTACTCATCTTTCAACAATGTATAGTTAAAATGACGGGAAGGCATTCTAGAACTCTAGAAAACGTGCGCAGATATTTCCCCCCTACGTCACACGTTTTTACTATTTTTTTGACTGAATAAATGAAAATCTAGACTGTTTAATTATATATTGGATTCTCGAAATCAATTATATATTATCTAAGACGGTTGATATTGTGTTCACGTACTCTTTCAATTTGGGCGAACTTCGACTTAAATATATACACGAACAATTTTTACATTTGAGTTTATTCCCAATTTTCAACATCTGTAATTTGGGGAGAGGATATTTTTTATGAGGAATAAAGTTATTCTTATTGTTCATGGTATTATAAACATTAAAATCACATCTTTGTTTCAAAATATGGTCCAATTTTTGACTTAGTTGAGGCATATAAGATAAAATAGTCCAGACAGTAACATTGGAGTTGTTGCAATTCTTCTAAGTTTCCAGAGGGCTCCAACAATGACTATGCACCCACGAAAGCGAACGATCGCGACAATGAGCAAGCACTATGCGCACAAAATTAATTTGGAAGTTAGGGTCGAATTCATAGTAGTTTCTTATAATGAGTGATCCTTAAGTAAGAGATTCAAATTCATAGATAGTCCTTATTTTCAAATGAGTGACAAATGAGCAACCACTCATTCGTATAAAGTAGATCGCCTGTAGCCTTCAGTATACCTCATTTGCCAGAGGGTTAACCAGGTTTGGTTAAGTGAAGTCTACGAACACGTAGGTTTACACATCGCAGACGATTTCTTGGAGTATTTTAAGTTTTACACTAAAAATATCGTCCCCGTAACGGAGCGTATCAGAGATACTGATAATCCACTGGAAATATACAATGAATAATTCAGACGGTTCTAGTTTCGTTTCCGTAAAATCACTGTTGAAACAAAGATAGGCTTACCAATTCCACCTTTTATGAAGTTGCTAATAATAGCATTAATTTTACGCAACTTCCTTTCAAGTTCGTTCTATAAGACTGCATGCAAAAGATTTGAAATGTTGTGCAATCTTCTGAAAGAAATGAAATGACTTTACACCTTCCAGATAATTTTATTGTAGATTTAATAAATGTATATAAATTATTTTTTTAGATTGCGCAGATCTCTATAAAGTTAGTCAAGCTACCCTGTGCCAAATAATTTCTTAAATTTCAGAAACGTTGGTACGTAACATCAAGAATTTTATACTGTTTCATCATTCAGAGAAATTTCGCATTTTGAACTGATAAAAAGCAAATATGCTTTCCCTTATAAGCTTCGTAAAATTCCGTTTAATGTAAATTCGGCAACAAAACACACAAGTCACAACGAAATCACACGGTTACAGTCAACGACCAACGAAACGACAGAAACCACTGTTAAAACACTGGGCCAGCTGACAGAAATGCAACGTTGGAACATTTCCGATACCTTAAAGAGCTCATTTCTGTTCCCATAAGAGACGTTTATGAAATACAAGCCGACACCTTAAACGTCTCCTAAAGGGAAGGAGGAGCTCTTTAGGCAGGTGAAGCCAAACCTCCTAAGGGAGTCAACCCTAAAGAAATCCTACAGGCCCAGGCGCAGCAAAGTGGCAGCCCCACTACTGGGATAATGCTGGCGTTAAAACGCTAGAAGATTATCCCGAAAGGAAACCCGCGATGGAAGGTCCCCTAGGATCAACCTTTACGGTGCAGGGGATGGAGCCCCAGTACCGGCAGTCGGGGGTGGGCAAACAGGCCCCCGGCGGTCGTCATCCAACGACTGCAATAACAGACGTGGACCACTTGGCGTCTCTGTCAGATAATGCGTTATATGAATCTCCGGTTCAAGTAGAGCCCACGCATGGAGGGAAACGGAATGCTGTGGAAATTTGTTAAGAAATAATCCTGTGATAGTAAGGAAAACTTTGGCCACAGCACAAGATGTGGGAACACCAAAGAACAGATGGCAGGACATTCATGAAGAGCAAGAGTGGATGCATGATAGATTGCTCCTCCTGAGGAAGGGTGACGTACATGCCAAGAATACAAGGCACGGCAAGAAGAGGGTCGGTGCTTTAAAAGATACGGCGCAAGAAGTAGCAGAAGAGAAAGAGTTTTCAGAGATCCTGAGCTCTGTCAATTACCAAAGAGAAAGTCAAGGCAAGAGAAGAGAAATTGGATGCTATGCGAGCACAAAGGAGAAAGAGGGCGGCACCTAGTCCACCAGAGGACTCTAACAGAAGAGACAAGAAAGATAATCAGAAGAGTAATCACAGTGGAGGATACTCCTGGAGGAAGCCGTGATAATCAGAGAGGCGATAGAACATCTTGAGATGAAAGGAAGCCAAGAAGAGGAGCGCTGGGAAGAGCAGCAAAGAAGTAAAAGGAAAAATAGCCTAAAAGAAAGAAGAGTATAATAATAATAATAAAGGGGTAGAGGGGTGTTAACAACACCAGTGAACCTGGGCAAGCCCTTTGTTCCCTCATCATTGATATGCCGACCCAGTCAACCCGGTACCACCTTTGGGCGGTCCCAAGAGCCCGGCGGTTCTGACACCCTAAGCAGAGGAGATCAATAGATCTCGATTTCGGCCGGGACTATGCCCTTCCACATTCTGATAATTTCCGACAGTTTCATTTTTCTCAGCTGAGAAGGATCCAAGGTAGAGGCACCACAGACCCCACGCCTTCGCTCACTCAGACCAGAACAAAGGCATAGGACATGTAGCGCTTCCTCCGGATGAGCATCGCACCATCGACACGAGGGCGATGCCACCAGGCCCATCTTAGGTGAAAGTTCAGGCGCACATGGCCAGTCAGCAGACTCACGATCAGCCTTGCATCTCGCCTGGACATAAGTTCGAATTCCTTCGCCCATTCGGGGTGTAGTTCGCTACCCAAGGCCATTTTGGCCTGTCTATTTCCATCTTGTTCACGCCATCTCTTCAAGTGTTCTTTGTCCAACCAATCTCGAATCGTGGACTTGATAACACCTTTGGAGGGTCCGGGGCTTTCGATCACATTGCGTGATCTAGTGCCCATTCTAGCTAGCTTGTCAGCCATAATGTTACCCTTAACATTAGAATGGCCAGGGACCCACCATAAATGGAGGTTACAATATCCTCCCAGATGGTTCAATGCCTCAATACATTCCTTAGCCACTCGTGATTTCACTCTCATATTGTCAAGTGCTAGTAGTGCGGCTTTGCTATCAGTGCATATGTACACATCTGAGCATCTGCCACAGTCCACTACCTCGTCCAAGGCCATTCTGGCGCACCTCAAGATGGCGGTCAGTTCGGCTTGGAAGATTGTGGTATGTTCCTTCATAGCATAGAATTTCTTCGCACCCCCTCTCTTGCGATAGATTCCTATGCCAACTTTATCTTCCTTTTTTGATGCATCCGTATACCATATGTCGCCGTTTGGCGGGAGTTCAGCCAGGTTCGCATCATAGCTTACCTGACCCGTGGACAAGCTAATCCTGAACCTCTTTTCAAAACAGAGGTGTCGGATAGTGTCCGCTGGGCCAAGTGGTTTAAGACTACACATTGTCCTCAACCCTTTAGCATGATTGCCTTTATGAGACCAAGTGTCGTTGGAGAACAGCCTATGGGCTGTGACATAGGTCCTTCCCATAATCAGAAGATCGAAGGGGGCAACCCCGGTCAGTACTCCCATCGCCGCCGTGGGAGTAGTCCTCATAGCACTCGCAATGACCCTGAGGACATTACTACGTAGTCTTTCCAGTTAGGACTTAACATTGCCTTTCTTTATCGCGTTCCACCATACAACCGATCCATAAGTAAGTCTGGGGAGAAGGATCGCTTTCAGAATCCATAATATAGTCTTGGGGCTAAGCCCCCATGTGCAGCCGACCGCACGCCTGCAGAGCCAGAGTGCGGACCAAAAGTTGGTGCAAATTCTCTGCACCTGGCTATTCCAATTTAGTCTGCTATCCAATATGATACCAAGGTATTTCACTTCCTTGGTTACCGTCAGTTCCACGCCAAACATACGTAAGGGCCTGATTTTCATTATTTTATATTTTCTGGTGAAAATAATGCATTCCGTTTTTGTCGCATTCACGGACAAGTTTGTTTTGCCGCACCATTCTTCAACCACACTGATGGCCTTCTGTGCTCGGTCCCTCACAGTGTCCAAAAATGGTCCCCTGACCAAAATCAAGATGTCATCAGAGTAGCCAGTCACCGAAAACTTAAGACCTTTAAGCTTTACTAGTAGGCTGTCGACCACCAAAAGCCATAGGAGGGGTGACAACACTCCTCCTTGGGGACAGCCTCTGTCTACTTTCATTTCCACCTTAGTGAGGCCTTTTTCGACAAGCCGTCTGTCATGCAGCATACTTCTGATCCATTGTGTGCACAGCGGATGTATGCCACGTTTTTCCGTTTCCGCACATATTATATCCGTGCTTGTGTGATTGAACGCTCCCTCCATATCGAGCAGTAGTCCAATCACATATCCGCCTTGTTCGATCAGATCTTCTATCAGTGACACTGCACAGTGCAGTGCAGAGTCCGTAGATCGTCCTTGAATGTATGCGTGTTGATCTTTAGAGAGTGGGGAAGACCTCTCCAGCTTCTCTATTATGTATCTTTGTATCAATCGTTCTAACGTTTTCAGCAAGAACGACGTAAGGCTGATTGGCCTGAAATCCTTAGCAGTAACGTAGCTGGGTTTGCCCGGTTTGGGGATGAAGGTGACTCTGGCCACCTTCCAGCATTCCGGAACGTGCCCTAGGGCTAGGCTAGCTCTGTAGATAGCCAGTAAGGGTTTCATAAGTGTTTTGCCTTTGGTCAGTAGTGCCGGAAATATCCCGTCTAGGCCCGGTGACTTGTAGGGTTCAAGACAATCCAGTGCCCATTCGAGCTTATTCCAATTTACTACCTCATTTGCGAATTTATAATCACTGTTTCTGCCCATCTGAGGGTAGTTCCCCTTCTCCTCAGTTGTGGACTCCTCGTTAGCACTTCTCCCGTCCGGGAAGTTGGCCTTAATAAGATGAGTCAGTGTGTCTTCATCGTTTGTTGTATATGTGCCATCAGGTAGTTTTATAGCTCCAATCCACGCACTTGGGTTAGAGGCTAATACTTTGCCCAGTCTAGCCGCTTCTCTTCCCGTTTCGATTTTTTCACAATAGTTCTTCCAACTTGCCTTTTTGGCAGAGCGGATTTCAATTCTATAGTCATTCCTTTCCTTCCTCCACTTGGAGAAGAGTTCCTCTTTTCGTTCACCTCTGGCAGATCTTGCCTTTTGGTAGGCTAATCTCACCTTGTTCTTCATTGTTTCGAGCCTTCCATTCCACCATGGAACTTTCGATTTTCGATCTGCCACTCTTGCTTTGCTGCTCCTCAGATAGGCGCCAGTGACAATCCCCGACAGGAGCACCGTGGCGTCGTCTAACCCGGAAACCGTTCCGATTCTCTTGGGAAAAACCCTCAGATCACGTTCCAGCTCCCGCAGATATCCAACCCAGTCAGAGCTCCGCGGAATGTGGATGTCCCGCTGCCCATTTTCCGTAGAACAGCGCAGCCAAAACACAATGGTGGCATGATCAGAAAGGGAAGGCTCGTCTGAGACATTCCATCCATGTATCATTTGACGTATGTTGAGACTGACTAGAGTCAGGTCCAGCACTTCGCCTCTACATATATTTCTGAATGTGGGTTCACTGCCCACGTTTGCCACATCCATGTCAGAGCCCGCTAGATATGTAATCAAGTTCTCGCCTCGGACATTGGTGTCCGTGCTACCCCACACAGTGTTGTGAGCATTCGCATCACAGCCTATGATGAGGGGTAGTCCTTCTAGTTTGCAGTGTTCAACTGGGCGTTGAACTCCTACTGGTGGAACCTCCGAGTCTTCGTGTGGAAAGTAGGCCGACGCAAAGACGATAGTGATCTCTCCTTGGTCCGAGTTTACCTTGCAGGATACAGCTGCCAGATCCCTGTAACAGAACTGAAAAAGGGGTACCCCACTGACGCCTTTCAGGGCTATGCACGCTCTCGGTCTCTCCCCAGAAGCATCCGCGATCATACAACAGCTCTGTCCGACCCCCTTTACTTACAGAAGAGTATAAGTCAAGTAAGAAATTCAACCCAGCTATCAAGGTGACAGCTAGGCAAGGTGAAACATACGCAGACATCATAAAGAGGATGAACAGTGTCGTGGATCCTAATAATTACGCTATGAAGATACTGGCTGTAAGGACGACCCAAAAGGCGGACGTGCTCCTTGCATTAGGAAAAATTGGCAATATTGTCGCGTTGAACGAGGCTCTGGAGAAGGCGGCGGGGAACAAGCGAAAGTGAGTGCCCTTACGCTAAAACCCCTAGTAGAAATTAAGGATATTGACGAAACTGTCACGATTGAAGAGGTACTGGAAGCGGTGAGCAGACCAGATCTCCGACTCCCGTAGGTTACGTAGGGGATATGAAGGAATGCAAACAGCCACAATGCTACTGGGCGAAAAGGTAGCCCAAAAGCTCATAACGGCACGAAAAGTTAAAATCGGCTGGGTGAACTGTGGAATCAGAGAAAAGCACCAGATATTAAGATGACAAACTGAGGAGAGCGGCGAAAAGCATGAAAACTGTGAAAGCCCAAGGTTTCGATGGAATTCCCTGTGAAATACTAAAAATATTGGCACAGGAGTATCCGGAATGCCTTTTGTCAATCTATAACCGCTGCCTTCAGGATGGGAAATTCGTCAAGCCGTGGAAGAGACAAAAGCAGATACTCCTCCGAAAAGGCAAGCCGGTAGATAAGACGTCATCATACAGACAACTGTGACCCCTTGATACCATGGGCAAGCTGCTTGAAGGTTTAATACTTTCTAGGCTAGAGGGGCACATATGCTTTTCTCATAGGCAATATGGATTCCGGAGAGGCCGCTCGACGACGGATGTCAGCCTGGAAGTAATCGATAAAGCAGACGCAGCCAGAAGAGGAGTCGGCAAGAAGAAGTGATTATGTGCGCTCGTGGCAATTGACATTAGAAACGCCTTCAACTCCGCTAGGTGGAAGGGCATTATAGAAGTGTTAGTTAACAAGATGATTCCGGAATATCTCATAAGGATTATTGAAGACTACCTCCATGAAAGGACGATAACTTATGTGGACAGTATCAGGATAGAAGAGAATGTGACGTGCGGTGTTCCTCAAGGGTCCAGACTTCGGCCATTTTCATGGAATGTCCTGTAGGATGACATTCTAAGCATTGACCTGCCGAAAAATACGCAGCTCATAGACTGAGAGTGAACGAAGCGCTGTTTAGGGTTAAAAGGTGGTTAGATAGACGACAGCTACAGATGGCAGTGCAAAAACCCGAAGCTGTCCTAATCACCGACCGGAAGACCTTTCACTACCCAGACCTCCGATTGGGAGGGGGAGAATCAATTGGAAGCGCCAGATACGATATTTAGGAGTCGAAATAGACCATAGACTCAGCTTCGGGCACCACATAAATGTGATGGCAGAAAAGGCGGCGAGGACAGGAGCTAACATCGCAAGAATGATACCGAACGTCAGCGGACCGAGAGACGCTAAGAGAACAATATCTGGCATAGTTCACTCATAGTTGTATGCTATTCCAGTCTGGGCGGGTTCGCTGGAGAATCAGTCTATCAGACACAAGTACGCCCAAGTACAAAGACGAATGGTCTTGAGGGTGGCGTGTGCCTACCGCACAGTGTCTACTTGCGCAGTGCTGGTGTTGGCCAGTACACCACCGATCGACTTAATACCATGGAAAGAAAGATGGCGTACCTCGCCTTGAAGGAAGAACAACAAGCAGTCATCTCCCTCCCAAGCAAACTGAGAGTATTAAAGCAGAAGCAAGGAAATTGATCCATGAAGAATGGCAAGGAAGATGGGATGGGGATGTGAAAGGCAGATGGACTCATCGGTTGATTACTAACATCGAGAGATGGGTTGGCCGAAGATTTGGGGAGGCGAGTTATTACCTGTCCCAGGCTCTTACGGGACATGGAGGATTTAATACATACCTCTGCGATTTCAGGATCGTAGAGAGGCCCACATGTAGTCTCTGTCACACATACATAGATGATGCAGAACACACATTATTCCAGTGCAAGGCATGGGACGCGGATCGAGAGGTTTGTAATGTCAACCTCCAACAAGATATAAACGCAGACAACATGGTCGACATGATGATGAGTTCGCAGGAAAAATGGAAAACAATAGAGAACTTCATAGTTAGTATTATGAAGAAGAAAGAGTTAAGACTGAGGAAGTAGAGCATCTGCTACCAGCCAATCTCCTACGTGAAGTAGTGTCTAACGGCGGTTTCCGTTGGGAGAGAATACGGTTCAAGAGACAGAGGTTAGGTTTGTAGACGGTAACCCAATTGGGAGTCCGACATCACCAGCTTCACTGGTATCCATAAAGGATTTTCCTCCTCCACAAAAAATTACTATTACTATTATTATTATTATTATTATTCACGTATGGGCCCCTACTGACCATGCAACACACTTCACTCTCTGAGGCCCAGTTGTATTCTACCCTGAGAGAACGTGTGGAATTAGGGGATCAGCCTTTCTTGGTTAAGACAAGGTTGCTAGCCTTGAATGTCAATTGGGGGATAGGATGATTTATTATTATTATTATTATTTTAGGGTGATGATGAGAGATGAAAGGACTAGGATGATGGTAGGTGTTAGGTGGGGTAGTGGGAAGTGTTCGTGAGCTTTTGGAACCATCCCAGCATTCGCCTTATGACCGAGGGAAACCATGCATACTCCGGTAAGGATGGCCGGCCCGGGGATCGAACCGAACCCAGACTTCCCGATTGCTACGCATTGAGCCACTTCGCTCGGTTTATTATTATTATTATTATTATTATTATTATTATTATTATTATTATTATTATTATTATTATTATTAACATCATCATCATCTCAGCAACACCGTGCGGGCAACTAACTGTAAGCTCGAGCCTTAGGCTGCCACTTTCTAGAGAATCAAGTGCCCGTTGCGCGCGGGCCGTAGCACACCGTTCGCACAGTTCAATTGACATCCTGTACAAGGGATCCAAGAAGGCAAAAACTTACCTGAAATGGTTAGTATTTATTGTAAACATTTTATTTATACTTTGTGAAGAAGGGTATCAAATCCTTTGATACCCTGAAACTGAAATCAATTCAACAATAATTTCCTATTGTTTTTATATTAAAATATATCAAATTTTGCATATCACCGAACATATTTTATTAATCAAGTAACAACAAACCTACTTACAATATTGTTCATGACACTATCCCATGCATATCACATTGATTTACATGTGTCAATTAAAAAATAAGACAATTTTGGACCATACTGTGAAATTTAGAAGAGTAAATTTATCACTTGGACTAAGTTTAATATTAATGCTAATGTAGAACAATCATTCCCATTGTGTCCTACATCACCACATAGTATTAGCAAAGGTACCTTATTCCATTACTTCTCACTCTTAAAACAAACTACTATTTATAATTTTACAAATAGTAATAGTAGCATATCAAGGAACAAAAGGTTGTATTATTTGAACACCAAAATTTTTATCTGACATATGTTTACATATAACAATTTAAAATAAGAATTTAAAAAATCAAAATACTTTATTCAGTAGAATCAAGAGCTGCAAATTTATTTAAGTTTGAAGGACCTGGTTTAATACTGCTGTCATTACCACTATCACTTCCATTGTCTTCATCAACACTTCCAGGTGATTCGCTACCTGACTCCTGACCAGCTTCTGAATCAGCCTCCTCTTCTGATGGGAAATTTTCATCTGGTTCATTATTATCTTCAAATCTCTCAAGGGCTTGTATCCATTTCACCATGGAAATATCTGGATGCTTTTCCCAAAACTCTAAATAGCAATGTGAGGAAAAAGACATAAAAACTTGGATTCAATGTGTGGTACAATTGTCATAAATTGTCACAAATGCAATGAAATATTTGATTCCATAGCTTAGTTGGCGGAGCATCTGTCTAGATAACAGAAGGTCCCGTCTCCCAGCATCTGTCTAGATAACAGAAGGTCCCGTCTCGGATCCCAATGGGATCAAATATTTGCACTTCAGTGACAATCCATTTTCAGTTTGCTTTCAAAGTATTTAGCATTAAATAAAACACAAATTGAATATTATACACAAAACAAAACATTTTGAGACAATTCAAATGAAACTGGTTTTGCTACATTTTAAATTTAAGCCTTTGAGTTCAGCTTTTACTCATATACAGGACGAGTCATTTACTGTGAAAAACACTTCAACGTGTTCCTCATAATATGAGTAATTAACAATTCCTTTGCGGGTATGGTCTCCGAAAACAGATTTTCGTACGAAGTGTTTTGCTGCTTTTTTTTACAATTTTGTCACAACCTGTATACCACCGCAAGTTCATGTGCTTTTAAATACTGGAAGCGTTTGTGGTAAACTCGCGTGGTCATTTTCGCCATTTGTTAAGAGCGAGTGCACTGCAATTCTGATGGCCAGCTGGAGGGCTAAAATTCTGGCGGCCAAAAATTGGAGGCGAGAAAACGGAGGTGATATTTTTTTCCACCTGAAATGACTCATCCAGTATATCTTATACCTTAGGACCTTCAGTGATTTTTGCGCCCGAACTTAAAAAACTATATCGGCTGAAAATGTTATGTGACCTATTCATTACATCACAAGTTCTCTAATATCACAAATTTGTGTCATTTTTTTAATGTAAGAAAAGCATATGTGCTCTTTACTTTACAAAAGTTTGTAAAAATAAAATAATGGCCCGTATTTGTTCCAATTGGCTTCAAAATTTGTAACGTTATATAATGAAACCTAGACTACATAATTAGTTTATTTTATGGAATATACACAATATATTTTCGTGGTTTGCAAACTAGAACGTAATTTTTATCCAACTTGTACACTTCGATGTATAACCGCTCATACGTCCTCAGAAGAGCAAATGCAAGGGGAGTCTGATTGGGAGCGATGAAATGACACAAGGGAAGGCTTAGCGAATTTTGCAGCGCGCCGAAACGAATCTAAAGTAGTATACCACTGAAGTTGTCAGCTGGCAACGCCGCCCAGAGATCCGACGTAGCTGAAGCACAAATTTTCACGGAGTTTGCAAATAAAGACAATATCTGCTGTTAAGGGTGGAAACAAAAACAAATTAGTAAATGCTGAGCAGGTTTTTGTTTCAAGTTAATTGTTAAAAAGTAACTGCGATCCGGAATATTATAATGCAAATATTAGGCGATTGAAAAGAAAAACTAGAGAAGCATTTAACAACAGACACCATAGTGAAAATCATATGACCTTATTTCGAAATTATTCAAAAGCATTAAGGAAGGAAAAGAAAACGTCATTTGAAACATATTCTTGATGCGAAGGGCAGTAATAATTGGTCGGTATTTTTTATATACGTTCGTAGAAGGAAAGGAAGTAAAGTCGAGATTCCAGTTGTTCGTGTTAATAATTCGCCGACAACGGACGACAGGGGAAAAGCGCAGGCTTTTAACGCATATTTCAGCTAGGTTCAAGCAGAAACCTAACAGTATTCAGATACTAACGCTTGTAGATAGAAGTAGATTTCATATTTATGTAAATACTTTGCGGAGAAGAATAAAATTAATGAAGAGAGGAAAATCACTAGGTCCTGATGGTATTTCCACGGACATCATTAAATTAGGTGGGGAGGCTATTCTACCATATTTAATTAGGTTATTTAATTATCAATAAACAACGCTTGCGTACAGGAAGATTGGAAGCTGGCTCTCGTAGTTCCTATTTTTAAAAGTGGCGACAATACTTAGTAACTATAGGCCGGTAAGCCTTACATAAGTGGTATGCAAACTTATGGAACATCTAATTTCAAGCTATATCAGAAAAGAATGAGAGGGCAGGGAGTGGCTTTATCAGGGTCAGCACGGTTTCAGAAATGGTTTCTCATGCGAAAGTCAGCTAGTATCTCTTCTACAGGACCTAGCCCACGTAGTTGATGAAGGGAAATGGGTCGACGCGATAGTAATAGATTTTTCAAAAGCTTTTGATGTTGTTCCACACGATCGTCTTATAAAGAAATTAATAGATTCGGGTATCGTCATTAGAGTAGTAGCGTGGATAAACGAACTACTTCGGAACAGGAAACAGAAAGTCCGAGTCGGAAGTTATTTATCAACCTCGAGAAACGTCACGTCAGGAATTCCACAAGGAAGTGACCACTCATGTTTCTGGCCTTCGTGAATGAATTGCCGACTAATTTAGCTTCAAAATGTACGGCTCTTTGCAAATGACTGTGTAATTTATAGGATTATCAACTCGGAGAAGGACGAAGATATTTTGCAGCGAGACTTAGACAAATTACACATCTGGGCATAAACAAACGGCATGGAAATAAACAGTTTAAAGAGCAAGACCATCACGTTTGGTAGGGGTCGAAGTTACAATGAATCTACGTACAAACTGAACAATAATGTTATACCTCGTGTCACGTCTTGCAAATACTTAGGAATACAGCTAGACAGTAAATTGAGCTGGGAAAATCAAGTCAATTTCGTTGTAGGGAAAGCCTGGAAATCTTTGTTATGCGGATACTGAAAAAAGAGTACAGTGAGAGCCAAAGAACTAGCATATATGTCATTAGTGCGACCTATATTAGAATATGGCGCGGTATGTTGGGACCCATACAGAATTTTGCAGCAAAGGAATCTAGAAAAGGTCCAGCGTAGAGCATCAAAATTTACTTTCAGGGGTACCAAGAATAAAGGAGTATGGGGGTCACGAAAGGAGGAGATTAAAGTCACGTCTCTATGCAATGTATACAGCGTACACAGGCCTTCGAGCGTGGAAAGAAATTCAAAGTCGATTCGGGAAACCTACATATTTCGGCAGAGCGGACCACATGCACAAAATTCAGACAAGAATTCAGAAAACGGACGTTGGGAAATATTTATTCGCGAATCGAACTATTAGAGACTGGAACGGTTTGCCTGTGACAATCTTCGATCCCTTTCCTCAAAGCCTGAGCAAATTTAAAAATAAATTAGTTTCCTGAATGTTGATATGTGTGTAATAAATATATTTAATATTATTCAGTGTAAGTAATTATATAGTCTACGTAATTAAGTGTTATTATTGTTATTATTATCATTTGTTACTATTAATTATGTGCAGTGTTGTGGCGTGAAGTGCAGTGACGTTATGTAACTGAGGGAAACGAGGGTGTAAGAAAGACATTACAGCTCAGTGTTTCGCAGTGCGGTGAAGTGAAGTGCTATGAAAGATTGCACGGTAAAATATTCACGTTAATTTGTAAAGTTTGGAGATTTTGTAAAGTTGTTAAGTTCTGTAATTTTAAGTTAGTGTATTCTGCCACCAAGTTCTCAAACTTAATTGCAGAATTATTAATAAATCTAATCTAATGGGACTCAAAATAGAACCTGCGGCGGGGGGCTAGTGTTGGGACGCGTGAACGATCGCCGAGCGTCTGTCATGTGACCGCGGCGGAGAAAGGGGAATTTACTTTACTGATAACGTCTGAACCAATGGTCCGATTTTCGATCTGTAAACGGCATTTGACGCCATTTTAAAATAGAATTTACGCTACAAAGCCCTTTTTCCAAAAATCTAGCAAAAATTCGAACTTGAAATTAGTTCTTGAACTTCCGAGAAAAAAATAAAAAATGTGGGCTTATCGCGCGATGGCGACATGCTTCCTGAATCCAATGCCGTGACAATCATGCAAATCGGACGAATAGGAGCGTCGTAAAGTGAAATTTAGGAAAACACCTCGCCCCTCCCCTTCCCCTTCTGCGCCGTTGCGATTTCCCTTTTCCTCATGGAGTCCAAGAAATATGATTTGTCAACATATGAAAATAATATGAATGTTATGGCAGAAGATATAAAGGCTTTTCTGGGTATAGTTATCCTTTCTGGTTATAATGTTTTGCCAGGGGAAAAAGTTACTGGGATACCAAGCCAGACATGATGAATATATTAATATCTGATTGTATGCGCTGGGACAGATTTTTATTCATTGCCAAATACTTTCATGTTGCTAATAATTCTGATTTTGACAATAATGACAGAATGTAATTTATCTTCATCTTCTATTAGTTGTTTACTTGATATACTAATTCCTTGTTAATTGATTTTCTTGATATACAATTTAGTTGTACAAAAATAACCAATTTGTTCTGAAATATATTTCAGATGCCCCGAATTTCATAGTTATCCTTATGGCAACTCTACTTATGTGCAAATGAAGCATTTTAGATGTTTCAAACTGAACCCTCACATTTCAGGTCAAAATGCAAATATTATGCAAACAATACCAATTTTGCAAATAAATGCGTAAATAAAAAAAGAGGAAATGTCAATACCTTTCTTTTGGGAATATTCAGGAGGCTGCAGACAGAGACAAATTTTTCCTTCAAGAGTCATCCGTAGCAAATGATTAGCAGCACGATACGAGTCGAGGCGAGCAGTACGAGCAGTAAAAAAGCCTCTCTTTTGTGCCCAAGCTATAGAAAAGTATCAATAGAAAAAAACATTCAAGAATTATTACAGATACATTCACAAGAAAAGTTTCTGAAATACAAGGCTATTAATGTCCTTAATGAATTATAAATTATCGTTATACCCTGTGGTCAAACACCATTTTTGTCAACATATGTAAGTCACAGATGTTCTTTTCATTGTAATAAGTATTAGTCATTATGACCTCAGCAGCTTATTCTGCTTAAATATCTTATTATGTGTTAGTTATGACATAACCTACATAGTCCTTGAAACAGTGGGTCAAGCACTCTCATCACAAGAAAGCATGTATTTTTTGGTCATAAGTAGTCTTAAATCTCCTTGCGATTATGTTTTAATAGCAGGTTTCGAAGTTTAGAATTCATACATCAACCTTCAGTAAAAAAAAAATTACTTCCAACCACTTACATTTGTATTTGTCAATCCTCCAGGTGACCAGTAAATTTCCTTCCACCTGTTAATTTATATAAACAAATTGAAAATATTTGTTTTCAGACATACCATTACAGACCTCAATGGCTGACCACTCTTCATCATCTTCAGGATGTTGCAAGGCTAAGAGTTTAATCAAATCCATATGCTCTGCAAGATATCTAATGGATGAATATGGTTCTCTTAACTGGGCAATTGGGAAACTGCCCATCAGTACCTTGAAAAAGCGAGAGAAAAATAAGACACCTCGTAATTAATAATGTGTGCCAGAAAGTCTCTCCACACTGACCCGAGTCAGAGCCTGCTACGGCTGTCTCCATTTCTGCCTTCAGCCTTGTATCATAGTGTGCTTGCAACTTCGTGCGCAACTAGTGTCGCATGCATGCTGTAACCTCACCCCCTCCTCCATCGCAGTTTTTGCACCCCCATTCAGATGGTCCCAGCGCGGCCTGGTGCTCATAATAACATAATTTCTGTAGCTAGCACTCTCACATTCATGGTAACACTGCAGAGAGACTTTCCTGGCGCACTGTAGAAAAAGAGCACATGAATATTTATTTATTTATTATTATTCTACAGGCAACCGCCCAATTTACATTTTGATAATTCTTGGTACAATAGTTCGTTTGACACAATTTACAGGTTTATGAATACTGCTTTTTCATTTGTAGTCATTTAAGTGTAACAATTTAGATCTATTAATGAATTGTGTAAGTGATATGTTGTATATATCTATTTGACTATCATTCGCAATAGTAAACATGCGCCTCACAGGAGCATTTAGACCAAGGTTTGTTTTGGCAGATGGGATTACAAAAGTCGTTTTTTCGCTATTTCTCGTATTACATATTGGAATTTTCCAATTAACGTTTGACACCAGTTCAATACTATCAATTTCATTTGTGACTATTTTATGTAGAAGTAGATGATCATTATAAATTCTATGAGATTGAAGTGAGCTAATGTTAAGAGTAGTTGCTATATCTATGTAGTTATGAGATAATCTAGGTGAGGGTAGGTGAAGTTTAAAAGCTGCAAAGTTGAGAAATTTGTGTTGTATTTTTTCTATAGATTTATTATAAATCTCATAGTAAGGAGACCATATTGTGGATGCATATAATAGAATTGGTCTAACCAATGTTAGATATAAAGTTCTAATTGCTTTTGAAAATGGTATAGTTAATTTATTCCACCATTTCCAATGCGCTAGACAGCTCAAATTGTATTTGAATATTCCGAACCCTTTCACATAGTGCAAAAGGGAAAGTAGATATGGAGAGAGCCAAGAGGTAGAAGGCGGGGTGACGGGAGAAGGAAGGGGCTGAAGGATGTTTAATTCACAAATGTTCTTTGTATTAGTTGTAACCTTCCCCTTGGGAGATTTGTCATTTTTATTCTTAAATAGAGTATTTTCAAAATAAATAAAAATCACTTTATACAATTATTCCTTCAAAAGTGAAGAAAAGAAATTAGCAAAGAAGAGCATTGCAAAGAAATTACTCATTTTGCTTACATATTCTAATTACCTGCAAATTTTTGGGTGTCTTTGATGGAAATACTAAACCAGGGCAGTCGCATAACTTCACATTTGGTGTCAGAAAAATGGTTTGAAAATGTTTTGTATGACCTGGAGTGCGAGAGACACTCACCACCTATAAAAAATTAAAAGAGTAATAATACTTTTTTCTATTAATTGCAAAATAATTTTTAGAGAGTTCATGAGTTATATTCTTCTGTGTTTCAACATTAACATGGTAATACTCCCTACAAAACGAATTTCAAAAAGATAATATATAGCCACTTCAGTCAGATGCAGTAGAAAAACATTCATGTAGGTACTTGCAAAAGATAAATATATTGCATCATAACGTTCAATCCCTTTCAAATATAACTGAGTTTATCGAAGCAGCTCAACAGAGCGATTTCAATTACATAGATGTTCTTTGCTTTACAGAACATTAGTTATTTCATAATGAACTTAGCATATTCCAAATTCGAAACTTTTACCTTGCAGGCTATTATTGTAGAGATAAGGAATCGCATAAAGGTCCTGCATATGGAGGTTCTTGCATTTACATTAGAAATAATATTGATTCTATCTCCTTGACGGAATTAAATGTGTATTCCTCTGAAAATGTTTTTGAAATATTTGTAGTACATCTTCCTATGCTAAAAATAATATTACTTTGCATCTACTCCAACAAAGAGAGCAGTAGATTATGTTATGTTCTTTAAAAAACTGGAGAATACACTAAACAAAGTCAGCAACTGCTCTTTTGAATCCATTGTTGTATGTAGAGATTTTAACATTGATTTTCTGGTCGAATCTTGCGAAAAAGAGCAGTTTCTCAACTTAATTCATTCGTACAGTTTAGATATTACAGTAAACGTACTTACAAGGATCACCCTACATTCAAAGAAAGCAATCTATCAAATAATAATTAACAAAACCACTACTCGATATGAAACTGAAACAAAAATTTCGGATACAGTGATCACACTAACTCTTACCATTATAAGAAATGCGAATACTGACACAATAAATAATACACATATGAGTAGATTATTTACTAAAAGTAAAATATAATTATTCATTAATTACTTGCTGCAAGAGTCATGGGACACAGTTTACAATACTGTTGATACAAACAATAAATATAATTTTTTTTCTTTTTTCAACATTTTCATTTCATTTTTAACACTTGCTTTCCTCATCAAAAAGAAAATTAAATACTGAAAATCAATTCTTGGATAACAGAAGAGATTAGGACATCATGTAAAAACAAACTAATCCTTTCTTTCATTTCTAAGCATCATAACGTATCCTAAGTTTTTCACCTCTACTTTAAAAAATTCAAATTATTGTTAAGAAAAGTCATAAGGCACGCTAAAATCATGAAACATGATTAGGATATTTTGAACTCAAATAATAAAACAAAAGCAATAGTAAAACATTCAACCAAATCAACGCGAAACCTTGTAGAGAATGTTGTTTTAAACCATAACGATAGAAATGTGAACATTCCGGCAACAGCAGTCTCTTCAACCAATACTTTTCGACAATTGCTGCCGATCTCACTAAAGGTCTTCAGCCACAAAATTTAGCATTAGGTGTTTCCCCCAAAATTTTGAACACAATTTTCGTTTCCGAAATTTCTTCCTAAAATATTCGGCCGGTTTACATGAATTTCCTGATTGTTTGTTAAAGACATGTGCGCCTGCCATGTCTTTAACACCCTTATACACCTTAATTCACATTTTTAATGTATCCTCATGCACAGGAATTTTTCCAGATATTTTTAAAACAGCTAAGATAAAGCCGCTTTAAAAATAGCAACAAAATGAAATTCAAAATTATCGGCCAATTTCTCTTTTATCGCTTTTTTCAAAAACGCTAGAGAGACATACGAATGGAAACCTTTCTTAGTAAACACAACGCGTTTTCAGATTGCCAACATGGGTTTCGAAAATCTAAATCTACGTAAACAGCCATATTTTCTTTTCTTAAAGATATCACCTTATCCATGGACCAAAATGAACCATCTATTGGAATATTTTTAGATCTTACAAAACGCTTTTGACGTAATTGATCATAACATTTTACTTTCAAAATTACCTTTGTATGGAATTCGGGAAATAATGGAATATTATGTACACACCTTAACCAATTCTTTGCCAATTGCATGAAGTGCTACAGGTGTCGATTTTAGGCAATATTCTCTTTCTACTATATGTATATGATATGCCCTCGATGATTACAAAAGGAAGAACAGTTCGCTTTGCGGATGGTACGAATATTCTTTGCAATAAAGAAACCGTAAATAGTACAATATCAGATATTTCATATTGGAGCTGTAATAACAAATCAATAGTAAATGAAAATTGTTGTTGTTGTAAATGGGTATGTTTACATGTTATTCAGGTGTAAATCACCGCTCAAAATAATTTCATTCTGCCGTACTATGATAATGACTGTGTCCTGATTAGTCAGTGTCTTCATGAGGATGTCCAACTCTGCAGTCACGTCTGGAACCTTCCGTTTGGTTTAAACATAGATGAGACTGAGTAGTTGGAGAGTAACTTCCTACTGAGAATGAAGGAAAGATGGCAGCCATGGCTGTCAGCTGAAATAAGTACTTGTTCTTTAGGCTCAGTAGGAATGTCTTTGTTTGCAATTGGGCTATAATGCAAAGCTTTACGTGTTTTGGTTATGACGTGCTTCCTAGCCTGTTTGCGTTGGTTTGTGCATGCATTTGTCGATGGTAGAGAAGGGTTGAATGGATCAGGAAAGCGAGGAAAATCTGTTTCATAATCTAAAACACAAAATTTGTTTTGAGTCTGACTGGATGTGATGTCTGTGTCTTTGGTGCAGTCACGGGTGCACGGTGGAGAAGATTCGCTGCGTTGCCGACTTGTATCCAACCGTCTGTGTAGAGTACGATCTTTTCCAACCTTTGGATATGTTGATCTAAATTACTGTTTATGTGTGTGAAGGCTTTCAGAATGTCGGCTTTGAGGTTGCAGAGAGTAAAAAAGAGTAGAACGATTAGTAGCCAGTCACGAATGAGTTTTAATGTAGGTGATAAAATTGGAATAAATACAAGAAACTCAGATAAGAGCAACAATCACCTAGCTTAATATTTTCGAAGTGTAAGATTGATATGTATTCAATAAATTAAAAATTATGATTAGATACTAGAATAAGGTAGGCTATTTACAAAATCGACTGAAAGCTAGGACTTACGAAACTTGGCAATGTGATTATCTAGATTGTCGTCCACTTAAGCTGCTACTATTTAATACAACCAGTAGATTACACCTTAAAGAAATAGATAAAAGATATGAACTGAAAATTTGTCTTGAAATATAGAATAAATAAGATTTGGAACACAAATTCAAAATTATTCGATACACCGTCCTCGTAACGTTCAAATCAACGGAATCATCACTTGTCACAGAAATATAATAAAATCTTTTAGTAATTAAATTGGCACATTGATGAAATATTTAACTGTTTAGAAGTTTTGACACTTATCACCAACTCTTAAATCTTACGTTCGTTAAGGTTCCAGTAACCGTTTAAAATTTGTTATCTTTTGGTTTGTCTTGGTTATAGCAAAAAACTAGCCAAAATTATATTTCCAGCTAACCTGCAACAAGTAATGAAAGCACTTAAACACACCAAACATAGTTAAGACGCTAAAAATAGTAGATAAAGTCACAAACATTAAAGAGCACAACCAGATGCGCCCGTCTTGTAAGATGGCGTCAACCAGTCTTTCAATGAGTCAGGTTAGGAATTGAGGCGCTTGGAACTACTCAGCAAACAAAATTGATATATTAACTATTGGCAAGCCACTGGCGTAGTAGTGTAATACAATATAGTAATGTACGCAGTATATTTTAAATAATCAATATGCGTTTATTGTTATTACGTAATTTAGAGATATCTTTTAATTTTCTCTTGCATCTCCTGTAAAAGTCACTTAAGGTGGCTTACCTTTATTTAGTTCCAAACATCCGTCAAGTATACATAGTTACTTTTGAGAACACAAGTCAAATACCACCTCATCCCTTCTGGTAAGGCATTAAACCAAAAAGTCAACCAGGAAAACTGCTCCCTTAAAACCCATGAGTATAATGTACATAGAACGACATGTCTTCATGTAATGTCATACACTTTTTCAATGTAGCAAAACATGGCTACCTGACGTTTTCTCGAGACAAAAAAAGGAGGGCATCTGTGCTGCTGAGTTAAATAACTGATCCAGAGATGTTTTCCGAATCAATGTTGTATCATCATTAGCACGCCCTTTGACTCTAGGGTCCACGGTGTTTCATCATATATTCGAAAACTTTACAATCCTTAGATAATCGTTAAATACTCAGTATTATAAATATATATTTCCGATTTTAATGTCATTCAATTATAGAGATATTGCAGCACTATCGATGTATGAAATGATTTTGAAATCAAAGAGCGACAGTCGAACGCTGTCTGGAGTCTCGTTGCAAGCCCGGCAACGCACCCGTGTAATGCTCATGCTAATAGTGCGGAACATGAGCCTCCCGACTTCATGCGCGTCTCTAAGTGGTCATTCCCCGTTAGTTTTAGTACCGTCACGATCCCACATAAAAAGCCAAAAGCTGTCGCCGTATAGAGTCCTGACTCTTTATAATCGTGGAGTGCTGGAAACTCATCGCGGCTGCCCAGGTGGGACTAAGGGGGATCGATCAATTTTTAGCGACATTGAGAGGTTTGACGAATTTATTTTTATTTTAGGTTTGCTGATTTAAAATTTGATGAGTAGTTACATTTGTGGAAAGGTGTGTTGATTGCGGGCAGTTCTTTACCACGTAGTCATTTTGTTTCATTACGCATACGAGTGTGAGTGAGAATTTGAATCACAATTTTTTTGGGGGATTAGTTTCATTGTTTCCAGCTTTATTTCGCTTATTCTCATACTGTACGTTGGTTGCGATAGAATTCCCCTAAACAATGCGCCACTTTTTACAACACTGATATCAAGCGACACTTGCGGCCTCCCGCCATGAAATATTTGCTATTCACATGCTGCGTTAAGGAACAGTAACTTTTTACTTTCTCGCTACCGATTACGCAGTAGAGTAATGCTGCGCGAAAAAGCGGCGAATTTTCGGAAGAAAAACTGTTATTGCCGACCCCTGATAACGAAAAAGTGGATAAATCCAATTGCTAAATTTAGAAAAAAAATAACCTCTAATACGTGATAAACTCAGAATCCATGTTTTGGGTGTCCTTGATACCGAAAAATCGACTGACGGCAAAACGTCTGTCCATCTGAACAACGCTAGCGGTTAAACTGTCAGCTGATTTTCTCCAAAACATATTCTCCTATCGATCTAGAGATTTTTTTCCCCTGAATGAAATCTATTCATTAAGGTAGATTTTGATATAAAGTCATGAACAAATTTTCGAAACTTTTAGTACTGTTCGGGTATTTTGAGTGAAATATAAACAATTATTTTTGTTTCAACAATTTTTTCTCAAAAAGGCACCAAATTTGATTAAATTTTGACATCGGATTGCATATACGACGCTTTAGAAAATGGTGCAGATCTCATGTTCGTAGAAAATTCAGATTTTGGAAAATTGCAAAATTTCAAACTTTTGTGGCATATTCCTGCAACTACAATTATGAAGAAAAAAAAACAGTTTTTAAATGATATGTGTTCATCAAAATTATAACTCCAATAATATCATGTTCATTTTTTCGAAAACAGTATTGTTTGCGAAGTTTTGTCAAACGTAGGCAATTTTTATTTCCTATAAACCATTTTCCAGATAAATCGGACCTATGCCACCTTTTTAAGTAACCATTATAAGACCTAATAAATTAATATATTTGTTCAGAAAGAAAAATTAACCCAGAAATAAAAAAGTAGTTGAATTGTGTAAATTGGGTGCTTTTTATTTCTGTGTTAATTTTTATTTCTGAAGAACTATATTAATTTCCTTTGCCAATAATAAATAATTTACATGTTTCTGAAGTGTTTCTATGTTTCTGCAATGCAAATTTGTGCCTAGAAAGCATTTTTTCAAACCAACTTTTGAGTGCTATTGCGGCTCAACCGTTTGGAATATCCTCCTAAATTATTAGACAAAATATGCTTAAAATTATCTTAAGAACTTATTTGTGAAATTTCGACATTTTCTCCCCAGACACCCTGAACGTTATTTTAAGTATACTGCACCATAATATTAAGTATAATCCCACGATTCATGAACATTATTTTAAGAATACTGCACATTATGGAAGCTACCTCTGCCATAGTTTTCCTGAAAAGTGAAACGTACATTTCATACATGAATTCTAGAATACTTAACATTTCACATTTCATACATGAATTCTGGAGTAACTGTACTTACACGGTTTACTGGAAAGTCAGCTCTATTCCTTGAGATTTCTTCAGAAATCGCTACACTACAGCAAGTATAACATAGTCATGAACAACAGTTTACAAAGTAACTGCTTTACAATTGACATCACTGTCAGTGAAGATAGTCTTTCGGGGCGCATGGTTGATCAGTAGTGAGATTTCCCTCTCCTCAAGGTGGAAAATTGTTTAACTGAAGTTGTGCTTGTTGGAGTTAAAATTAGGCATGCCAATTTGTATTTTTCTGGCATGGCCCACATCTTCTCTCTCGTTCATGATATTTACAATCTTTACTAACAGATTTCCTTTAAAAATCTTGATCTTGAGACAAGTACACAACATTCAATTCATTTTTAAGGTGTATTGTATCAAAGTTTGAACCATATGATTTAAAAAGCTTTGAAAAAGATTATCAGAAAAAGATGCTTTATAGTCCATAAATTTTGAGACATCAAGAAGGGCAATGAAACCGAAACTTTCAAAATCGGTAAATTTATTTCTTATCTGATTGAGTACATTGTCGAATATCTTTTTGAAAATTCTTCTGAACGTGACTTTCCTTGGTTCGCTAGTTTTCCTTTTCTTTTGTCCAAGTTCATTTATCAACTCAGAAGAAATATTTTGCCCAATGCTTTGGAATTCTCTTCTGACTTCCTCTACACATTCCATAGTTTGTAGCACTTCAGAATGGCAGTATCCACTATCCATAGCTTTGTCTTGAAATATATTGAAAAGAATGTCAATATGTCCATAAATTATTGAGAATGTTTCAAGGAGGAAGACAGAAGAATTGTATCAGAAAGTAAAGAAAACCTTGTGCCTTGACCAGTGTTGTCGGTTAGCAATCGGCATTGTTTTCTGGATCTGTCAGATGCTAAAGAATAATATTACATTATTCTGTTGATCTTGTACAGTGTTCAGAAGTCAGGAGTTGAAGTTCCAGCGTGTTGGTGCCAGTTGGGTAGCTTTCTGTTCATAAAAGAACGTAAAGGTTCCGTTCTCTTTGTTGAATGTGAAAAGAAACTAGAGAAGCTGGACAACGTCTGGAAGAAAAGTCTACACTTGTCAATGTACATTGCTGCCACATTGCTGCAATACTAAATTCAGAATGTGACAGTAACAATGCACAAATAATGCCTGTGGAAACGCCTCTTTCACTTTAGCCTGAAGACCCCCTAAATGGCCAGACATTACGGCCGCTGCATCATTGGTCTTAGCAACAAGTTTCTCACCTATATTAAACTCATTCACGATTGAGACAACATGGTTATACAATATACCATCAGATCTATCTGCGCTGATGTCTGTAAAACCAATAAACCTTTCTTGAACTTCACCAGATCTGTCCACATGACGCATAATGGTCGAGAGCTGTGATTTATCAAGTCTGAACTCTCGTCTAGAAGAATGTCTATAAAATTGGCAAACACAAGCTCCCTTGTAGTTGTAAGTACCATAACTCCTCTTACAGCTTCGATTAAATCATTCTGGATAGCAGATGAAGAACCCCTGAAAACTGTTACATTTTCAAATGATAATTTAGGAGTTGGTCATATGTGCTGAGTAAATCTAATGTTTTTATGTAGTTTTATTTCTTTATTAAACAATGTGTCTGATTTATTGCGACCCTGAATTACTGTTCTTGCTTTCCTTAGTAGCAGACAACATCAATAGTATCAGTCTTCTTAGTATCGGTCTGTTCTTCTTTACTGTTTTGTTGTGTTTCAAAATTTGTAAAGCCTTCTGAGCATTTAGTTAAAAGTCAACTCGTACAAGTATATTACAGAAATTACACAGTGTAAATGCACAAAATATATGATTTCTTGTCTTTTCATGCTTGTCTAAAGAACTAGCAAGGTGAACTATATTGTCGAATCCTTCTTTTGACCAAATGCTACACTTATCACTGCTAAAAAGAAAACGGCCTGCAAAAACGTTTGTTCAATATAGAGCCTGTCTAATTTAGGGCAACCCAAGAGAATTGAAGCTTATGAAAGATCAGAAGACTGTTCTCTGCAATATTTTGCGGTGCCTACCGATCATGCAGCTGCGCATCGTCCCATTTCCCCACCCTTGAAACATGAGGAGGAGAAGGTTATTGCAGTTAGCATGCGGTGCCTGCCCTGGACTAGCGAATTCTCTGGGCAGCATAGATAACTGTTTGAAACTTCTCCCTCTAACGTACTTCATAACGCAGACGGATGTGGAAGACTGGCTCCAGGGAGCACAACTTATTTATCGCATCTGTTGTAAAGACGTACAAAATCTCAATAACTTTTTAGGGGATTACCATACTGATAAAACATTTCTTATATACTTCAAATTACTAGGTATACCGCCAGTATATGTGGTGTATCCGAGAATACACCACTGATTTACACCCACAGCCACACACATAATACACACACACAACACACCCACACAGTGTGAGTCACTGACGCAACAGATTGAACCAAACAAAATTGGTAGAAGAGCACATGTGTGTGTCAAGCTGTGAGCAAGGCAAATATTTTGTGAAAAAATGACATACTACATCATTAAGACAGTATCTGCACACCAGCCAATGATATTTTCATTGCAGTTCCCTCTGGATTTTGTGTAATTTGCCGCAGAGAGACTGTTTTACTAGTGTCTAGATGCATGTCAAGAAGCAGCAGTTATAACACTTTCAATGGGCCAAAAGAAGTGAGGGGACTGGATCGCGGCACAGCAAGGAAGCAATCTTCCCGTCTAATAATAAGTCGGCTGAGAAAACCATTTGCGCTGCACTGCAGAAACTGAAGATTTATAAAATGTCAGCCCTAATTGGTCATTTCATAAATTATGTCACTTTGATTCATGGCATACGAGAAACATGAAATCAAAATTAAAACCAAATACTTCACCTTCTTTCCCATCAAAGCATTTAATAATGAGGATTTTCCAACATTGGGATGTCCAACACAACCTATGGTTAATACTCCATCTTGAAATTTTTCATGTTCCGTGTACCTATCTTCTGCAGAACTTTTGGCCTAAAAATGAAAAATATTTTTAAAAAAATCACAAAACAGTTTCATATATATTTACTGCTACAAATATATAGTGATTTCAAAAGCACAAACTAATGATAGAGTGTAAATTATGTAAAAGATATTGCATGAACAAGACAAACTAAACTCAGAACTACCAGTTACCAAAATGTTGAAGGGTTGCATCCAATATTGAGAATATGGAAAATCGATCAAAATATATTGCGATGATAATTATGAAATTATAGTATTCACATAACGTGTCGTATCAAAAAACTACAGATCCCTATTATATATAAACAGTTTTATTCTTATTTCAAAACACAGAAGAAATATTACACATACAAGTATACATTTCACTTTGTGTTTTTGCCGTGTACTACATTTTGACAAGGTTTTGTTGTCATCTTCAGGTTCGGATATTTCTAAATTTCCACAATTACAAAATCATTACTTGCTCATTATTAGTTTCTGAATTTCTTTAGTTTTTTAAAAAAAGGAAAGATGAAGAAAAATTAGTTTAAACTTATAGTAATTATACTTTCGCTATTAATTATTAGCAAGTGAGCATGCATTTCAGAAAAATAAACACACCCTATTTACTTTTATTAAAATTTATATCATGTATTGCATACACACTACCTAATACTTTAATTTATAGAAAAAGTAAAATTAAAAGTTTAAACTAATTTTGTCTGTATCTTTCATTTCTTTGGACTAAAGAAATTCAAAAACTAATAATGTATAAGTAATGATTTTGTAATTGTGGAAATTTCGCACAAATACGTAGTGAAACATATATATATATATATATATATATATATATATATATATATATATATATATATATGCCCATAGCATGTCACACAAAATTAGTAACTGTTTTTGACGTAAATATATATATATATATATATATATATATATATATATATATATATATATATATATATATATATATATATATGTTTCACTACGTATTTGTGCGAAATTTCCACAATTACAAAATCATTACTTATACATTATTAGTTTTTGAATTTCTTTAGTCCAAAGAAATGAAAGATACAGACAAAATTAGTTTAAACTTTTAATTTTACTTTTTCTATAAATTAAAGTATTAGGTAGTATATATTTGTGCGAAATATATATATATATATATATATATATATATATATATATATATATATATATATATATATATATATATATATATTACGTCAAAAACAGTTAATAATTTTGTGTGACATGCTATGGGCAGAAGTTAAATAGAAGTTACATTCTTGTATGTTTTAAAATAAGTATATAATTGTCTATAAATAATAGGGATTTGTAGTTTTTTGAAATTAAATCTAACAGACAGTTCATAATATAAAATAATAAATTAATTTATTGTTCATTCAATTTGTGCACAAATTTTGAGTAGCATCAAGATATAATTCCCATACTGAAAATATATTGTTATTTTACTAATTATAATACTTACATTAATATATTCTGCTACATTCACTTTCTCTATCTCATATTCTTCTTTCATTTCTTCTATTATTTTTTCCTGCCATGAAGTTAAATCAACTGAAACATGTTTTATTAATTACAAATGTACAGAGGAAGTTAATTCGCCAAACATCAAAAATAATTACAATAAGTATTCAACTACATGAAGTTTGTAATGATTGAGGATGTAGGAGTGGAGACTTAAATTTTTCATATAATGAAAAGGAGTTAGCAGCAAGGGGATGAAGAGTGCAAAATGTATCAACTGCAACAGTACAAGATATGTAATGAGCCGGGTTGATTTTATATTACAAGGAGGGGCGGGTCTCAAGTTATGGATGGAAAACTTTTAAAATAGTAAAATTCAAAGTAATAAAAGTTACTGAGCAAATATCAGGAAAAAATTTTGCAATCATATATGCAATCAATTTAGAGTTGTTAAAAATAACCGAGTTTCATTTATCGTTTATCCTAGAAAGAATACTATCGTATGCATTTCCAAAATGATGGGTCACTATTTGTGTGTTGCATACATCGTTGAGTTTGATATTTAGAGTTTCCATTAACAACCTATAGAAATAATTGGGTTCCATATTCAATATTTTTGGATTGTCAAAGTCTGTTATGCACTCTCCTTCTGTGTTGAGCTGAATGAATTTTGCCAAGATGACAGAACATGCATGTATGCATGTATGCACGTATGCATGTATGCACGTATGCACGTATGCATGTATGCATGTATGCATGTATGTATGTATGTATGTATGTATGCATTGCAAGAAACACACCTGCAGGGTTTTGGCAAGCTTGAAGAACGTAGCTGCGGATACACTTACTACTACTCTGGATCCAACGAGACAAGTAATGAGCATGGTGTTGCTATCGGTGTCCGCACAAGTTTAATTAAAACAGGTATTATATCAGAACCTACCTGCATTAATGAACGACTTATGAGTCTGGAAATAATCGAGAAGAACTGCAAAACAGTATTTATTTGCTGTTATGCCCCAACTAATGTACATGACGAAACAGTTAAAACTGATTTCTACGAAAATCTGGAAAAAATAATTAAAAATGTGCCCAAAAACTACGGCCTTATACTAGCTGGTGATTTCAATGCCAGAATAGGGAAAGATCATGAACAGTGGAGAAATGTGATAGGAAAGCATGGTTTTGAAACCACAACCAATAACAACGGAGAAATATTGCTTGAATTTTGTGCACTGGAGGGACTATCTGTCACGAACACCTGGTTCCAACAAAAAAAAACAAATATAAAGGAACATGGCAACATCCTAGATCCAAACGCTGGCATATGATAGACCACATTATAGTCAGACACTCAAGAATAACAGAGGTAAAGAAGTGCAGAGTGATGCGCGGTGCCCAAGTGGAGACTGATCACCACATGATGAGAGCCACAGTCCTGCTTAAACCAAAACGCTATATTCAAAAGAAAGATGCTGAGCCGATTTACGATAGTAAATGCCTCAAACAGGATGATCTAAGGAATAAGTTTAACGAGGGGCTAGAAATCAAAACAATCAACCTCCAAGATAACACCAACGTAGAAGAAACTTGGAAGAATGTCAAAGATATTTTTACAAAAACCGCGGCAGAGACCATGGAGAAAAAGAAAAGAAAAAGACCCGATTGGTTTGATGAATGTGATGAGGAAGTAAGTGAACTGTTAAACATGAAACAAAAATCCTATCACAGATATCTGGCAAACCCAGTAAAAATAAACAAAACAAAATATCAAGAAACCAGAAGATTGTGTCAACAACGAATTAGGAAAGTATGTGATGATTGGTGGAGCAAAAAGTCCGAAGAGTTACAAGCCTTTATCGACTGCGGCGATTCTTATCATTTGTATCAGGGCATTAAAAACATTGTAGGGCCAGTCAAAACTCCACTAAATGTGCTTATAAATGACAAGGGTGATAGAATAGAAGGTTTGGACGACCGACTAAAAACCTGGAGTAAGTATTTTGAAACACTGCTTAATCAAGAAACTGAAACCGACCGTGATTCTATAAATCTGAGCTACGATTTAGAGACAATCCCTTCTGATGAGCCTCCAAATAAAACGGAGATTAAAAATGCACTTCAGTTCCTTAAAAATAATAGAAGTCCAGGCAATGATCAAATATCAGCTGAAATGTTAAAAGCCGGCCAAGATGTAACAGTCAGTTTGTTACACAAACTATTTAACAAAATTTGGTGTGAAAAGCAAGTCCCTCAAGACTGGAAAGAGTCAATCATTATTCCTATTCACAAAAAAGGCAACAAATTCCAATGCGAAAACTACAGAGGCATATCCCTGTTGTCAGTGCCAGGAAAAGTCCTGTCCAGAGTGCTTTACAACCGACTCTACCCTTTTATCAATTCATTCATCAAAGATACGCAATGCGGCTTCCGCTCTGGACACTCAACAACTGATAGGATTTTTACAGTCAGACAGTTAGTAGAAAAAGCATACAAACAGAACACATCACTCTGTATTGGATTTATAGATATCGCCAAAGCTTTCGATTCTGTCGATAAGGAGATACTCTTCAAATTGTTGGATAACATCAAATGCCCACCCACAATACTAGCAATATTAAGATCACTGCACAGTAACACTTTGTCTACTGTAAGAATAGAAAACTCAACATCCGTGCCATTTGAAATAAAGACAGGGGTAAAACAAGGCTGCGTTCTTGCACCCTTACTCTTTATACTTTATATGCATGCCATTATCGAAAGTGTTGTTAAGAAAAAACGTGGCGGTGTCGAAATAAGATTCAGAAGTGACTTTAACCTTTTCAACAGAAGAGCTTTACACGCAAAAACAAAAACGACGGAAAAACACATACTTGATTTGATGTTTGCAGACGACAGTGCCCTAGTCGCTAAAACACCTGAAGCCCTGCAAGAAGTTCTCAACATATTTAATGAAGAAGCAAGGAAGTTTGGTCTGAGGGTAAATGAGGGAAAGACGGAAGTGATGTTCGTAAACTGCAGCCCAGCTGTTATAACAATGAATGGAAAAACCATCAAGGAAGCGAACAGTTTTAAATACCTGGGAAGCAACATCCAGAATGACTGTCAGATCAAAAATGAAATTAATCATAGAATCAACAGCGCCAGTCAATCCTTTCAGAAATTGTACTTGCGGGTGTGGAAAAGGCACGAGATCAACCTGAAAACCAAGCTTCTAGTATACCAAACAATTATACTGTCTACACTATTATATTCCTCTGAAACTTGGACCCTACTAGAAGAAAGCAAAAGAAGACTTAACGCATTTCATCAGAGATGCCTCCGTACAATCTGCAAAATATCTTGGATGGAAAAAATTCCAAATGAGGAGGTCCTGAGAAGAACAAAAATGCTGACAGTAGAAAATCTTATTAAAATTAGAAGATTGAGATGGGCGGGACACATAAGTAGAATGAATGAAGAGGGAACTCCGCACCAGATAGTCTTTTCAGAGCTGAAATGCGGAAAAAGACCCCAACAGAAGCCGAAGAAAAGATGGTTAGACATGCTCAAACAAGATATGCGAGAGCAAAACATCAACGAGAAGGAATGGGGAAAAGTAGCAGCAAATAGAAACGAATGGCGCAGGCACATTCAACAAAAAACCGTAGAAAGGCAAGAAATGCAAAACCTGGAAGCTGAAGAAAGAAGGAAAAAAAGGCACGAAGAAGAGGAAATGTACAGTTGGAAATGTCCGATATGCGGATTCACAAGAGAGGGAAGATCCGGGAGGCAGTACGTCAACTCCCACCTAAGCCAAGCCCATAGGAGTCAAGTAGAAAAGTTACGCCAACGACAAGAAAACAGTAGCCCTAGATGCACTGTCTGTAACATCAATTTCAAAAAGAAATCCGGCCACAGCAGTCATATGAGACACAAGCATCCAACCTTGACAGCAGAAAATACACTGAAGCCAATTAAATTAAGAAAACCGCAAAGTTCCTCCCACAGCGCTAGCCCCACACAGATTTCTCAACCCCAGTTATCCGGACAATCAAGCTCTGGCTATCCATTCAACTGTGCATCTTGTGGCAGAAATTTCAAAACGAAGGCGGGCCTTTCCAACCACCGACGAGGCGCGCTGTGCAAGAATAGGATGGAAGAAGAGGTATCATCGGCCACGATGGAAACCTGAGTCATGTATGTATGTATGTATGTATGTACAATGAATTTTTTTCTTTCTAATAATGAAATAGGGACTTTAACATGTTTGACTGACAACTGACCCACATTTCTTTCACAAATGAATCATTACATACATACAAACTGTACACAATAATTATAAATTTTGCAATTTAAAAAAATATAAAAAAGATAAAACAAAAACAAAAAGCAGGAGGGAGACAGGTAGACAAACAAAAAAGGGGGAGAGAGACTGAGTCTTAGAATGAGACAGACTCTTAGTGTTCTCAATAAATGTGCTAGAGATTCTAATTCTTGTATATGAATGTCTTAGTCAAAAGCATTTTATCATTTGTAATTCGTGAAAAAGGAACATTTTACTGGAATGGATTTGTTAAGTAAAGCGCATAAACCAAAGCAGGAACAAAAAAGAAAGAGGTGAATACATTGAGAAAATAACAAAAATTAATGTCAAGAAAATCAGTAAAAATTAAAGAATTCCATTTATCTCAATAGGGCACAAGGTGAAGCAGTTGAAAGACAGCATGCAAAAATTAACTTATTTCACAATGAACCAGAATAGAAATAATACCTTCATTTTCCACTATTTGTTTGCAAACATCAAGGACTTTCTGAGCTCCTTCAGCAGCCATCCGCATTCTTCCCTTCAGTCGACACACTTTGAGACCTTTGAAGTAAATCAGATTATGCACTATTGAACATGTACTGAAATTATTTCCACGAAATTTTAAATTATAACTCTTTTCATTTAAAGCTTTACCAGTTACATTTCTGATATAATATATACTGGACATCATACTAATGTACGAAATAGCATGCCTTTAAAGACACAATAACACAAATTTTATTTATTTATTATGACCCGTCCCTACACTTTAACAATTTTGAAAAAATTACCAATATGGGGCAAACTATTCATGCCTTAACGTATCAATGTTCAATGTTGTCTGTTCAAAAGACCATTTAGAAGATACCCTCTCTCCTTGAAACCCTATAACCTCAATTCCACACAACAGTCAGATACTATTTTTTTACATCAGAATGTTACTTTCCTAGAAATTCAATAGATTTGAAATGCCATAAAAGTTGATGGTATTTTTAAAAACTTATTTTAAATATTCAAGTTTGGTCCCACAGATTGTCAGAACATCAAGAAAATATATTTTCAAAACAGACGGAATTTGAAAGTAAAGAATTTATAAGCATAAACATATCAAACAATTAAAGTTTTTTGAAATGTGTTCTTCATGGCGTTAAATGGTTGAGCAATGATCTAAGATTCAATCCATATATAACTGATGAAAGTATATTTTGAATTTTTTGTAAACATTTATACATCATAACTACTTCGTTAATTTATATTTTTAATTTGATTTGTTAATATTTTAATGTTTTCGTCTAAGAGTGAATGAAAGCAATTATTTCTGCAAATAATGAAAAATAAAAGACTTATCTGCTTAACACTAAACTAACACCCCCTACTCCCATGTAACGCTTCCTCAAACACCCCCCCTCTAGCGATACGTAATTTATGAACGACCCCTTTCAGCGGATAGTTACGCAGAAGCTCGTCAAAATATCACGACTTCAGCTCAGAGATGGTTCAGCAGCCTCGGCCAAGAAGGATTTTATGCGACTCGTCTGGATTGACGGACGGGAAAGTGTTTGAAGTCATGGAAAAATCTGTGCTTTCGACAGAATTCAGAAGAATTAAGTTCAGGTTGTCAATAATATTTTCAAGTATATTGCCTCTCGAGGAGGTCCTTGTGCCACCCCAGGCGGGATTTTGGACATTAAAGTCCCTCACAATAAGAAAAGGGGTGGGCAACTAAGAAAACACATCTTCAAATTCTTCTCATGACACGACTTGTCCAAGCGGGATATAGACGTTGCAACAAGTTATCAAGATGGTGCGAAAATTCACACGAACACAAAATGTCTGAAAAGTGGTTCGTACGTTTATTTCTTTGAACACCGAGGAGTCTGTAGCAAATGTAGCAACTCCGCCATGTGCCCGGAGGCCATCATCAATATCTTGCCTGTAGCATCAAAAGCCACAAAGAGTGAGGGAATGCTCAGGGTGTGTTTGTGTTTCCCACAGACCGATAACAACGGGTCTGAGCTGAGACATTATCAGTATCACTATTTGCCTAAACGAGAGCGAAAGCCATTGAGGTTCCGTGAGAGGAGCCATAATTGCTAGGGTTGTTTCTTTGCTTCTAGGGGGTTCTTTGTAAGGTTTGTTTTTCATTTTCCTGCCCTGTTGAAGAGTGGTGCAGGAGTTCATGTGGGGCTCTAGCAGAGTTGTCGTGACTACTGCTAGAGAAAGTCGAATTGTTGAGACCATTTTTATTAACACATTGGTTTCTAAGTTTGATGCCTTTGTGTGTTTGTCAAAACACTGACAGTTTTCGTTTCCTTCATTGTTTCAGATGGGGGCAAGGTATCTGGTATTTGCATCTTCGCCGAAGTCTTCAAAGGACACCTGACAGGCAGCATTGCACACAGAGGTAACTTTTGGTGACTGGATTTCACCATTTGATGTCTTCTGCTGTTGACCCTCGGTGTAAGAGAAACTTCAATACATATTTACAGGGTTGCGCGTCCAACATCGACGTCGTGCCTCGAGAAAGGTAACTTTCTCCAAGACACGGATCTTCCCGAACTCCCCTCTTTCAAGAAGATGGGGCACTGGTTCGAGTTCGATGGGCGATTCCCAGAACAGTTTACGCACCTTGGATCAGCGCAGCAGTTTGAATCGTTATTGATTCTTTTCCACATTGTACGCACACTGCCACACTCGTGCAACGGGGCTGCGTACAGCCGAAACTCTGCCATTTAAAGCAGCGCAGAGGATTTGGTACATACTGCCTGACATGGAGATTGTAGTAGCTACATATTTTCTCTGGAAGAGATGGACGATGGAAGGTCAGTATCACGTTGAGGTGAATATCCCATTCACTCTCCACTGGATTCTGTCAGTCATACCTTCAGGCTGAAAGAAGGCTTTCAGTTCTTCTGTTTCCGATGCTTCTTATTAACTTCTCCCCATAGCAGGTCACACACAGTTTTTAACTGTTTTTGACGTAAATAAATAAAATAAATAAATAGATGCAAAATCTGCATGATTCATCACACCCTTGCAGAAGTTTAAGGTCAGGTGAATGGACAAATGCACCTTGAAGCTGGCTTTTTCTTTTAGATCTGAGATTTCCTTGTTCTGTTCGTTAGTACAGCATTCAAAAAGGATCGTGCAGTTACTCTGTCGAACCATCACCTGAAAATTGCCAATTTTATTATATTCCTCTGGCGAGTTTAATAGCACTTACACTCTTCATTGTTTCTCTGTCATTACTACACAATGGCCAGGAAACATGCGTACACACGACGAATTTTGGTCTGTCCGACTCTTTGCACAAAAAATATCCAGATTAACCACAGAGCCCAACAAGGGGACACTCCATCAGAGTGCCAGGGTTGCCACGGAGAGATAATGGGGGGATGGCACAAGTTGAGGACAAGTTGTATCTGCCTCTCAATAACTTGCATGCTCTCGGAGGAACAAAAAATGAGAAGTCATCAACGAATAGCGATGCTTTCACAGGCTCTCAAATTACTGATGCTCTAGTTTGATAGCAATTGGCAGCAATGGCAGAGTGATAGCAATGGCAGAGTGACACTCAGATATTGATACCTAGGGAACCCCGTTTTCTAACTGTTAACAGGAGGATATCCTGTCACGAAGGCAGACGCGCAAAGTTCTCGGTAATAGAAAAGCTACTTTACACAAAGGGAGCCGTCCCCTAAGACCCCAAAGAATGTAAGGTGCGAAGGATTCCGTACCTCCAGGCGGTGTCATACCCTTTCTCTAAATCGTAAAAAAATTGCTACCAGGTGTTGTAGCACGAAAGAAGTATAAATCTCTGTGGCAAGAGTGACTAAGTGGTCCAGGTACTTCTAAAAACCTGTATTTCCTGAAAGCACACAGAAATAATGTAAATAGTTTTTTGTTGGAAAGTTGCAGATTCGACAAAAGGACGTTCGTGGCCCTCAAGAAAACAATCGGGATGGTAATGGAGGTGATGGATTATGCAAAAAAGTGTGCAGCTGGGTTTTGAGGTGGAGAACTTGAAACCACAATTTACTCAGGTGCCGTTATTTGAAACGATTTAAAAGGCGGGAAACGTCGGATGATTCCAGGCACGTCAACTACCAGTGTCCCGTAAGTGTAGTGCATGTTTTGCACGGGATGTGGCAGTGATCTTTACCTCGCTGTATGGCGAGATTCAGCGCCGAGCTACCGTCAGCTAGGGGAGGTTCCCCCAACCATGTATTTCCCATCAGCGGGGCACCACCCCAGTTGGGACAAGCTCTAGACCCCTGACAAGTCTCCCGGTATGCGTGCTTACACACACACTAGCACATATTCGGAAACATCGCACAACAATAAGAAATTATTATAAGCATTTCAAACTGCCGTGTGGCGACATTTAAATCGTTGAATTGCAACCAAATAACTCCTGAAGATTTGAGCAAAATAAGAGTGCGAAAAAATTTCTGACACGAGCGAATTCAGCCAAATATCTTGGAATATGTGTTGACTCAAATTTGAAGTGGAAACAACATATCACACAAGTCACAAATAAAGTCCGTTATTTAATTTATGTGTTTTATAAATTGCGGAGTATTTTTAGCGAAAAACAATTGTTAATAATGTATTATGCGTTATTTTGGAATATTGCGACTTATGGAATTATAACATGGGGTGGTGTGTATTATAACGCAATTAAAATGCTACAGGATGTTCAAAAGAGAATACTTAAAATCGTTTATAGAAAAACCAAACTATATTCCTCTGAATTACTTTTTAAAACGTATAGACTTGTCTCTATAAGGAATTTTTTCTTAGAAAAATCTCTTTTGAATAATTTCGACTATCTTAAACAGAAATATATATCACTATGTAAAAATAAGAGAAACAAGTTATTAGTACCGCCGAAAATTGTGAAAGAAATCAGTCAAAGTAACCATAATTATATTAGTTATAGGATTTTTAATTTACTGAGTAGTGAACTCAAAAATACCAGCTACGATAAACTGCATAAAAATTCAAAGAAATTGCTTAGAAACTTTATAATTAGGCTTAGCGATGAGACAGTTTCTTCAGTTTTTCAATGAGAATTATGAAATTAAACTATATTGTGATAACTACTTTTTTACTTTCTGTACTTCGAATTTTCTTTTTCTTTTGTAATATATGCTTCGTTCTTCTTTTCTTTGTTTATTAATTATATTTTCTGATTATTTTTTTTGTATTCTTTTCTTTTATAAACGAGCTCTTGAAAAAAACTGTTGCTCTGGGAGAGAGAAAAAAGCGGGAAAAAAAATGATTGATGACAGGCCCACGCACTGGATTAATTCCTCAGCGGAATAATAATGTACATACTTGTATTATATTATTTGTATTTCACAGTCTGTTAATAAATAAATAAATAAATAAAATACGAATCAGCGATTTTGAAAATTTACGTGAGACTACTCATATTTTCAAAAAAATGTACACTACTTGATTTAAAGATTTAATTTTGGAGAACATGTTTTATTACGTAAAATCATCTCCATCTTTAATACTGTTCTTTTTTGTAATATTACTATTTTGTAATATTACAATTTTGCAATTTTGGAAATTACGGAAATTTCGCAGGAAACGAGACAACTGCCACTTTCATTGCCGTATTTACTACATACGTGGAATAAGTTTAAAGAAAAAATTGCAGCTGTTTTTGTGAAAATGTTTTCTTTAGAAATTGCATTACCTTCAAACACAAATTATTTGAAAAATTACTCGTTTTTAAAAAAATGGCACTTGGCCTTTCATAAAGATCTTATTTTTTACAACAAAATTCATGTAAAACAAAATCTTTCGTCAATACTGTTCTTTTGCGATGTTAATTTTTTGTAATTTTCGAAAATACTCCAAAAGTGGGATCAGCGCCACTTTTTAATCTGTCCTTTGGTATAAAGGAGAAAATTTAAAGAAAATATTTGGAGAAGTTTTTGAGAAAAATAATTGTTTAAAATTGCCTTTTTCACGCTAAATAATTAGGAACTTTTCATATTTTCGAAAAATTGTACATGCTAATATTTTCACGATGTCTTCAATATAACAGATTTCATTAAGAAAAAATATTTATCTGGGCTATTGCATGAACACAAAAAAATGTTGGACTTCTGCAATTTTTGAAGAAAAAAAAGAAGAAAATAATAATAATAATAATAATTTCAACGAAAATGAAACTTGCATCATTGTTTACAATGTCCTTTATGCTTAACAGAGAGCAAAATTTAATCAAAAAATTTAGAGCCATTTTTGAGATATTTTGAAAATGATAAGGCTTCGTGTAATGTACTTTCTAAAAATCGTATTCGAACATGCAGGGTCTCGAGTTTGTTCAGATCATCCAGGAGATATGAATTTTGAAAAAAAATGCTGTCAATCGAGTTTTTGGTACTACGAACCCACAAAACTTGGATTGTGACTACACAATGTGTTAGAGGAAGTAATTTACCACAAATTCGTAAAGAATCAATAATTATCAATTTTTTCGTGACCAGGATACGGCAATAAGAGGTTTCTGTCGAAATATCGCAGTTTTTCCGGCAGCATTATAATGCTTTCTTTACATTACGTAAGCAGTATGCGATTTTTTTGTGATGATGCGCCCAATTTTTTGTGATTTTGTCATTCATAGGTTTGGGGTGTTGGTTTACTAATTTAGACTATTGTAATTAGCTATTCAATAGCCTTAAAAATGTTTTATAAAGAAACAGTTTTTGAAGGCAACGATTATGAATTATAACACCAGCATGGTATTTTCTCCTTTAAAATCACTGTACAGAAAAATTCATTTTCACAATTTTTTTAAAGCTGTCCGTCACTAAAATTATTTTCGTGCAATGTGAAAGGATTAGAGTTGTGGTCAGAATATATGGGTGAGGAATAATCTCACTGTTTTCTTCACATTGAAGCAATCTAAAATAATATCATAGTCATATAATATCATAACTCTTCTAAACATTAGTGGTATATCTTAGCTAAATCCGTCCACAGCACATGTAAATGGAGAATTGTTTCCCAACAAGGATATTATTTTAACTTTGGAAATGTAAATTTTGGTGGTTCAAATAGAAAATTAGTGTAAATATTTTCAAACATACCTGATTTTTTTTGAGGATTACTTCGTAAGTTGTAGCCCGGGAATGATGTGAACATTATAACATGCAAGGAAGGGAACTTCTCAATAAAATAATTTTTCCATGCCACAACCAGGGGTGGCGGAGCCAAATCTACTTTGTTCAAAACAAGAATTAAATCTTTCTTTAAAGTATCAGTCACATAGTGATACAATGATGGTGGAAACATTAAGGCCTAAAAATTGAAAAAGGAAATTAACATAATGCTACTAAACACAAACCATAATTATCACCTTAAAAATGTACTTACCGAGTACCGAATATCCACAATAAACAATATAACATCCGACATCTCCAGCACTCGCCATAATTGTCTCCATGTTTCTAAATTCAGCTCAAAATAGCTAATGTTTTTACACTCTTTCTCCAAATTGGAAACATATTCCTAGGGGGAGAAATTCAAACACAGAAAATTACAACAAATTATGATATAAATGTATATGAACAGGTACATCAAAAAATCCCCTTCTCTGTATTTCCATGTTTTCTACCACATCCCTTCCGCTTAAGGGAACACTCATTCCGTGGTCGTAAGCAACGTCTATGAAATACGAGTGCCTATAAGTGAACACTTATTTTGAGAAAGCACTTATCACTTAAGGGTTCGCTTATCCTATAAGTGACGACTATGAATTCGGCCCTAAAATCAGTAAATGCGAAAAATCAATGACTTCAATGAACTCACAGAAAATGTGTTGAAAAGAAACAGCGTCGAATGGACTACGTGTTCCATCAACCAGTATAGAGCAAATTAGAGTTTGATTGATTAGTATTTCCGGGCGCGTTAACTAAGGTCATTAGCCCCATAGGTGCAGCGCATGCCTTTTTAAGTGGGAGGCAGCGATCAATCCCTCTGAATGGCGAGATCCGGCCCCGACATACTTCAGCTAGCGGAGGTTTCCCCAACCAAGTATCTCCCACCAGCGGGGCGTCGCCTCAGCCCGGACAAGCTTTAAGCTCCCGACATGTGTGGTAGTGTAGTGCATGGAAGTGTGAGTGTATGGGAGTGGGGATAGGGCAAGGAAGAGGAAGGAAAGATCGCGCGCGACCCACGGCCCGTTTATCAGAGTACTGCTTCGGCATTCGTCTGGTGTTGATCGAAGGACAAAAAAAACACGGAAAAATACGGGGCAGAACAGACGGTCGCTAGAATACTCCTCCTGAAAGTGGCCGGACTTTAATAAGCTATCTAGCTAGTGAGCAGCTGGACTCTTAACTAGCTAGTGTCGAAAATTCTGGCACCGTCGGGACTCGAACCTTAGGACCAACCAATCAGAGGCACTGCAGTGACATCAATTGTTGCCCGGACAAACCTATGGCTGTAAAACTTTTTCGAACAATAGCCGTGTTTTTACAAATGTCATTCGAAGATTCAAAAGAGAATATTTCCGTGCGAACTATAACTTCGTATAGACAACATCAACTGAAAAAAAAGTATTCATCGTGCTGAAATGTAGCGTACCGTTAAGAGCGTTACGTCTCTGAGCGTCAATTGGGCGAAGACATATTCCGCCGATGGCGGTATTGTTTTGAAAATTGTGCATAAAAAGTTGTCAAGAAGCTGAAATAAGTACTTCATTTCTTAGCATATAACAACTAAACATAAATCTGCAGTTGGGAAGAAGAGTGGAGAAAAGAATGTTTAATTTCGGCGGTGGTAACAACATACAGTAAATCGACCCAGTTTTCTCTCGATATGTGCGAGGCATTCATAGATGGTATTCCTTTTTGAAAACTGAAAAACCAAATGTTACCACTTTAAAAAAATACTAACGAAATGGAACCATCAGAGTCTATTTTAAGGAAAACATACTTGACTACTTAGAAATGTACGTAGAATTCACGCAGAAAATGTGTTTTAAAAAATTGAATGACCATTGATGAAAATACGGAAACTACAGGGCGCCACATAGCCAATGTCCTCATTGGTATCACGGAACCTTCTTACTGAGAGTTCTCAACCTTTTCCATATGAAGAATTCAAGAAAGTGAATTGTTCGTATATTGCTCAATTGTTCACGAATTCCTTACATCTGCTGTGGCCTAAAGGCCACGATAATGATCAATTGTTATCACTGACGCTGTCTCACATATGAAGAAAACAACTGGAGTGCTGAAAGTACTCTTCCCGAATACTCATGTAACGTACTTAATCCACGGTGACTTCTGAAGTTAGAGATATGCATTCTAATGTATACAAGTTGATTAGTACGTCTCAGTTTTCAACTGGGTTTTTGAAGTTGAATAAAAGAATATATAGATTGCAAATACTAAACTAGTGTTGCACTAACAGCACGTACTTCCTTGCATCATTTTTAACTTTTGTTATTTTTTTAAAATTCAGGCTGTTCAACGAGAGACTGGCGCCTTTAGCGTCGTATGGACTAACCAAGGGGAGAGGGGATTAAAGAAAATCATTTAAGCTGTTTTCGAGATTCTTTTATAAATTTCGTTAACTTCAAGCAGAAATTACGCGAAAACTGCCTTTTTTACAGAAATTAGTGCAGAAAGCATGGAACTACATGTTGAGACTGAAAAGAGTTCAATACGAGGGCATTTGACTTCAAATCAGGCAACCTCTTTGACGAATGCAAGAACAGTGTCTGCTCTTCTACTCAGGACTTCAAATCTGGCGACTTGGGTTATTGGCAGCGGATAGTTCACATTTGTTATTTGCCAGTTGTACAGGGCTGATGTAATTGTTTTGTTACTGATCGAGAGTGTGCCTGTAATGAACTGAAGACCGAGGTGAGGGGAACCCTACGCTTAGAGACCGTAATTTTCTTTATTTTGCATTGAAAGAATGTATTCACAGTCAAGTTTGTAGACAAGCATTCACGAGCTTAAAAAGAATATCACATATTTAGGTTCAATGACTGTTAGGAGTTCTTTAGTCATATCTGCCTCCAAAAGAAGAAAGCATAATAACAGACATGCTATCAAGTATGAAAATTTTGTTGAGATCAAACAACACACAGAATCCTTTCCAAAGAAAATCGAACACTACTCACCAGATTCAGTGAAATTTATGTCGACATTAAAACATAGCCTGTTTATGAAAAATTTCTTGAAAAGGAAAAGGTTATAATACATGAGCTCTATTAAAAGTTTCCACTTAAAATTTGGACGACCCCATGTTATATTACTTATTATTACTTTCAACAATCAAATGTGTTGTTATTGTGGTACATTGTTATTTTGGTTGGTAAATCTTCAATGAGATGAAAAACTGTACAAGTCCACAGTTTTGTTTAAATTATAACACATTATTAATAAAGGTTTTATCGCAATTTTTCCTCAGGACATATTTGTATGACTTGGTACATTTGTGAAATGAAAATTGTTTAATACTCAATAGTTTTTGTCATATCTAATCAAAAGTTACAACTTCTATTATCCCAGGATGAACTTTCTGATCTAGTAGTGTTTTTTCACTCATCCATTCATTTGTTTGAATAGATTTCAGTAACGAAAAAATCTCTATCATCAATATTGTATTTTCGAGCGTTGATTTTTCGCAATTATCGAGTTCGTTGAAAATGGGAACAGCACAGACTTTTTCACCGTCCTTTGGTACATACGAGGAAAAAAATTAAAGAAAAAACTTGGAGCAGTTTTGGAGAAAATAGTTGTTTAAAAATTGCCTAAATTTCACGCAAAATTACGCGAAAACTACTCATATTTTCGAAAAAACAGAACATGATCTATCGTCTTCAAAATGCATTTTATGAAGGGAAAAATATTAATATTGTAGAAAGTCGGCGGAAAATTTTTGATCATTTGCAATTTTCGAAAAATACGATCTGCATCATATTTTAAAGAATCCAATGGGCTATCCGAAAGAAAGGTTAACTGAAATATTTGGAGCCATTTTTGACAAATGTTTAAAAATGTTAAGGCTTTATGTAAAATACTTCTAAATATCAAAATATCCGTTTCAAAATCACAGAGCTCCAAGTTCGTCCACATCCATATGGGAATATTAATTTTGGACAAAATCGTTTGAGCAATTTAGGCGTTGTTGCCCACGGACGGGCTGACGCATTTCTTTATGAAACAAATTTTCGGCATCAAGGACCCACAAAACGTGGACGCTGATTTCACGTCTTAGAGTAAGTAATTTACTTATTCTAGGCACAAGGTTAAACCACTTTTTCAATACCCAGAGACCCAAAAAAAACTAGTTTATCTGTCGAAACATCGCCGATTTCTGCCGCAACATAACAATACATTCTCTTTACGTAAGTAGATAGTAAGGCGAGAAAATAAAATGCGTTCTTGAAATCTCCTTCCCATACCCGGATTTTTAGAAATGAAGCGCCGAGGTTTTCTCTTCTTCCACAGCCCATATTGACCACATGGGAAACCTCGATATCCGCAGCTGTAAATTACGCAAATTGTCTCCACAAAATACGTGACGTAAAGCTCTACCAAAAAACGAGGCTACTTAAATTCATAGAGTGAAGAAGCTTCAGAGAAGTGAAAAACTAAGCAGTGATTTTCCATTTATTCTTGCATATTGTTGTCGTAGGCACGAACGAAGACTTATTTGGAGGGAAACATTGCATTCTTAGCGATGTACACAAAATTGATATTGATATGATTCTACTGATCCTGCATTATAAATGTCATCCCTGCGGTTGAAGTAAAATGTCATTTTCAGTAGTAAAGGATATTCTTTTTAACACAAAATCAAGTTTAAATGTAGAAAATTTGAAGAAATATTTTGTGTTTAAATGTAACCAATCAAACAAGTTTCAATGTAAATGTTGATGTACTACGTTTCAGCGTTAAAATAAACATTTGAATAATTGAAATTACCTTGAAATTATTTTCATTTCATATCCTCTTTAGTAGGAGGTTGGGTCAAATTTTACTTGCTTTTCTGTACCACTATCTTAGGAAGAATAATGTGAAGAGAATGCCTACTTTATGTATGCTTATTTTAGTAACAATAAATGTTCTTTTGGCCTGCCTATTTTAAGTAAAATAAGTGCCTGAACTTCCGGGCTCTAACCATTGTTATGCATGCAACTTTCATATAAGCAATTATTTTTATTTGACACATTGAAGTGTAAATATGCACACATTTGAAATTACAAACAAATAAAGCATTGCAAATTACAAAGAATGGCAGTTTAATTAACTACTATAATTACTCGTAACAATAAATTCTGTAACAAGTCATAGCTTACGGTAAAATATCGTTGTTCCTGAAGTTCTAAAAGTTGTGGAGACATTTCATGATTCCACGGAGGTCTTTTAGGAAATTCCACATCAGCACTAAAGTAATTATCTGCAGCGATCTCAAGATCATTAAGAGCAGGTGTCAATGGTAAAAACGCTTCTTCTTTTCTCTGACGGATTTCATCTTCAGACTCTTGAAAAAACTGTAGTGCATACCTGGAAGAAGTTCCACACTGAGTATAAAATGTTATACTACATCATTCGCTCCTTAAAAACTATTTAACATCAATAGCAGTACTGCAATTAAATGAGTAGAGTAGAATTTCAACAAGTTTAGAAATGTTTCCCGCACAATTCAGAAACAAAAATTAAATGATATTCTCAAAGCACTCCTGCAGCAAGTTATTTCATAAAAAAAGTTCAATTACAAAATATGTGTAAAATTATTCTCTGTGAAACATTCCAATACGAATTATTAAAAAATGAGATATATGTCGAATGCAATTTTTTTTATTTTTTTATTTTTTATTATTATTTTTTATTATTATTATTAATATTTCAACCTAATGACTTATTGCTACAATTATGGTTTTTTACATTTCATATGGTAATTGAAAATTCTCATTCAGGATTTAAGATATAAATATCTTAACATGAATAAACCCAATTACTGGCAGAGGATCACATAGTGCTCTCTCTATTCTCTCTATTCAGCACTCAAGATTTTCAAACAGAGATGTAGATAAAACTTAAATTTCAAATTCAAGTTTTTTTCAAGTTTGCCAATAAAAAAAATTTCAAGGGTATTAACATTTTTTTGAGTCCGTTTATTTACTTTGTGTACTGAATCATCTATAAGAAAATTTCCATCATCCCCATGATTGTATCGTTAACTTTGAGCAACTGAAGGAAGATGGATACTTTTTTTATTAAACTTGTCAACACATATTTTGTCAAAGACCCACTTTTGCAGAATTCTACGGTATTTTTAAAAGAAAACTCCATCCCTGCTATCAATCAAAGTTTTATAAATATTAGTACTATAATACTAGTGGCATGTAGAAGCAAAACACGCTGGTGAACAAAACCATACAAAACGTTTCAAAAGCTTATCATATACATGGCTCATGTACAATAAATAAAACAATCTCTTATAACACTGCACCAAATCAAATATTTTAACAAAAACGTCTTCACAACAATTCCAATAACACAGTACAGTATATTTAAACAGTTCAACAGTTCTTTACATACAAAAAAATCAAAAAAGTTGCTGTTCCATAACTCAACAAGTACATAACAAATACGTGGGCCATTCAATATTTAAACATTTTTAGAGCAGAAAACACTTAATGCACACGAATGATACTTTGGAACATGTTAATTGGCAACCGTGCGAAGTGTTATTCATCTATTCAAATACTACACACTCCCAACACAATGTGACCACCACCTATGTGCGACGTAAACGTGCACTAACCCCTGGCAGACGGCAGGTAGCAGCACTAACAGTGGAGGGTTCATACGAGAAAAACGTGATGATGAAAAGAGTGCAGTATTTTTTGCAATGCAGTACGGCTTTCTCAGATAATGCTGTAAATGTCAGACTCTTGTAAGTAGCTAAAAAGCTTGCAGAAAGAAGATTTGTTATTTCCAAGTACCTGTGCTAGAAAGCTAGCAAGGTGAATGATGATGATGGTGATGATGATTAAGGTTTAAGGGCGCTTTAACAGCTAAGGTCATTGTTGCCTGTGTCAAATTTTTTAAGAGCAATGGTGCCAGACTTAAACATTTTTATGCAAGATAAAATGTAAGTAAAATTGAAAATAAATGTGTACAATTATTTTAAAAAAGGGTTGGCAGAAAAGAGACAGATAAACACTATAAAATCTCCAATTACAAGCCAAATAATTGGCATAATCCTCTTCTCTCAGATAATATTGTAAATGTCAGACTTTTGTAAGAAGCTAAAAATCTTGCAGAGAGAAGATTTGTCATTTCCAAGTACCTGTGCCAGAGAGCTAGCAAGGTGGAGCAACTAAAGCATTTAGCAATAATAATTTCATGATTGCCCATAACAAACCGTCAGTCGTTTGCTCGTTGGCATATCTCATTCAGATTCATAATGGGGGAAATGGTCACAATATATGTGCTGCCAAAAATTCTATGTCTTCTTGGAATTCCATGCCTATATTTCATTTTTATGTCAATCATGAATGGAGAGATTGCTCTAATGATTTCCTTCCTTTTGCTCTCATTGGGAGAATATAAATTTACCGGTGAAAATCAATTATTACATTACACAATTTTGTTAAAATTAAACAAGAAATTTTAAAATGCCATTGATTGAATATATTGTTTAAGAATCACAATGAGCATTAACTAAAAAAATATAAAAAATAAAAGAAGGAAAACCTGTCGTTACATAGCACTGCACAGACGAACATAAATAGCGAAGTATGGTCCTTGTAGCAAGAAATACGGGACATTACCCATTTAAATACAAGTAAGCGGGCAAATAATTATACAGCCTGGATCATTGCAATAGATGCCCAGGCATTTAGATTTAGATTTATTTAGTCAAAAACAGTAAAAGCTGTATGTGACGTAGGGGGGAGAAGATTATATGCCCAGGTTTTCTTGAGTAAAATTAAGTAAAGCGTACATTTGTTTTTACACGATGTTTTAATACCTTGTGTGATCCAAGTATTATTTTTCCATAAAATATTTAATTTTCCCTTTTCGAGAGGAAAGCATGTGTTTAAGTGAAATGAAAGTTTTGAGAAAAATATATTATATTTTTCATTTGTGTCAACAGCGTTATAAACTGTGTCCCACGATTCCTTCAGCAAGTAGTCCGTAAATAATTTTATGTTAACTTTAGTGAATGCTCTGCACATGCGTGAATAATTTGTGTCAGTTCATGTTATTAGTAATTGTAAGAATTTGTGCACCATGGTCACTGTAACCTAGTTTAGTAGTTTTTATTTCATATCTAGTTGTGGTTTTGTTAATTATAATTTGATCTATTGATTTTTGTGATGTAAATGTACACCGTGTAGGTACATTCACAGTAATATCTAAATTAAAAGAATGCAGCAAATTGAGAAACTGCATTGAATCTAAGTGCCGTGACGACCCGTCTGTGCAAATGGCAGGCTGCTTCCCTCACCGCAAAGGTGCACCCCCACTATTTGCACTTTCGCAGCACCCGCGGGCAAACGTCCGGCTCTTGAAAGCAGAATGCCCGTGGAAGCGAGTCTATTCAGAGAATATTGAGAAAACAGGCAACGCTGCGTTGAACAGGAAATGTGCAGGATGTCAAATGAATTGGCTTCTTGAAGACAATCTTGACCTCATATGGCACAACGAACGGCAAAAGCCAGCAGCAAAGTGGAATGGGAGCTATAACATCCTCCGTGCAGCGCTGATATTGCCCCTTCCGAATTTTATGATTGATCCGCTGAAAGGAGTCAAGTTCAATGACAACAAAGAAATTAAGAAGAAAGAGGGAGAAAAAAAAAAAATACTGGCCACAAGATAAATGTGAACTCCTTACTGACGGGATAAAAATACTTGTACGAAGATGGGAGAAGTGCAGAGAAGAAGAGTAAGGAATAAATAGAAAAGAGGACAAAAATAGTACCGATTAAATGAAACACTTTTGTTATACACCTAGTTATCTATTTAATTATTGAATTTCCTATCTTATTTAATGGCAGGTCGCTGAACCAAAATTAAGAGATCTCGGGGAGATTCAAATTTTTACAGAATATTAAGTGATTCAGAAAAATCAGTCACGAATTTCCTTCAAGAATTTGATGAAAAACGTTTTAAGCATTCTTGCCTCCATCAAGATATTTGGGATTCAAACATGCAAGTGGTCAAGATAGTGGAGCTGAAGTATGTTGGCAGATTACTGATGGACTCTCAACGGGAAGTGCCTCAGGCAAATACTCAGGAGAAAATGAATTAACAACTATTAGGTACATTAAACCTCACAATATCGCTGCAAAAAAACAGCGAATTTTCGACAGAAACACTTATTGTCGGGACCTAGTAACGAAAAACTGGATAAATCTTGTTCCTATATACAGTAAATTACTTGCTTTAACACGTGTGGTCAGAATCCGTGTGTATTGTGGGTCCTTTATTCCGAATTGCAAAAGCTCATTTTTTCGGCTTCTTCCTACAACTAAAATATTGAAGATAGATTTTTTCCCTGAATAAAATCTGTTCTTCAAAGACAGATTTTGAAATAAGATCATGTACAGGTTTTCGAAAATTTGAGATTTTCGTGTAACTTTGCGTAAAATATAGGCAATTTTAATTTTTACTCAAAAATGACCCCCGTTTTTTCTATATAATTTGTGCTCGTATGTATTGTATTTTCTATGTAATTTGTGTCGTCTGATTTCATCGTGGTAAAGCATAAATTTCAAAAGTAACAACAAATAGAACTTGAGCAAAAAATGCTTTGCTTTTTAATTTCTTTTTTGGTAGAAATAATGTCCAGTTTTATAACCTCTCAACATTTTCCCTGACTTCTAGTGATTCTTCCACAAATTCCCTGCCTTTTCCTGATTTTCCAGGTTTTCCAGACAGTGGCGATCCTGAATGGTTGAAAGTCATGTCTACGACCAAATAGACTTGTCGTACACTTACCCCAAAGCCAGGGTCAAATAAAACAACTGAATTGATGACTTTGAAAGGGAAATAAGTCCGCTTTTTTCCTAATAAGAGTTGAGATATTCCTTTTGTTTGTTATTCTTCATGCTATAGATCAGTATAAAAATTGTGGTGGTGCAGCTCAAAGAATGTGTTCTATTGCCAACTAAAAATTCTAATGACAGGAAAAGAGAAAGAAGTAGAGGACTAATGTCTGATCCTCACACAAAAGAACTAGTATTATCAGCTACAAAACGCCTAAATGCTTCATGACAACAGTAATAGGTACTGAGGACATCATAGACTTAAAATAGTTCGACCTCCAAATTTTGAAGAAGACAATTTCTTGCTTGTCCTGGGAGTCCTTATTGTGACAGTCGAGTGACTCTTTCCAAGTCAAGCAGCTAATCTATGATAGAGAATATTTTGGTTACCTCTTAGCACACAAGTACACGTATTGTAGGGTTTATCAAGTACTCACTCATATTGACAAAAGAGGAAGCACATCCAGATTTGCCTGCCAAGACAGAGTATGGCTCATATGTTCTTCTAATCAATAGAAATAAAATAATCGATGTACAAAAAATAGCAAAATGCTCCCCACAAGAATATCTTCATTTCTACCAGAAAGTTTTGACATAGCAATGATGAGCAGACACTGATGTCATTAATTTAGGAAGAGTATCTTTCATATTCACACAGCACAATATGTTAATACACATTACATATTTATTCTATGATTATATTGTTTCATTAACCCAAAAGTAAAGAAATAAAAAAAATTGTTTTTTTTTTCTTTCTCATAATTATGTTATAAAGGAAATAAGTCCAGGGTATAAGGTGGTTCTATACATCACAGAAATGCAAATCTGAAATAACTGAGTAACACAAGCTATCAATAACTACTAGTTATAAACTTTTGTGGAGAAAATAAATGTCCCAGATAAATATTAGACCAATAAGTTTATTGCCAAGTGTTTACAAACTATTCTCCAAAATAATCAATAGAAGAATCAGCAACGTCATCACTGAACAACAACCTATGGAACAAGGAGGATTTCACCCACACTTTTCTACAATTGACCACCATCAAGGCATCAACCAATTACTAAAAAAAGTTCAAGAATATAAACTTAAGATATATCTGGCATTTATATACTTCAATAAAGCTTTCGACACAATTGAACACCCTGCAGTTCTACAAGCATTAACTACACAAGGTGTTAATAAAAATTATGTGAGACTTTTAAATAAAATTTATGGAAATAGCTGGGCAAAAGTAATGACTGAGTTAGAAGGAGAATATTCAAATTGCAAAGGGGTGTTCACCAAGGAGTTATCACTGAATATTTTCATAAGTGTACTAGAATCAGTTTTTAGGAACATCAGAAACAAATATGGCCTAAACATAAATGGAAGAAAATTAGAGAATTTAAGAATTGCAGATGATGTAATAATCTTCGCTAAATCCCCAAAAGAACTGGGAGATGCTCTTAATGAGATATATCGGGTTTGTACAACAATGTAGGTTTACAAATGAACATTACCAAAACTAAAATTATGACAAACTGGTCAGCTATACACATCACAATAAATAACCATACAGTAGAGTATGTTGAAGAAAATGTGTATTTGGGACAAAGTATATTCAAAAATTGACAAGAAAAATAAATTAATATTCGGATCTCTATTGCCTGGAAAAAATTCTATAGTTTATCATTTATATTGAACAACAAAAAAGAAGACATAGCGATAAAAAGACAAACATTGGCCCAACCTGTTTCTTAGGAACTATGCTGCGGGACTTGCTGAACCCATAACTTACTTCTTTAATAAATCACTGGAATCAGGCATATTCCCAACACAGTGGAAATTTTCATATATTACACCAATATACAAATCAGGATCCAGATCTAAAGTGACCAACTACAGACCAATTTCCATTCAATCTTCCATATCCAAAACTTACAGGTAACTTTTCTAATTCAAAAATATATCGACAAAACATGGTTTCTTTTCAGGCAGATCTACCACTACCAACCTCTACCTACATGTAAATGATGTGCTTGATGGTATGAATCAGGGAAGAGATGTACACACAGTCTATACGGACTTCAGCAAAGTTTTTGACATGGTAGATCATGATATATTATGCAATAAATTGTGTCAATACGGTACACAATGCAGAGCACTGGACTGGTTTTGCTCATACTTGACAGAGAGATGTCTATAGGTCCGGGTAAAGGGTCACATCTCTACTGAATATGAAGTAACCTCCGGTGTTCCACAAGGGTCACATCTAGGACCAATCCTGTTTAACAATTTTATTAATGATATTGGAGACAAAATCAAATCCAAATATTTGTTCTATGCTGACGATTTGAAAATCTTTAGATATATAAATAATTAAAATGACATCTATATTCTTCAACAAGACATTACCGATCTGAGCAAATGGTGTATTGAAAGTAAGTTAAAATTGAATGCGAGTAAGGGTGCGGTAATGTCTTTCTCCCGCTTACTCCATTGATGACCTCTGGTATACTATGGTATACCACCTTGGACAGCAACTGGAGGAAATTACATCTGTAAAAGACTTGGGGTGTCATTATTGACAACAAATTAAATTTTTCAAAACACGTGGACATGATAACATCTAAGGCATTCAGGACTCTCGGATTTATACTCCTGAAATATTGGAACAATTTGAATTTATTTGCCCCAGACCTGGTTTGTTATCATGCAGACTATTAAATTCGATGAAATCATCAAAAAGTTATGAGTACAATGGTCTGTAGAACAGAATAGTAAATTTGGTTAACAAGTATTGCACTGATATTGATTTTTTTGGAGATTCTACATTTACATTTTTGTTGAAAAAAAAAATGTATTTGCTCAATGATATATTGTATTGTATTTTTGTATTTATATGTTTGTATTTCAACTTGATGCATAATTTGTAACCATATATCTATTGTATTTTCTTAATTGTATAAAGAGATTGGCGTAAATAAATAAATAAATTTGACAGCTGTGTGTTACATGTCCTAATTTATGGAGCACAAACACGGTTTTTTAATGTAAAAGAGCAAAATATGATAGGAAATATGCCAAAGAAAAATCGAGAGGAAAATGTTGAACATCAATATAAGAGACAGAGTCAAGAATGTTGACATTAGAAGAAAGACAAAATTAAAAGACGCAGGACAAGAGGCAAAAAGATTAAAATGGAAATGGGGAGGTCATATCAGTCGACTTGACCCTGAAAGATGGACACACACAGTCACCCAGTGGGACCCAAGAGTAGGATGGTGATGAGTAGGAAGACAATGAAAAAGGTGGCAACAAGAATTTGTTTATGAAATAGGTAATTTATGGGACCGCACAGGTGTAAATAATACATTTTAAGAAAAGTGAGTGTCAAATGCGTTAATATGTCTAGCAAACAATTAACAGTGAAAATAGTGCTACAGGAAATATCACAAGTTTTGTTAAGAACTAGTGGACTATATATCTGTGATCTATATAACAGAATTGTAAATCTGAATAGGAAAACAATACCTTCGCCAGGTTTTAGCTCTCCTTAGTTCTTTTATGAGCAACCCCACCAGAGAGTGGGAGGCTTTTGCCCTGGATAGGGATGTTATTACATTAATAATAATATGTCCATGCCATTTTAGCCGTTTCATTTCAATCGCCTCGTTCAAGGTTGTTAGCACTTTCATTTCATATTTTGTATAACGGAGGAAGTTTACTACATCATCACTACATCATCGTTTCTGTTGCTTGAAATTTGTCTCTCATATTTTTTGTTAGTGTCCAGACTTCTTCTCTATAGAGTATTGTGCTCACTATGAAAGAGCTATATATGAGTTTCTTTGTCTTCATTGAAATAATTGAGTTCCACAGCACCGAATTCAACTGTCTTGTGGCTATTTTTCCTGTTATATTTTTAATTTTCACATCCATTTCATCTCCACCATCTGTTGTTAGTGTGACTCCCAAATACTTGTCCGAAATACTAAAAAACCAAACGCTCAAACTCTTACTGGAAATGAGCCTTTGTCTTCTTCCCACTCAAATTCTTCCCCAACCTACCTCATTCCACTCTCGATTCCCCTTCCGACATCTACTTCTGTTCATTTTTGATAAGTTTAACTTAAGAATAAAAATGACCACTTCCTGCCATTATCCCCAAAATAGAATGTATACATTTTTCCACTTAGAGAATAGTTTTTGGAAAGTTTCCCCACATAAATGTAAAAAAATATCATAAAGTATACTACAAACCAAAAATAACACAAATATCACCATCATAATATTCGTGGTCAATAATGGGGAGGATGTAATGTGGTGGATAAAGGCAAAACTGATATTAGTTCCATTATTTACAGCACAAAGAAAACATTCCAGTAAGTTCAGTTTCATTTGTAGAGAGAAGAGAAACAGAGAAGGAAATTTTGTTTCCCAAGTAGTGAAAATACTTAAACTTTACTGCCTGGGGTAAAACAAACAACTTTATCTTAAAAACTATGAAGCAATAAGTTCATAAAATCTCCTTTGAGACATGTAGGACTTGGCATACAAAATTCCATAACAATCTGAGATGGACATGCAGGCAGCCCTAGACCTCTGGACATGGAATGACCCAGGAGAGTTTTATGTGGTGATGCATGTGGTGAACCCTGCATGTGATGTATGGGGGAGAAACACAATCTACGCAAGTCTTCTTGAGCTCCAGAATCTCTTCCTGTCTCTTTTACTTTAGATAGTTGAATGATAAATTAAAGTACCAGCACAGATTTGAACATTTGAAAAGTTAGATACTTTCGCTTGCAAGTTATAGAAAACTTCCTTGGATCAGGAATCAAACTGCAGATTTTATTTTATAGAATTGTTAACCAAATACCAATCCACATATCCGTCCCTTCTCCCTACTATCACATCTGGGAAAAGGATAGCTTAACAAAAAGTGTGCTTAGAGCGACTACATTTATGTCCAGAAGCATATGAGGATCAATCTCAGCTCAAGTGATGAAAGAAACCAAACAAAAACCAGATCAATGGAGGTCATTGGGCAGAGACTGAATTAGTATATTACTTGTTACAAGTATATTTAGTCTCTTAGAATCATACAGAACAAATAAAAACTAATACAGTAAATATCACTGTTAAAATCAATATTATTTTCCTCTTTGATAGGTGAATAACACTTATTGAAGAACTGCAGTTTAAACAGTCTTCAGTGATGATGAGAAATGAACCAACTTCTCGGTGGTGTTGTACAGTAAACAGTGATCCCAAATCATCACTTTTGGTCTCATTAAACGCAGAACTTATTCCTATATAACTTTCGAAAAAACAACTTTTTTGATAGATGGGTTAGTTTAGATGATATTACCAAAAAGCAAAAGTTCAAACGAAAATGTTTCGTAAAATGTAAATTTGTTCAATATTGATAAGCACTAGTATGAGAATAGGTGGTCAAAAAAATATATCTGGTCTCATTCAATGCAGAATCTACAGCCCTACAACTTTTCAACTTTTAATAGGACCATATTTCTGATCTTGTGAGTCCTTTCAGAGCTAACACCCTAAAACCACCACAAAAAACCACCCCTTTTGGGGGGTAACTTTTTGCCCCATACCACTTAGGCACAACTCTGCTGAGGAGAGGAAAACCTAGGATATACTTTGATTTATTTAACTGTTCACATGATGTAAATCAGCTGTTTACGGTTTCATCCAATCACGAGCTTGATCATGAAGCTAGTGACTTCACTGTAGCAATCTTTATGCTCCCAATTGGATGAAACCGCAACAGCTGATTTACATCAAGTGCACGACTAAATAAATCGTACTATAGTCATATTAAGGCACAAATAAAGCCATTTAAACGATAAAACCTTTTGTAGCAATTATTTCCAACTCATCTACTTGTTTAGTTTTATTCTAATGGACTATTTGAGGTTTGACTGACTGCCCATTAATTTTGTTAGCTTAACATCAGCCAATAGCATATTGTTCATTTCCAATGGCGTATGTGATTGCCTATTTAAAATGCTAAACTGTATTGAAACTGTAAGTTACAATTACCATAGTTACTGTAAATTTGTAATTACAAAAGCAATTTGTAACTTCTGAAATCATACTACTTATTCTTCGTTTTTTGCAAAGCGCATTCATGTTATTAGCAAACAGATGTGTTCTTTCATTTCTAATAAATGAGGGCATGTTGTTTATGTAAAAAAGAAAGAAGATAGGGCCTAAGATTGAACCCAGTGGACCCCATGCTTAATTGGCAAAGAATTGGAAAAATAAATAAATAATGTTCTTTCGTGCCAGCGGGGTATTTCTATTCTTTGCAATGGATGTTTAAGGAACCACAATATTCAATCTAGGTAATACCACAAATTCCATGTGAAGGCAGTTTTGAAAGCAAAATGGTATGGTGAATGACATCAACAGCTTTCAAAAGATCTAAAAATGTTATAATAGGATTTGATTTTTTGATCTATTGATGAAGAAACATCTTTAATAACACAAAAACCTACACCACCACACATGTCAGGTGCTTAGAACTTGTCCTGGCAGGGGCAGCAGCTTGCTGGGGTGAGATATCTGGAGATGGAAATGCCTCGCAAGTTGACGTTTGGGTCAGCACCACATCTCACAATCCTGTGGGGGAGGAACTCTGCCACCTCCCAGGATAAAACTACACTAACGGGGATCACTAAGCAGTAGATGTGCCCAGAAACATTAATCAATCACATCAGCTTCTCTTCAGCAATGGTAAGATTCAGCATGGTTCCAACTGATAGTCTGAATCATCAAATACCTACAAAAATGGGATACGGGTTTTGCCCACAATGTCCATTGTTTTGTCCAAAAACATGAGGTTCCACCACTGTCAACCCATGATGGTCCACATCTAAATGGTTAAATCATTGCAAATGTTACATTACTCTTTATGTTAGATCTAAACGAGATTATACATTTGTGATATGGTAACCATACAGGATGGGGATGATTAAGTGTCTTGAGGCCTGCCAAAGACTACTCACAAAATATCTTGAGTTTAAGAATGTTCGAAACCATCTATCATGTAAAATTGACAATGCTTACCTGTGTTCTAAACTTAATATTCACAGTCTTGACAGTAGGAGACATTGATTCATATCATATTCCTTATAAAATTAATTAGAGGCATTATCCAATCTCCACAATTCTTGTCACAGGTAGCGTTCTCGATTCCTGAATATGATAGCCATTCACACAGATTGCTTTATAAGGAAACAAGTAATAATCGATTACTGTATAATGTGAGAAAACATAAAATGATGAAATTAACTTATCACGAGTCTGATTCAGATACTTTCACTCATTCGATTTTAATGTTAACTGTCAATATTAATACATAACCCCAAAACACACTGTAATTATTTATTTTTCTATCTACATGCCATGCTGTAATTAAATGTAATTGATAAATAATCCTGTAATTGTCTTATCCGGCTGGAATTGTATAAAATAAAAATTATTTCTGCAGATTCCAGCAGAGTGTGGTGGCCACTGTCATGACTAGGGGGAAGATTTCAATGAACTGTCATTTTTTTTCTTTTTACTTTAGAACAATGACGTTTAGTATAGAAATTCATTTTATGTTAAGACAAAACAAAATGACTCATTTGTATAAGTCTTTTTTAGCATTTTTTGTCGATTTCTACGAATAAGTCATTTTTTACCTTTTTACGTCATTTTTAAAGCATTTTTTGCTGATATCATCAATTATAATATCATTTTAATGGTATTTGATTCAAACAATACTTACGGGTTCACCACAGAATTCCTGAAAAGCATATTCGATTTCTTTGCTCATATATTGTAATGTCATCCGTTGTGAGTACAATGTAATCTAAGGTTCCAGTGACACCTATCAGCACCATTCTCAGTTTGACCAATTTCTTAATAAATAAAGGCAGAGATTTTCTTTCAAAGAACAGTCCAAACCAACAGTTTGCAAACTTGACCAAAAGAAAGAAGCCTTGATTACATCAGTAACATACTCATCACCTTGAGGTGTTCTTCTGAAGTGGTTTTGATCAAATTTTTTTACGCCATTTTTCTTTCCTTTTAGGGCATTTTTAAAGTGTTATAAGAACATTTTAATGATCATTTATGGTGATGTTTTAGGTCATCAAAAGCTGCCTCCTAGTCTTGACATTCTTTGTAATCCGACAGAAAAATGCTTGCTGCGTGCACTGATTAAGTGAATGTTTTCACTTAGTAGTTTACAGTCTACTGTGATCTTTGGCTAGAAAGGCCTTAGTACTTGGTTTCCTTGGGCAGGTCAGGACCTAGACTTTGTCTTTCTTAATCTGTTAACCAGGGAATTTCCCTAGTCTAAATGTAGCTTCAGACCAGACAAATAATGTTGAAAAATGTACTTAAACCAATAAGATAATGCGAGGAGAAAACATTAATCCTGCTCAAATGAGTAATGTGGTAAGGACTTATCTCTTTCTGTTGTATACAATAATATATAACGTGATGATGATTAATCACTGCATGCTCACTATTGCTCAAAGCAGCAAAGTTTTCAATGCAAGACGATGAGCAACCTGAAGCCTCAAATCTAAAAAAAATTCTCATGACGAGTTACTTTGTCACATCCTGTTAGGAGGTAAAGTGAGCCATCTCTCAGCCAGACACGAGTAAACCTCTGAGATACTCGGGAACTACAGATGGTAGAGAGGCTTTCCATGCCAACTTGTTGAGAGTTCCTTTTATTGTCTATTTGTTAGGCATGTGCTGCTGAAGGTAAGGACTCCCATCTTCCATACTACACTGAGCCATTTCTCCCCAGTATCACTCTTGTATTCTGTAAGTGCTTGCTTCTTTACTTGGCCCTTTATTTATAATGGAATATAAAAGGTCCCTGGCTTCCAGATTTACACGAAAGTCATTGTGTGATAATGTTACTGTACTGGTTGAGAACACAATGAGCTGTTATTTATATTCTGGTTTGATAATCCAAGTCCTTTTTTGTGTCCAGTCTATTATGGCAGAATGACAATTACTGCCCAGATGTTGATAACTTGGATGAGATTTCTACAACTGAGCTTGGTTCTGAGAAGCGTTCAGACTTGTTGTTCATACTCCTAAAAGGCATTGGTCTTATGTTGATGGGAGTTATAGACTGCCTGCAGGTCAAGGTACTTAGAGACCTCATTATTATCATTATTATTATAACCATAATCATTATAATAACTATAATTATAATCATTGTTATTATAATCATTGTTATTATAATCATCATTATCATTATAATCGTTATCGTCGTCATTGTAATAATCACTCTTGTCATTTTAATAATCACTATTATCGTCATTATAATAATCATTATCGTTGTCATAATAATCATTGCCATCATTATAATAATCATAATCACCAAAATCATCGTCATAATAATCATCATCGTCATTGTCACCATCATTCACATGATTATTACAGTAAAATCTGTCTAAAGAGTCAGCAAGCAGTCCGGATACAGCCAGTAAGGTGTGTATTTTTCAACTCAAGAAGCTCTATGAAGAGTGTTTAATACTGATTTATTGGCGATTTCTTCCATAAATATGTTTTATGTTCAAATGGGTGTCATAATATGGGCAAAATTGAATAAAATGGAAACCTTCGTAAACAGGATTTTTTGGGTCCCAATCGATCCTGGCTTAGACAGATTTTACTGATTAATTACAAATAACAATTGTTGTTATTATTATTAATTATATTTAACAATTGTTGTTGTATTATTATTGTAATTATTATTATTGCAAATACTGGCATATTAAAAACAACTTTAAGTCCAAAAATACAAAATACTAAAACATACATAAGTAGAAAATCTCAATATATTGTACCAAAAATCTTTTAACAATTATGGAGAAAAAACATTAAAATATTAGGTCCAAAATTATACAACAAACTTCAATTTACTGTATGCTGTGATATCTTTATGAAGGGCATTAAACATGATCTTAAAAATTAATAATCATAACCACTTGAGTGTGTATGCATGTAGAAGTAACTTTTAGAATACTTATAGTTAAAATGTATTATGTGTAAAATGTTATGTGTTTGTATATGTTAATGTGTTTATATATATAAATGCGTGGAGAATGATTTACACATATTAATTATCAAGAGGATACATCTATGTAGTAATTAATATCATACAATTAGATTATTTTGGATATAGGATTTCTTTTAGTATTGGCGAAATGCGTGTCAGCTGCTGTTTAACATTCTCTTAAAAATGTTCTACAAGGTGAATAAGGCAAACAGAGTGGTATATACCTGTACAATAACCTCTGTCTATTCTATTCTTAAACTTCATTAAAAAAGGAGGAAAGAAAGAAGGAAGGAAGGAAGGAGGTCAGGAAGGAGGGGGGAAGGAAGGAGGGCAGGAAGGAGGGCAGGAAGGAGGGGGAAGGAAGGAAGGAAGGAGGGACAGAAGGAAGGAAGGAAGGAAGGAAAGAAAGGAAAGAAAGAAGGAAGGAAAGAAAGAAGGAAGGAAAGAAGGAGGGAAAGAAAGAAGGAAGGAAAGAAAGGAAGGAAAGAAGGAGGGAAAGAAAGAAGGAAGGAAAGAAAGAAGGAAGGAAGGAAGGAAAGAAGGAAGGAAAGAAAGAAGGAAAGAAAGAAAGAAGGAAGGAAAGAAGGAAGGAAGGAAAGAAAGAAGGAAGGAAGGAAAGAAAGAAGGAAGGAAAGAAAGAAGGAAGGAAAGAAGGAAGGAAAGAAAGAAGGAAGGAAGGAAAGAAAGAAGGAAGGAAAGAAAGAAAGAAGGAAGGAAAGAAAAGATAAAAGGTTTTATATTTCCCATCTACAAAATAAGTCTGAGAAAAAACAATTTTCTTCTGTTTGGCTGTTACAGTGTCAGAACAAATATTATTCATAAATAAGTTGTAACTGTTATGAAGGTGCAATTCATTCTAATTCAAAGAATAATGTAATGCAATTCATTGTAACACTGTATTTTTTTTATGTAATACTGTTTATAATGAGAACTCAACGACTTTGGGCTTATTGAGACCCCAAACCTCATGGAAACAAACTAAATAAATAAATAAAACTATTATAGTTGTTGATGTTATTATTATTATTATTATTATTATTATTATTATTATTAATCATCATTGTTATTAATATTAAATTAAAGAAACCCATCTTAAAATTTAATGGGATTATAAAAGTGCAGCATGGCCTACAAACTATTAATTTTTTTCTTGGTCTCTTTTTTCCCAATAAACCAGAAAAAATTATTCTCACCTTGCTGATTTGTTTCTAGAAGATTGTGATGGTTGAGCATTGATCTTCAAAACTCGTGAATCTTGATCACGTCCTCCACTATTTCCTTTCTGTCCAGTCAAAAATGCAGGAACACCTAGTAAACACATTAGAGTAACAATGTAATCCTTTTTATGTTTTTATCTTGTAGAACTCAACATGCATTTAATCATCATATTACATTAACCCGTAACTGGTGAGGTAATTTTCTTGTCATGTATCTGGGGATGTGGGGACTACACAAATCCCTACCCAAAAACTTGCTTAGAAGTGTTGAAATAACAAAAATGACTGCTTTAGTGATATGAACAAGAAATGTTATGCATTATCAATAGGATTTTTACAAAAATTATTAAACAAGAAATAGTTACTTATCAAATTAAAAAATATTTTAATGTCAATATTAATCGCTAAAAGGCACTCTTCTAACTATATTTTGTCCCACTACACAGAGTAATTTAAAACTGTCTTTTGAGGACCACAATCTGATCAAGGAGAACCAATTACTTATGACTAATACAACACAACTTCAATTTTAAGTCATTTTCCTCAGTCCCTCATTCACCGCAATTTTAGCAAATAGGCTCTCCCCCTCCTCACCACTGAATTTGCTCTTTTTCACTTCTAAATTGACATTGACCCATTTCTCAAATCCTGGGTCATCTCCCCTAATAATATCCCTCGAAGCATTCATAGTATTGTGAAATTAAAAAAAAAGGAATACATAATTTTATCAGTGAGGTGAGGATTAATTATATCCCAGATGCTAGAAAAAATTAAATAAGTTTTTGTTCTCTTTCAACAATGTAAATTTACTCTAAAATTATCTGCTCCTATTTAACTCAAAATCAGATCAATATGAAACACACCAAATAAATGCTGATAAATAATTAAATTAAATATATCTGCAATAAGTAGTTTCTGTAGTCAAGTACAGTTTCAGACTAGTGGACTGGACTAAGCAAGAAGTTCAAGAAAACAGAAAACTGCTTACAATGTTGTCCACCCTCAAGCTGCTGTTCATAGGCTTTGTGTGTCATGTAAGGAAGGAGGAAGAAGCCTCCTGGCACAATGCAATAGTAGCGAGACTCAGGCCATGAGGCCTGCTCTTCCCTCTGACCATGCAAATTTCGCTATGCTCCTTTCACCAACTAGAGTAGAAAGGAGGTATTTCTTGGACGATGAAATAGGTGATTTGAATTTAGCTCAGAGGCTTTATTTAAGATTGAGGATCTTTTACATGCAGTAAATCTACTAACATGGACAGCCGGCTTTACTTCCCCTCCGAAGGATCTTTTGGCCTAAAAATCGATGGCTTCCATCGCGTTTGAACCCGTGAATTTGGGTACAACAGTCTGATACACTAACCGTTACACCATCACTGCCAAAAGTATGTAGTCAGTCATGAAATCAGGCCAAAGAGCGGGAAACAGGCATTGTAAGTGCAATGAGAAGAAGACTATACAAGAAACGCAGCATAACACTGATGATTAATGCTATGGTTTTCTGATGCTACATGAAATGCGAGACAAAAAATGTTAAAGAAATTGTGGAGAGACCAACCATTCCATGGACAATATACATATCAATAAAGATCAATCATTTATGAATATTAAAAGGGGAGAAATGAAGCCAGAAGCAGAAGCAATTGTAATTGCTGCCCAAGATCAGGCATTCAGAACACAGCATTATGATAAATCAGCTCTCTTGTTGAGAAAATTGAGAAAAAAGTTGAGAAAATTGAGAGAGAGAAAGAAATAAGAGAAACTAAGAAAGAAAGAAAAAGACACGGAGAAAGAAAGGAGAGAGCGCGAGAGTGAAAGAGAGTGAGCGAGCGAGCGCTTTCCTTTTTGAAGAGTACGAATACTGCCATAAATGTCTTGAAAACAGCACCTACAATTACACCACACACTTCTGATACATGTGTAGGTCACAGACATAAAAAGTATGGGAAAAAAATCTTGCATGGCGTCATGGCGTCCAATGCAGGAAATAACTATATACACTGAGCACTTGAAACAGCACAAATAAATAGAAACTGAGCAAAACTGTAACTTTACATAATATAAGAGACACCATCAATGAAGATACGAAAAAAACAACTTTTAAACAGAAAAACAACTTTTAAACAGTTATCGTCAGAAAAAGTTAGGCGTAATCCAAACAGTCTGACAAAGAATAAAAACATGTAAATTCCCTTTGTTTGGTTAATTTGTGTTCTACTGTATGCTTAAGTACCAATATTTAATTATTACTACATAGACAAATTGATAAAGTTATGGAAGACATAGGGCTGACAGGTGACCGGTATTCAATCCATCTGCTCTTTGTACTCTAGATTCACTATTTTAATTTAGAAAATGACGTAAATAATTCTTGTGAAGAAAAGACTGAAGGTCTGGTTTGAACTTCAACCAAGATGATTCTACAAATTTTTAACAATCAGTATTTCACAGAAGTGTTAATAAATATCGAAAAATTTTGTAGGTAAGTGTTGTCAAGTTGGTAAATGACTACATACAAAATTTAATTTAATTTTAAGTTTACTTTAATTAAATATTATCTAATTTTCTTGAGAACTTATTTTCAGAATTTGTATCTACCCAATTTTCTGAGATACTCTTTCTTTTCAACCTTTTTTCTTTCCTTTTTTTTTATTACAATGCCTATTAGGTCAATGAAAATTAAATAATCATGTATTATTTTATATCTATACAATATCAAAACAAAAAAATCAATGTATCAGTTGTAAAAATATTACATTGAAAATTTATTCTCCTATAATTAAATATTTTTCTAATGGTTCATCATCATCAAACCATTGTGTTAAAATTTCTATTTCTGTAGTTATACATTATATTTTTGATGATAATTAAAATAATAATTCGTAACACAATGGGGCACAAGGCTTCAATGATGAATCAAAATAGTTTATAAAATTGTGTAATTAATACAACACAGAAATTATAAACAATAGAAAATATAATACAATACAAATTAATTTTATAGGGGGTAGTGCAAAACACACTTTAGGGAGGTGAGGGAGAAAACATAGACCACAATAAACAAAGGAATTAGAAGTTTACATTGAAGTACATGGATGGATGTTTATAATGTATCTGTACTTCTGATCTGTAAACTGTATGGTTCCAAAAGAAAGCTTTCATTTTATTTTTACAAGTGTGTATTGAATTAAGGATTACAAATTCATTCCAGAATTTGTTATTACGTGTAATGCCTTCTACAAGAGAAGTTTTTGGAAGAGAACCATTTCAGTACAAGGGACATGTAGATTCCTTTGTCTCACAATTACAATTTCGAATTTTCGTTACTATAGCCTAAACACAAAAAAATTAATATTACTGACTTCGAATTTTTAAAGGAGTAATATTACTTGCTGAAGAAAATAAGTTTTGAAAACTATGTTGCTTTTAGGTTACTTATATCATGTACGTCCATAATTCCAAAATTATGGTAATCTAGGTAGGTCCAAAATTATAAAATATTATGAACACATAATATAATTAAATTTTCATGTATGAGGGGGTCTGTTTCAAATCCAGCAATCTCCACTATTTAACAAAATTGAATTGTTACTAGGACAATCTTTGCATTGAAACTTACCCATATAATATTATTTCAGGTTTCTTAAAATTTCATCATGTAATTTTTGTGTAATAAAAATCAAAGTCAATATCAAAGCCAGTAATTTTCAAAAATAAGGAGCTTCAAAGTTTGTAATTGTCAAAAACACCAACAAAATTGATGCCTCCCAGCATAAAGTTGCATTGTCACAATATAATAATTTGCCAATATAAACATTATAAATCCTGATATTGAATGTAGTACTCTGAATTCATAAAATGAGCACATTCAACATTGTTTCAACAAAAACTCAAAACGTTTACTTTTTACTTAACAGTCAGCCAACTCCGTAATCTAATAGGCTGACATTCGTCCCGACTGAACATGTTCATCCAGACAATAGTTGAAACTAATAATAAATCACCACACTTCAAGATAAATTTATCCAATGAGTTTTGGCTACCAAAGCCAAATAATGAAAATTGAAGATGGCGAGAATTTTGAATTAGCCCCATCATTGTAGAAGAATTCACAATCATCTCAACAAATAAGATTGGTATTTTTTATACTTTAATAATATTAATCACTGGGACGGGGTTTCCTTACAGAATCATAGATAATTAGTGCACAATGCTTTATAGCTTCCTGATGTTCAGAAAATTTATTCATAACCAATGTTTCATGGTCAGATAGAATGAAATCTTCAAATACTATGTTCTGAAGAAAAAGAAACCACAAGTTTATGGAAATATAAACATGTAAATATAAAGAAAATTGAAACTGACCAACTTCCGTCGATTGGTCGTCATTGCGACAAGCATGTCTTTTAACTGTGTGTCGATTTTACACAAGTGCACATGTTCATTATTTAAATGTTAAAGAAAATGTATTTTAAATGTGTATTTTACCATAAACTCATGTTTTTATCCTCTCAGAACATTGTACCTGAAAATGTGGCCCTGACCACGAAACATAATAAATAAATATATTTTCTGTACATTAAGACACTATAAAGCATTGCACATTTTGCACTCCATCATGAAACCATATCATGAATTGATATTGAATGATATTTTAAAATAATATTGTATTTTGTGGTTACAATTAGTGTATGTTCAAATCAATATTAAGTGTTGTTTTGGTTTGCATTTTGTGGCCATGATGATGAAATTATATATTTCAAAACATCAGCACATTTGGATTCTTTTATTTTTAGCTTTTAATAACTAAATCTCATCATCCTGAAAATTCTCTACCTCACGGGGTTTCTATGACCTTCATCAAATGATTATTTAAATAAACAGTGATTTAAACTATTTGTATACTAATTGTTAAAATAAATATCCATTTTGTTATGTTAATATCATAGAACTAAGAATTATAGAATATATTCAGAAGCAGGAGTAAATAATACAGATATGTAGCTAGAAATTTTATTCAGAATGATTACAATTTCAAAAACCCATGTCATAAGATCAATACAATGAAAAAAACTTCTAGGGATTATACTAAGGATTCAAACATTTGTACAAAAACACAAATTTTGCAGCCTTTTCAGTTCTCAAATGAGGCATTTCTTGAGATGAATCATTCCTACATGGGAAAGGAGCAGTTTATCATGCCTCACAGCCGGCATTAAGCTGTTGCCAGCTAGTAAGCATATTAATGGAATGATTAAGAAATGCTCTCAGTTCTTTTATACTGCTGAGCTAAACCAACATTCTTTCTTGCACACCTCATACACATTTGTAATGGATTCTAAGTATATTGTGTCTTTCGTTAGTACAGTTTTTGAAATCTTTCTCAGGACTCCAGATATGTAAATTGCAGTTTTCATTACAGAAGAAAAAAATTAACAATAAGATATTTACAGTTGAAAATGAGAAGACGTTGTCCAGAGTCAAATTAAATTTATTTACATATATTTAATACAAAATTACAATTTAAGATAATATAAAGATTAGGTTTCAGGATAAGTCATTTAATGTATAAACTTCACAGAGTTGAATATTTTTTCACCAAACAATTACCGATTATGCTTAAATTATGCCGATTATGCTTATGCAAGTATGAACGAGAAATTCAAGCCATGCAATACAAGTTTTAAAAATTACTGTACAAATGTATTCTTGAACCACGCACTGTAAAATAAAGATCTGGTGAACTATAATTCACAGAAACAATTAAAACTAACCGCAACTTCAAACATATGATGTTAGAGATTTAAGTTTGAAAATATTGAATTTTTTTGTTAAAACAAAAATTATTTATATTGTTTCATTTAAAAAAACATGACTTTTAGAAACTTTACTATATTATTATTCTATTTATCTGAGTTACAGAGGTACGTATTCAACTTCCTTTGTTCCCCCCCCCCCCCCAAAAAAAAAGAGGGGGGGAAACAAATTAAGGAAGATTTCCTATTACTTTACACACTATACGTTTTTAACAGTTTCTCAATCTCTTGATCTTAATTTGGTTACAATTTCAAGAATTGCCTGAGCCATTGGATTTCTACTCTATCGTTTTTCTTTAAGCTGTTCTCAATATTTCGTTGGGTTTTCTTCTAATGTCTTCTCCAATACTTTACTGTCTTCTTGGAGCATTTTTTCAATATTTTAATCTTCTCTTCTATTTCAACAAATAGTGCCTTTTGTCCTCAAACTATTCCTCTTTAACCATTCTTCTAATTTCTTTTGTTACCATTTCTAAAAGTTTTCGTATAGCAGCTTTCATTATTTCCTTGTGCTACATGCAATCCCAGCTCATTTTAATACTTGGGCCATTATAGGAACAGCCAGTTTATGACATAATAAAAGAGGCATTTACAGCTCAGTCACCACTACTACTATTACTACTCTTGTCCCTTCCTCTGCCAGTGCCTTCCTAACTTTTAAGGTGCTCCCCATGGCCCTTCATTAACCCCTTCTCTCTGCGCACAAGAAGCTCATTCGTTAGTCTTGAATTTATTCCCAAATGTTATGGTTTCCTGCATTCACTATCTGTGCTGACCGTTCATTTTCAGTGTACCAACCATAGTTATCAAAGAATTATTATACTTGCAGAAGATTTACACATAAAAATTAAATTAATAATTCAATTTTTGTAAAATGTAAGAGTAGTGAGTTTTGGCAGAAAAAGTGACAAACATGAGGGTAGTAAGAAATTAGTCTAAAAAGAGTTGCTGCTTGTGAGGCCTGTGCTTCCTTCTGTATAGATTAGGTTCGTGATTGCTTCAAAAATAATGTTTGGGTCAACTGCAAATAACAGCAGAATAGTTCACTATTTTGAAGAGTCAGTTGCATATCATTAATGTACACAGATACGTACATGGATGATATACAAAAGAAATGGTAAAGCAGGTCTTAGGATTGATCCTCACAATACTCAATAATTTATTGGTCTAGATTGGGACAAAGATTGAAATCTTGAATTTCAAAGATAACATTTAACCAATTTATATGCAATGCTTCTAATTCCCAAAGCTTCAAGTTTTGATAACAGTATAGGACTGTCAATAATATCAAATGCTTTTTATATATTTATAAACAAAACAAATGGAATTTTCTTTTTGAACTAGAGTACACATTAGAAATTCAATTAGAAAGAAAAAAAAAAGATGTAGATTTGCTCATTTTGATTCCAAGTGGGGTCTCTCTCCATTTTATCTGAATTAACACAGTTTCAGTCTATCATAATGAAAAGTTTTTCTAGAATTTTTTGACAATTCAGATAGTAAGGATATTTGCCTGTAATTCATAAGGTCACATGTACTGCCTTGTTTTTAATACTGGCTTTACTTTGGATTTTTATGAGAATTTCTGGGAAGATGCTTCTCATCAAAGAATAAATAAAAATTGTGAGGGACCAGTTGTATAAATAATTTAAAATGTAAATGTTGCAAATTTAATGAGGGAGACAGGGATATCAACTAGTCCTGAAGCCATTTTATGTGGATTGTGCAGAACAGATTTGGGGCATAATAATCATGTTATTTGAATACAATGTTATTTTTTGTTGATGAAGAGTGGAGGTGGTTGTGAGTACGTTGGAGATGCTGATTAACAGAATAAATAGAGGTTTAATAAGGTTGTATCTGGCAGTGTCTTAATTTGTTTAAGTTGAGTCAAAAACCAAAAGGAGTTAATATGCAATAAGAGGTTTCAGAAGTGCTTTACTAAGTGTCATTGTGATATTAAAGAAAATAATTACATGACTGATGCTTTACCTAGGTACCTAGATATAACACTAGAACAACTTTCAAAATTGTCAATATAGAAATGGTAAGTAAAAATTTAGGTAAGAAAATTAGTTCAATGGCTAGGAGCTCAAAATAGCTTTCAAAAACACTTAACATTATTATTTATAATAGTATAATTGCTTCCCATATCTTCTAGTATTTTTCCAACTGTTAAATGTGGAGTTCCGAAATATAATAACGATTGATTAAAAAGTTTAAGAACAAAAATCTTGTGACAATTTAGAGTAAGTCTAGAATATTTAATGACAATAACAAGTCTAAAATTTTTAATTTTTTTAAGGTTGATTAAATTATTACGTTAAATTTATTCTACTTATTATTTACAAAATAGTAAACATATTTTGAAGACAGAATAAAATTCAAAATAATATCCACAACTACCACATTTGGAAGGATAACATCCATATGTTCATAGGTTTAATTTAGAAGCTTACAGAGCACGTTTATTCACAAGTATTGGAAAACTTTTGATTGATTCTCATAAAGATTGACAACATTCACCAAAATATACATCGTAAAGAAACTTTCAAAACTCAGCTTTCCATTCTTTGATTTATAGACAGGAATTCCTGACACAGAAATGGTGCTCGAGCTCAATTTTAATTGACAAATACTGAATGGAACACATACACTCCATGTAAATTAATTACGTAAACAAACATTTCAATAATCAGAAAATACAAGAGATCATGTAAGTGACAGAATTGTTAAAATTATAGGCAAAATAGCATGAGAAGTGGATGTATAAAATTAATAAGAAGTTTTAGAAAAGAAAAACATTAGTAATTTATAAATAAAATTGGCATAAATAAAACTAATAACAAAGAAAATTAAAAATCATTAAAAAAATATTCTTTAGTTATTTACAATATTCACAAAAAAATAATGGTTACTCAAAACTTCAATCGTACACATCTTGTGAGATTCAACATGCACAATGCCGACTAATGAAACGAAATGACATTGTGCCAAAGCGCCAATACACTACATTAGAAACGTGATATTAATTAAATTGCATGAAAGTTGGCCACCTTTGCGTTGTCTTTTCTCCTGAATTTGCATTTTTTTAGCCTTTCCGCTGAACGGCACCTTCCTTCTCCCTTGCGGCATTTTCACATTCACTGATATTACTTCAAATACGAATGACAATATTCAGAAACGGAACACGGTATGTATCAAATAGCTCAATATCAACAATGCCGCTCCTAGACTTCCTAACGTCTCGTGGACGTATCCGAACGTATCTCACCAACTGGCATGCACATTAGTGCACATTGGTGCACATGCTTACTACCAGGTCACGACACAACTTTCATGCCAACTGCTGCCAACTTAATCGAACAAAGCGGAACCAAGGTGGTTTAATGACCGGCCTTTCCCGTAGAGATGTGCGGAAAGACGTCACAACGTTTGGCGGGAAAGTGTTGGGTGGCAACCTCTTGTCACAATAAGCGATTCCTATAGAATTACCAAGTATTTGGCTGTATCATGCGGTTACCGAGGTGCGTGTGACATTACTAATGGCGTAACGTTCGGGCCCGCGATGCGAGCGGGCCCAGTTTTTTAGGCTGAAGTTTTTCCGATTGTAAGAAATATGAATTATTTGATACTTCGCGATAAGAGGATTGCCTTTTATATTTCATGATTAGATAACAAAAACAAATATTAATCATCGAAAATCACTTTATTGTTTTTCAAAATATTCCCCATGAAGATCTATACACTTTTTCATGCGTTTGAACCAATTGTCGAAGCACTTTTGCCACTCTGATTGAGGGATCTCCAAAACATGCATTCTGAATGCAGCAACCGCTTCTTCAGATGTCGCAAAACGTTGACCTCTCAGTTTGTTTTTTACGTACGGGAATAAAAAGAAATCATTCGGTGCCAAGTCAGGACTATACGGCGGATGACTCATCAAATCGATGTTTTGGGTGCTCAAAAATGCAGTTGTTTGAGCCGATGTGTGAGAGCTCGCATTGTCGTGGTGAAGAATGATCCGTCTTCGGCGGTTGGTTTTCCTGATTTCTTGGAAGACAGCTGGCAAACTAATCGTTGTGTACCACTCAGAATTGACTGTTCTGCTTTGTTCTAGTGGTACGGTTGAGCCATGTCCAGTTTTTTTCGAAAAAACAGGCGACCATCTGTTTGGAAGTGCTTCGTGCGCGAACAACTTTTGTTGGATTTTGCTCATCTTGAAACACCTATACAGTCGACTGCTATTTACTTTCGGGCTCATACGCGTAAATCCACGATTCATCACCACCTGTCACGATGTCATAGACGTGTTTCGAAGCACCGCGATCGTATTTTTTTAGCATTTCTTTCGACCAATCGACACGAGCCTTTTTTTGAGCGATTGACAAATTGGGTGGGATCTAACGCGAACAAATTTTTTTGACAGACAAATGTTCATGCAATATTGAATGTATGCTAGTCCCACTAATTCCTAAGGTTGTCTCAATAAGATTGCATAACCTCAAAACATCCAACTTTACGATAGAGCTGTCAGTTGCCAGATTGCAACACCAGGGTTGCCAAATCCCGAAACATAAAAGGCAACCTTCGTAGTTGATACAATAAAATATGAAAAACATTTTCCAGAATAACGATTTTTTCCGCCTTGGTAGCTTGTGTAACCCTGTGTCTAACTCAATAAAGGAATTATTGACTAAACGATTTTTTTAACCGTGTCCCTCGATGCCCTACTTCACGCATTATGTTGTTTTTCGCGTCTTTCTCCATCGGTCCATTAGACGTCGCATGATCGCGACCGTATCCAGCAACATGTCCAGCACTGTTATCCAGTCGCGATCATGCTCGATCATGCTACATCTATCCTTATTCCTTCCGAAGTCCCCTAGTCCCAAGTGGGTTCATGAAACAGGGTCGTGCGAGACGCGAACGCGAAGACGCTACCTGTCCGCAATTCCCTGACTTGACTGTGACTGACGTGACTACGCCCTACTCAGTGGCCCCTAGAGGGCGATCATAATGGAGGATTACTTCAATTAAAGCCTATAAGGGCTAATGTGCGTTCGACGCCACACATATTCCCCAATCAATCAGGTTGATGTCGCGGCCCCTTGAATTTGAAACAGAAATGTGAATTTTAGGGAAATTTACAGGAAGCCCCTGGGATATTTTTGAAATTTTCAAAATAATAGCTCCATCTTTTCCGATTAAATTTTTTGATAGATAGTGTGAAGAACATTTATGACAATGCTGCAGGTCTCTTGTTCGTTGAAAACACTGATTTTTCAAAAATTGCAAATATTCCCTACAACACAAAAAGTTTTCCTACAACTACAAATATAAAAAAAGAGATTCTGTCCTTAATGAAGTCAGTTCCTTAAAGATTTTGAAATAAGGTCATGAACTATTTTTCGAAAATTTTAGTACCTACTTTTTGCGTACTTTTGGGTACTTTTGCGTGAAAGTACGGACGAGAAAGTGCGTACTGTGTTGCCCCAGTAGTTTTATGTATGTATTATGTACTCGTAGCAACGATGCTATAGAATTGTATTTGCTTTGAGCGTATCCACGTTTCTCTTTCTATTACATTGCCCTTGTTGCATCTTTTTGCAACATAGACTGGCTGACCCACAGATATAGTATATCTGTGGCCTGACCCTATTGTTTCAGAGCACTTGGTGGATGCTTGCAGATCAAGGTGTCGCCATGTTTTTGCAGTCAAAACATGTGAGTCGTGACCTGGAAGTAGTGAATACACTTTTTGATTTCTATTCTGTTCCCTTTTCCGTTCAACTGTGCTTAAATATTATTGACTAGTTGTTTGTTTACGTAGATATTGAAAATTATTAATGACAACTGTATCGCAATGGATATTGTTTATATTTGCCACCTTATTTGTCATCTGTTTCTTTGCATCTTATTTCAATAACATTCACTTTCTGGCCCAAGCAACATGGGCAGTAATTACTTTCTATTTGCATTTATATGATATTAATTGTTTGTTTTTCCACTAAATTCACTGTACACCCCCTTTTTGTGTTCAACTTGTGTTAATGTTTTCATTTCTCCATTTTGCAAGAGATCCACTGAGGATGGAAAAAGTGTTTTCCCGAAAGTTAACCCTGGAAAATTATTAATAAAAATTATTAAAACTTTTGTGGAGATTATTTCCTTTACCATACTATGGATTACCACAAGATATCTGCTACCACCACAGAATTTATTCAACACGCGGATTTATATTACGCAGGTCCTGCGCCCACCTGGCCTTAGCCAGCTAGAATAAAAGAGCGCTGCTTTGACTGTAAAAAACATGGCTTCAATTTGCTGCAAAGATGGCGGCGCTTCAGCCATTCTTTGTGTAAATTCTAACTCAATGAGGGGAACATAGCCGATACGATGACAGCTATCCTGCCGACAAGCAGATAAACTATAAAAAAAGCGTCGACTTTCGTCGACGGGGTCGGCGACGCGGCGAGTCGATTTCCTTGGAAGTGGTAGTGTTCACCGTTTTCATCGGTGCGCTGAATGAAATCCTGTTGATGCTGCAGCATGTAGTCCAGGTTGCGCCTTGTGGCAGTATCGTCTTTGTGAGTACGCGGCGCCAAATTTACAATGCGTGTATTCTCTACATTGAAGTTGCCGAGCTTGCTGTGTCGGGGTTTCGAAATTTTTGTTGTATCTGAGTGTCGCGCACGTTCTGATCGACGTACGTTCTGGGGGTAGCGTCGCGTGCTTCCATAGGGGTGGAGAATGATGCCGAGGAGGTCGAGGAGGAGATTCCTCCTCAGCTCTGGCGCCAACTATGAGATTCGCGATGTCACCGGTAAGACGGCCGCATTTGGTCTGCACATTACATTTTTGGTCTGCGGCCGTCTTTGGCGCCTCCCCACCCCGCGTTGAGATAATATATCTTAACGTGCTGTTGAGGAATCTTGCGTACGGCGGAGGAACCACCATTTGAAATGCGGAAAAGATCAGCGTTGACGAGTCCACAGTTTTCCCATTGGCGTACACATTTTAATTGATTTGCAATCAAGCTTTGTAGATTGGCGCGCAAGTCTTTACAGCACTGTATGTTCCCTATTAAATATCGGGATGCTAGTTCTTGCACGCACGCGAAGTGTGTCTACATACGCTTTAGTGACATTATTTTGGACGACACCTCCTCCGTTGTCTTCATTTTCCACTGCGTCGTCGTACACCACCTCCTCATCCGTGGAATATTCGATGTCACTCATGACTTGAACAGGTATGCTGATAGCGGTGAACTGATGACGATGCGGATGACATGGCTGGTATTTTTATAGCTACATTATGCGCTCTGCGTGTGAAGTTTCCACTCGACTTCGACGTTCTAGTTTGCTTGCACGATGTCTCATATCGTATTCATGGCTGCTTGCCATCGCGGCGATTATGAGATAGTGGTGAACTATCTACAGCAGAATGCTCGATTGCTGCATTTGATCCATTCTAGGACCGGTCAACGACCTCTTCATATGCCAAGCATAATCGCTTGGCTGCAGTCGTGCATCTCATCGGAGCGGGCGCCCGTATGAATGTGCAAGATCTTCAAGACCGGCCACTTGGCGGTGGAGAATGATGCCGAGGAGGTCGAGGAGGAGATTCCTCCTCAGCTCTGGCGCCAAGTATGAGATTCGCGATGTCACCGGTAAGACGGCCGCATTTGGTCTGCACATTACATTTTTGGTCTGCGGCCGTCTTTGGCGCCTCCCCACCCCGCGTTGAGATAATATATCTTAACGTGCTGTTGAGGAATCTTGCGTACGGCGGAGGAATCGGCGGTGAGGTGACGTTAATTTTTCCGACACCGTCGTCGTAGATGCAGCAAGCTCCAGCATTGGTGATGTCAATCGCACATCCACCGCCAACGACACCACCACCTCCGTAGACGCTCGAGCCGGAGATGCTCGAGATGTGGCCTCCACTGGTGGTGGGGTATGCGACGCCGATGAGGGCACCAAGGCCCTACCGGTGTGTGCGATCGCGCGTGCGCGTGTGCGAGACGAAATCTCGAACATCTCCGATTCCAGCGTCTACGGTGGTGCTGGTTGTCGACGTCACCGTCATCGCTGAAGCCGACCACTCGCCGGCTGCGAGAGCCGCCCCCTCTACAAGAGGAGGCTCATGCTGCAGCGAGGCGGGCGTTGCGACGGCAGCAACGGATGACGTGGGGACGGCGTCAGACGGAGACTGACATGTGGTGGGAAAGTACGAGCAGATGAAAGGGAAAATCGAGAATCTTGAGCGTGGCCTGTCGATAACGCAAAATAGGTTTTTCTTATCGTCAGATCTCACTGGAAACGGAAAGGTTCCCCCCTCTGCTCCACTCGCACCGCTCCCGCCGCCGCCACCTCTTCCATTGGCGGAACTGGCGACGGAGGAAGTGGAGTGACTTCTCCAATGGCAGCGGGTGTTGCAGCCATCTTTTATTCACTGGTAAGTATTTTTTTCGTTCATGATTTATTCGTCCTTCATTTTTAATGTTTTTACTTCCAAAAAGGGAGGAAGAAGATGGTAATGAATTGCAAATAATTGAATTGTAAATACTATTTTTAATGAATAAATAATTGTTTCTATAAAATATTGTAATGGGACGGTCGCACATCGCGGATGACGACACGAGCCATATATTTATTTTATTTAGTTAAGAGCCGCGCCGCCGTTAGGAGCAGCCGGAAATGCCGTTTCCGCTGTACCTGTGTAAAAGCCGCTTAGCGCGCCGGGGAAGAGGAGGAAGATGCGCCTCCTTTGTTCAGCCGAGAAAGGCGGACGCACCCCTTATGACGTGTGGGGAAATACTCCACCCACAACCCCTTCACCGAGCAACGGAATTACCCGCGCCTATTTCCGGGAATTTCGGTGACGAATGTTACTGCGGGGGAGGTTGCTGTAGGCGACTTCGCCGCTGACGCCGTGATTGGCGGAAAGCTTGCAGGTGTCGGGACATCCAATAGAAATAGACAATGCGGGGGAGGAATCACGTGGTACGCGAGCCTTCCTGTAGGACCGCGGAGGGACAGCTCGATCACTTGTATCGGAGCTCGCGAGGAGGAGACTTGTATCGGAGGTCGCGAGGAGGAGACTTGTATCAGAGGTAGCGAGGAGTAGACTTGTATCAGAGGCAGGAGGGAGGCCACTTAAATGGTGCCTGACCGCCCGAATGCCACGCCGCCTCGCCACATCGCAGCCCGACTCGTGAGACGACAGCCGGTCGATGGGACGGGACACTACTACTGAGTGCCTGACCGAGAGTGCCATGTGAGTGCGAACCGGGGACGTGACAAACTATATCGCGAAGCGACCCGTCATCGACCGGACGCGTTCCCGCCGCCGCCGCACCAAGCGCCGCCCGCACCAAGCCGCCTGCCGACGCCGCCGCTGGCCTAATCCGGGGCCGCCACCAAGTGCCGCCCGCACCAAGCTGCCGGCCGCCGCCCGCCGCTGGCCTAATCCGGAGCAACGCCGTGACTGCCAAGGGGCCGCCACAAAGGGACCGTCGACGCCCGCCGCCAGACCCGCTGAGCGTTGGAACGCCCGAGCGCTACACCTGTGAGCTGGATCACGACTGCCCGGGAGGGCAAAGGCACCGGAGCTGAAATGAACTCTCCATTTCCATTCATTTTCTATTCAATAAAAGGATTCCTATAAAATTACTTTCCATTTATGAAAAGTAGGAAAATTATCATATTCAGGTTAATGAAGACAATATCATTTATAATGAATTACAATATATAATTAATTAATTTTAATTACATCTTCCGTGAATTATAATCCATTTATTTTCTAATGAATAAGAAAAGGAAGAGGACAATGAAAGAATCGATACTGAGTCATTTTAAATGAACATTTTAAACTAATTTAATTAAACATAATGATAATATGTTCATGATAATGATTCATTTCCAAGACATTTACTTTTCATAAGCTTTACTACTTTTACTTATACGTGTAGAGGAAGAGTGGAGGAGAGGGTCCTGACTGGTGGTGGTGGTAGTGTTGAATGGGGGTAAATGAGAATACGAGAGATAGAAAATTGTAGGTAAACATTGCATTTATTTTCTTTATCCACATATATAATTCACAATTTAAAAATTAAAATGTTTTTTCCGTACTCTAATAATTTCTTCCAAGTTTTTTTTTTAATTTTAGGTCTTCATAAGGATAAATTAAAATGACATAAGCGTTATTAGAATTATTTATTCCAAAATACAAGACGTAAGGTTTAGATGTTCAAAAAAGTTTACACTTCCATCACGTCAATGAATTGTGTGACTCTAAAAAATCATAATATACATATATTTATAACTAATATTATAATTATTGTTGGAAATATTATAATGATAATCGCAACATACCTTGTTGGTAAAAAAGTGCTATATTTCTCGCTAAGTGTTATCGCATAATTATGCGTGTTGAAGCGATCAGATGAATATGCCTTGGCATTCGTGATTGCAAACGCCACTCCTTTGGAAAAGTTCTCCCACTTTCTTTTCATAGGTATTATTTGATCTGTTTTCTCCATCCAACCCTAGAATCAAAATTTTTGTTCAACTCGAATGTCGATTCATGATCGAGCGAGATCATCCCATGACGCATGTGTTCGTCGGAGAGATACTACCCATCTTTCTTTCTGCTCGCGCAGCTGTGGTGACTCAAAGTGATAATATCGGGGGATCCTTTTCTCAACACATCGTTGATCCGATAAATTCAAAATTTGAAGAATTTCAGGAGCAAGATAGCGGAAAAGTGGTCTATGGAATCGTCTGTTTTCATGTTCACATTCATCCTTTCGAGCCAATCGCCTACATCTAATCTTCGTATATTCTAATCCCCGATAGCATTGCTAATCACCACGACAGTTTGTGTCAAACACTTTCAATTCAAAATTTGAAATGCACTCGGGCAGCATTTCCTGACGATGTGCTCTTTTCCCTGACACGCAGGGCGTCTTCCCCTACGACTGTGTGAATTGCATGTCGAAACTGGAAGCAACGTCTTTGCCCCCACGCGAGGTCCTTTTCAGTCAGTTCACAAACACACCGATCTTGGACGCGAAGTACGCTCAAGCGCTGGCCGTGTAAGATGCTTTTTCCATTCGAAATTTAGGTGAGTTCGCCGATTTGTATTTGAAAATCGACGTGTTGGTGCTCACTGACGTTTCTGAAACATTAAGAAATTTGTGTTTGAAGTTTTAAGGTCTCGATCCTGCCCGGGCTCTCGTGGGACGCCATGTTAAAAACAACCGGTGTGACGCTAGAGCTTCTCACAGATGTTGACATAGTTCTATTTTTCGAAAAATAAGTCATGGAAGTTTCGTGCAGGGAGACGGGCGCCACGTGGAGGCCAACCATTCACCCCTGGGGAATTCCTTCAAACCATCTAATAAAGAATCTTATCTCTCCTATGTAGATGCAAATAGTGTATGGTTATATCCACTACCCACAGGACGGTTTAGATGGTTGGCGAATAGTGAAATTTGCACTTACGACCTGAAGCAGGCGGCCGCTCAGACCCATCGAGTATACGTTCTCGAAGTCAACCTCAACTATCCAGGCGAGATTCACGACCGATTGAGAGATTTGCCGCCTTGTCCGGAGTCACGTGTACCCCCGACAAAAAAACAGGCACGTCAATGTATTAGCGACGCTGTTTCCCAAGCTCATGTCACTCACATTCTAAAATTTAATTTAGGCACCAGAGTTGGGAGTACAACTCAGCAAAATTCACCGCATTCTCTCTTTCGACCACACTTGGCTTTCCACCTATATGGACCTTAACAATTCACGCCGACACGTCCTCCGATTTTAAAGATTTTTCAAACTTATGAACAATTTCGTTTACGGGAAGTCAATGAAAGCGTGCGCAATAATCGTTCCATGTATCTCGTCAACAGATGATGCTGGAAGTGTGGAGAGCGGCATCTCATCTCATACCCTACTTTCGTGCGAAGTCGGCACGTGAAGAGACATCTCATGGCCATCGAGTTGAGGAAAACGGAAGTGAAGCTCTCGTAGCTCATTTATTTAGGTTTTTGCATTTCAGAAATTTCAAAATTTAGAATGTTAGAGTTCTTTTATAAGTATTGCAAAGAGGAGCTTCGTGATCTTCACCTCCTATATATGGACACCGAATCAATCGTTTTCTCTTTCTCGACGAACGTGTACGCGAGAGCGTAGATGAGTTGGCGTTCAGAATGGTTTGACAAATCCTGTTTTTCTCCCAATAACAATATCAGCATCACACAACGGAAGAAAAATGTACTGGGACGAATTTGGAAATGATCCCATGATTCAATTTGTAGGTTTGTGACGAAAGATGTACTCCTTCCTCACCCGCTCTAAGGCGACCGTTTGTCAGGTGAAGGGAGTTCGATTTAAAAAAATATAAATTCGAAAATTACTTGGACTGTTTATTTCAAAATCGCATTAGAGTTAATAAACAATGTAGCAAACAGTTCAAAAATCATATTATCTATTCATTTGTTCAAAACAAGCGTTCGTTGTGCGTGGCAAACTAAAAAACGCTACTGGTTAGATAAATTTACAAGTTTACCCTGGGGACATTTCCGCATCATATGTACGTGTCCGTCCGCTGCTTCAGCGTACACGTTCGTCCCTGCAGACGGAGTTGTAGAGTAGGCTTTCTCTATCTATTTATTCATTTCTTATTTCATTCTATTTATAATTATACTTCATTAAAAATGGCAGCTTTCAAACATTCAGACTTTAAAAAGAGAGAGTAGGAGTGGGGGAAAAGAAGTAGTGGTAGGGAGAGAAGCATTTGCAATGACACGATTCTGACGACAACTTCAGTCAGTCAGCCTCCGTCATCATGGACCGACGTGACACGACATTCGTCTCTGAGAACATTGCCGACGACACCGGATCGGAGAGCGAGGCCGACAAGATGTGAAAAAACCTTGAGAACGTCGCCATTGACCTCATCGTTTAACTCATTGACTAACGTTGCCATCTCCGCGCGGCGACACGACGAGCAGACGTCAAGATACTACAGAGAAAATGAAAAGACTAATCACGGCATTGTCTTTTCATGCATGCTGAAGTACTAGAAATCATTGAAATTCTCAGCTGTTTTTTTAAAAGTCCGGTTCGGAGGGCGTCAATGCAACAACGTCTCCATCTTACTCGTCAAGTGTCTCAGATTCTCCCCTCCCGAAATGAAAATACTCCTCCCACCTATGAACCGGCTATGGAACAATTGACACGTATGAACTGGCACTATGAACTGTTTTTTGTATAGTGAAATGCCATGCCTCTCACTCTTCATTCAGTCAGCGCCCGTCAGCGCCCGTCAGCATGGCAAGACGTGAAGCGATCATCACCGCCGCGAGGCGCGCTTAGAAAGACGCCCTCGTGGACAGTAGCGGCGGACGGAAAGAGAAAGCATCCAACATGTAGAAAAACGCTGTGAAGGCCGCCGGTGACGTCACCGCTGCCGTCTCCGAAGAGCAAGATATAGAAAAAGCCGTCGAGTTGTGGAATATCTCCGACCTCGCGTGAAATGTTGCCAGCAACGCGCGACGTCTTCACGAGAAGCAGACAAAAGAAGACGAGGAAAAAATACTATTGTCGACATTGGTGTTTTCTTGCATAGGGAAGTACTACCAATCATGGAAATTCTCATTCCTCTTCTTAAAGATCTTAAGAGAAAAGGACTGGAGAAAGTCTTGTCAACACCCGGCGAGATCTTGCGGCTCTTCCGTCGCCAACCGTCACTCCCGGGGAAGTGAAAGAATGTCATCCTGTTCCGAAACCGCGTCCCACAAAAAACAAATTTTTCATTCTGTTTGACCGTGATTGAAAAGTATTACATTGTGTTAAAAATATAATAAATAATATTTTTCAGAAGGCATTTTTTCTTTCTTACTACCCCTACGTCACCACCATGCAAGGAATCCACCCCGACTCGTCCACACCTAGTCAATCAGTTTTTTACCATAGGTTGGAAGACAGGACTGGGCGGGACACCGAGACTGGGCAGGGGAGTGGGGCATACTCAGCGTGAGGTAGCTGACAGCATTGGGAGCCCAACGGGGTTGTGAAGTCACAAGAACGACCTTGGGATGTCACACTGCCACATCCGGTCCCCGGATGAAAACATCCGGTGCAAACAGTAAACATCCGTCGCAGAATCGGCCGTTTACGTCTACTAAAGCCAATGTAAATAATATTTAAATAATACTGCCCTACCCCTATGTACCGCAGCATAACCTCTACCTCGGACCACTTCCCCCTTCTTTCGCGTTACGTAATTTATAGACGACTCCTAACTGGTAGGGACATTTGAGGCGGTACTCTACCGGTGATATAGACTGGAGGGGTCCCAAGTAACAATTGTAATAAGCTGTTTATTGTTCCTTCATGTTTCTTGGCACTAGAGTGGTCACCCAACTCGACGCTTTTAGGAAATGGGAAGGGAAAGGGGCAGCGGCGGCGGTGGTAGGTTGGCGAACAAGTACGCGGCAGGCAGTCTGATTTTCTAGCCTGACAGATGTGCAGGTGGCAGTCGTTAGTACTCGCGCCTCAGAGCGTCTCGACAGCAATCCAACGGGCAACCGATTATCGATTGGCGGCAATAGTGGCAGGCTGGTGTGGCGGTCGTTCGGGTCAACGCCAAGCGGTTCCGAGAGGATCAAACTTTGCGACAATCACAGGGACTACGGACGGACGTGCGATATCTCACGAGAGAGAAGCGGATCACACGAAGCCGTCACGAGGCGAAATCTCTGTGATCTGGAGACGCTGCAGCTCTTCGCTATTCAGCACAGTTCCATGTGGCCGCGTGGTGCAGTGCTGCCACACTTCCCAGCGTTGTAGCCATTCATATCCGGACATGTATGGCTTATTTGTAACATAGAAAATAAACAAAGTCAGGAAAGACAATAGCCGTTCGACGCGCTTTTAGCTCTGTTTTCCGCAATTGTCTTGCCAGTATTGGCATTTAGCCCGCTTTGCTGTTTCGGGTTACCTACTGCAGCATATCTCTAAGGCGCTAGTACGTGGCCGTGGGATTCGAGTCATGCAAAGCTAATAATGTCATTATTTGACGTTGACTTTTGAGTAGAAATAGAAAGCTACATTTTTAAAGTGCTTTTCGAGGATCGGAATATTTAATGCTAAATTAAGTTCGAAAATTTTAACGTAGCACGCATTATATACTGCAAAGGCACGCATTTTGAACTATTTGCAACTTGTTTAAGTGAATGTGCGCCTCTATTTCCCAACTTGGGCAGGATTAGTCCATAGTAGGCCTAATCGTGGCTTTGTACAGCAGCAGGCTGTTCGCTGTGGACAGTTTACTTCGCTTATGTAATAAGCATCGCAATATGCCCAGGCGTTGCCACGCTTTATTCTAATTCACAGTACGTCGAGGTTTTTCGTATCGTATGACTTCCTCCTGTGGATCTTCACGTGGATTATCCAAAGGTTGCTCTTCTGATAGTACTTCCACGTCCGAGCAGGACTCAAAGTCCTCATTTTCTACCTGTTTGACTCGTTCATCCTTCAGTCTCACTGCTTGTAACTTGAAATTATTTTCTATTATGGTGGTACACACTCGTTCTGTTATGTTCGCCAGGGAGACGAAAGACTGCAATGGCAATGTTAGTATCTATAGAAAGAGCAGTTCTCAATAATATTACAAATTTTAACGAAATGGTCATAAATAAATTTGCAACGTACATAACTCGCTCGTGTGGATCTCAACTATAATTTAGCTAGAGTAGCAGGGGCCAAAGTCCGCATGGGGTAAGAGTCCGATTAGCGTAATTTCTGTTTTCGAGAACTCGAGTTGGCACTTCTGCAATAGAAATTCGTAGGTGTCAGGTCTGATGTTCATGGGGAGAGTTTCGTAATTCCTGAGCAAATACTGCTGCAACAATGAGGTGAGCTATAATTCGAACTTATTTGATGTAATTTTGCAAGATATTGGAAATATGTTTACGCTGTTAATAACATCTTTAATTAAAATCTGTAATTAAGAGTATGGATATGTGAAATGCGACCATACAAATGAAACAAGGCAGTTGTAAATAGTTTCGTAGATGCCCCGACAGAAGGCAGCAAAAATAAAAATATATTATTTTGACGATTGGGGCAACAGTCCGCATTCATATCAGAGCAAGAATCCTGGTGCTTTCTGTCACACTTGTAGAGAATTATAGCGCATGCTGAAATGTATTCTTTGTACTACTTATTTTTCTCAATTACTGAGACTACAAAAGGAAGACATCTAGAACACCAATAACTTTAGAAATGCTTTCTAAATCACAAGAACAAATCGCCAGTGGTATGTCGTAAAGAAAAGTTGCTAACTTTCTCAGCACTACGACTTTGACGAATCTACTCTTTTTCAAAAGACTTAAGAAAGATACTGGGGTCACAAAGGGAGGTTAGCATGTATTGTATCAGGGAAACAAGAATCAGAACTTGTCAAACGTTGCAAGTTGTTATGGGACTTTGTTCCTTTTCTTGACGCTGAGGTCATTGCGCATTCTAGCTTGTAAATACTATGTTGAATTATATAACCTAACTAACCCATGCAATAACGAATCGCAGATGGATGGTGTTCGTTGGACTCTTGATGAGAAACAGGATGGCTGGCATTCGTTGAACTTTTTGATGAGAAACAGGATATCTTTAAAAAGTCCCTTCAGAACGTGAATAATGGACTTGAGCCCAAATAATGAACTTAAATGCAATTCAGTGTGATTTATTTTTCGGTATTATAATCGAATGCCAAAATTATTTTTTTGTTAATTTTCCAATTTTTTCGTTAAATCTCAACGAAAACAGTCGAGGATACCTAATTTTGACAATACTGCTGATATATTGTTCATTTATAATAATGTTCTACAAAACAGAAACATTTTTATTTTTGAATATTAATTCCAAAACAATTGACACATAATGTCACTTAATATTTTGTGCAGTATGTTCTTGGTTTGCATGAATATCACATCATTTCTGTTTGTCGCGCCGTTCAATGGTGTGACCTTGCATGTCAAAATGTACATCTGGAAGTACGCTAACGTTATTGGAAATTTCACAATATGCCTTCCTCTCACATTACATTTCCTCTCACATGGAAGTTAATTTATGATAAACAGTCAGCAGAAATAAACCAATAACAACCTTCACTTCATCCGGGCTAAATACAAAATCACTCAGTATTTCTCAGTGGCAGCATAACCGTTTCCTTTGTGTTCAACAATGTGAACAATTGTGCTAATTATGAACAATGTGTTCATAATTAGCACAATGAAAAATCTTTTCGGCGACTTTTCTAGGAGACAAGCTTTGTAAATTCTTCTGGAGATTTTCTATTTTTACTTCAGCGTCATTGCCCCAGTCTTGTAGTTTGCTCGTTACCTGATCACTTTTTACTTTCCCGTATACGTAAGTATATACGGAGTAATACACGTAGTATAAAGAAAGTTATGTAATGCTGCGGAAAATCGATTTCGACGGAATTTCGACGGAAATACGTGTTTTGGAGTCCCCTGTTTCAAAACGTACGTCTGTCCGTCTGGTGTCTGTGAACACTACTAGCGCCTAAATGCGTAGGATTTTTTTCTAAATTGAAGAAATCAGTGTCGATCTGGCTGGAGTCAAATCTTTGGAATTTTAAAAAACAATCATTAAAATTTGGGGGTACTTTACATGAAACCCCACGACATTTTCAAAATTTTCCAATTTAAAAAAAATTTATTGTAAGAATTGAGTAAAATATAGTATTAATGATGGGTTCGATTTTCAGGTTTAACACTGAATTTTCGAAAATTTCAAAAGTATAAGTTTTTTCGTTATGTTCCTACAACTACAAAACTAAAAATAAAAATTTTTCCTCCAAATAGTTTGTTCTCTATATTCTTTCATTAAGGTCAAGTACATTTTTTGAAAATTTTAGTAGTTTTCGCGCAATATTGCGTGCAATATGTTCAATTTAAAACAATTTAAAAAAAGATTTTCTCAAAAACGATTTCAAATTTTTGCTTTAAACTTTTGGTAGGGATAGTGCTAAATGTACTTTATAAGATAACATAAACGCCATTAATTTATATATATATATATATATATATTAGCGGCAATTTGATCAGATTATAGTATTTATGAGTATATGTGCTTTAAACAATGTCATATAAAGTTTCTCGAAAACTCTACCGCTTTTCGTGAAAACTAGCTCAAATCTCCACATTTTCTGAAACGCTCAAACGCCATTTTCTCAAAAACGGCTTCAATTTTTTCCAAACATTTCGAACGGAGAGTGGTAATTGTCCTCTATAATATGACGTTAAGTTAAGTTTGGTGCATATGTTTAAAAAATTACACAAATTTAAATTTTTTAAAAGGTCTCTCACGCTGTTCTAATGCACATTTCCAGTAATTTGTTAACACTATTGGATTTGTGAGTTAAAGTACTTAAAATGACTTCAAATTAAGTTTTTCGAAAACTTAAAAGTTTTCTGTGAAAAAGAAATTAAAATTTTGAATTTACAGTTGCGCTAAAACGCCAGATTTTTAAAAGAAGCTCCAATTTTTTCAAAGAAAATTGCCATTATAAACGAGGTATTCCTGTTCGTCAATAGTCTGAAACTAATATTTCCACTCTACAATTAGGAAATCAAAAAAAATAAGAAATTGTAAAAAATGTACTTTGAGCAGCGATAGATGGCAGCAGGCAAAAATATGTGGCAAATTCGAATAGCTAACCTAGACCAAAAGAAATAGAAAACTAATACGAGAAAGTCTGCGCCATTATGTAGGACCACTAAGTGTCCTCTGTTAGGGAATGATTTAACATTTGATTTTTCTTCCTGAACGTTTTCTTGAGAAAAGCAGAAATGTACCTCTATGAGTCCCGGTACATCTTGCACGTTGACTGTTCCAACCACATCATCTGAACCTTCGTCATCGTCGGTAAAACAATCCACGTCAGGTGGACACACCACAATATCAATATCTTCACTTTCACTTACATCTTCTTGAAAGTCCGGATCATTGTTCAAATCCCAGCGTCCTCATATGATGACAGCAATGTTTTCGCAACAATCCCGTTGACACAATATCGCAGGTAGCGATAAGGCTTACTGATATAATTTCCAGGTACTGTATTCAAATACATTATGACCAAATAGAAGTTATATTTATAATTTCCTGCATAATATAATTAAATATTAGAGTGGGTGCAATTCTATCAACTGAAGTGCACTAAATTTTATTTCCGAGAGACAAAAATAAAAGATTGAAAGAATATTTCCCATAATTATGAGAAGAGGCATAGACGTAAAAATCAAGATATACCATGTTTGTTCGATTCTTAATTCAATTCTCTTCATAAAATCCGATTGATTCTTGCGTTCTCAAAGGAGGACACTGGGCGTCAATGGATTAATATCTGACTCAAGGTATATAAATCATGAAATATTGGTTGAGTGGTTGCTTAATCTGGGCTGTCCGTGTGACGCCGCGTCGAAGGCTGAGGTGCCGACGGTTCGACCAATATATCACGATATTCCTCGGAGCTGAAGTGTTGTGGTTTAAACGCACACTAGAGCAAGCAAAGAGAACAATATCCTGCTAATTTTGGATAATCATTCTTCGCACTTTAAACTAGATGCAATTGAAGGGACAAGAACATTCATATGCTCAGTTTTCCGTCACTTAGTAACAGTCCCGTTTTAACAGATTGGGCTGTGGCGAAAGTTCCATAGGGAGTAACAAGACCATGTCCGGGTGCCCCGAGTGTCTGGGGGCCCATGAATAAAAGTAAGTTTCAGCATTAAATATCGAATTTTCACCTACAAAACAATTTCCTGATAAAATAAGCGAATTATTGCTGAGAGTTTCCTTAAGAAGTTATTGTATACTTAGTTATTATTGCTTAATGTGACCTCGTGTGCAAACGCTGATAACACTGGTCAACACGATTTTTGTCTCATACCTATAGGTGTCCCTAATGCAGTTTTTATGTGGTTTTCAAATATATGTTCGGAATTTCTCCAACATCCACAGTTTCTTTATTTTAATTTTTCAAATATTTGTAAATGTTTTTTGTTCCATTTTCCCATTATAAAGAAAAATATTCTAGAGCATTGTAATAATGATGAAACCAAATGAGCCAACTCAAATGGGAGCCTTGCTACTGTTGTGCAGTTTCTGACATGTGTAGATGTGTTCAAACGTGATCAGGAGTTGCACACATTCATGGGAACTACGCCAGTTGTGAGATAGTTCTGACCAGCGATCACGTCATTGTGAGAGGTTTGTGCGCCTGAATTATTGTTTATTTTATATTTACATACTTATTTATTTGCTAATTTTAATTAGCCGCTAGTTTGTCATTAGTTAAAATGATTAGATTTTTCCGACCGAATCCCGACTGATGATGCAATATTCGTTACAATATATATATTGTGGCGATACGGTATTATTTAACTAAATTAAATAAAATAAAATAGAACGTAAGGAAAAGTTTGTACTTAGGAAGGACCCACGGCGTCACGCGCACGCCCCCCCTCTTGCGACAGCCACGACCCCCTGACCCACTTCGACAATTTATGGCACCCCGACCCGGAGGGAAGGGTGATTTGTTAGGCGCTCCGCTGCGACCCCGTCCGGAACGTTTTCGCGACGCTTGTCACCGATACCGGGGAAGTACAAAGTAATAATTCATTATTAGCCGGGAAGCCCCAACAGAGCCGTGGCCTACTTTATGGTCGACAACGGATACGTTCCGAACGACAGAGAAAGACAGCACGGAGGGACGGAGAGAGAGGGAATGGAAAATTTCCAAGATCTGCCAGAGCTTATTGGCCGAAATCTAAGTAAGACGCCATAACATTTGGCCAATAGTGACTAGACCGTCAGAAGGAAGAAGGGAATTCGAAACGTACGGGGAATAGAGGGTGGGGGAATGGAAATCAACCTCGCACTGACGGAGGTACAAATCGGGAGGACTTGGCAAGAAGCATTCTCGGAGAGAGGAGGGCGTACCTCTGGAGAGAGAGGCGTGCATTCACTTGAAGTTTCTTGAGGAGAGGAAGTGCAAAGGCACTTACGGGGGGATTTGCGAATCTTTGCCACTGTTTATTCGCTGCAAAATTCGCACTCTCTGAAATTTCATCGAGAGAAATCGCAGACACAGTGGGAAACAATTTTGTGTGCTCCGCACCTGTGATCGAGAGCCGATCCTCGCTGGCGTCACCGCCCCGCGCGGTCACTGCCCGCGCAGACGCCGCCAGCCGCCGCCAACGCCCCTCTGGTGGGAGCGCCCGCACAGCTGCATTCCTGGGAAGGCCATCCCAGCCATCTATAAGCTCCGCCGCGCGGACCCACTGCAGTACATCTGCCACGGAAGGTACCTCAGGCAAAATAATCAGGGCCAAGAAAAGCCCTTAAAGACAATTTTCAACGCGGTGCCGCGCTGAGGCACAGAAAAGCCCTCACTAGGACAAACTTGTAATCTTAGTTATAGGATAATTTTTATGTATCACTTCTTCTTTAGTTGTTATTTCTTTCTAATTTTTCATTTATTCACAATCTTTCTTGTTTCTCGGTGTAACTTCCCTGGTTCAGTGGACCAGGAATAAATATTGTTTTTCTTTTACCAGTGACCAGATTGTTTTTTATGTGCAATTCAATGAATTTATCTTGTAATTCCTTCCATCACCTAGTGTTAAGATAGGAAACGGTAGGAGACACCGACTGAGCTAGAACCGAGCCGCTACCGCACGTTTCCGACGATCCCACGTCGCCGGGACTGCGCGGGGGCGTAACAATATATATATATATATATATATATATATATATATATATATATATATATATATATATATATATGTGTGTGTGTGTGTGTGTGTGTGTGTGTATGTGTGTGTGTTGTTGATCGTGATCTAGGCTTCTCACTGCGTGTAAAAATGTGGCCACATGCCATTTGCTATTCCTATAATTGGGAGGAACACAATTATCATTCCTTTGACTTACTTCCGCTTAACAAAGATTGCAGGAATTATGTCAAAATCAAAACATACAGTGGTGTACCCTAACTTCAAATCTGCATGACTCGTTCCACCCTGGTACGAGCGAAAAATTGCTCGTACCAAAGCCTCCAGAGCACGTGGTATTAGAGGAAGAGAGTTCCGATTCTGATAGAAGTCAGGAAGAAAAAGAAACAGATCCTTCTGCTGATACAAATTTTTAACAAAACTGTTCATTTGAGCCTCATTTATTGACTCAGGGAGATCTCAAAGATCTCATACAAAATTTAAAGTAATCTAAAAAACAGTCTAATATTCTCGGGTCCCAGCTAAAACATTTGAATCTTCTTCAAAAGAATACAAGGATATTTACTTAAATGTACAGTTCCTGCACTCGCATCTGTATTTCTTCCCATAAAATCTTGCCACAGCGAGTGATTAACACGGGTAACACTTTCATCAGATTTTTGCTATGGAAAAAATATCAAAGCAAATGGAAACTTACTATGCCGCCGATTCTTGTTGGACCATTAAGAGGGATGCTCCTCAGGCGAACTATAGCAGAAAATAGTCATTTACTACTTTCTACGTAAGTCAGAATGTTTGAATATTGTGTAGTTAAGAGCGCAAAAAATATTGAAATGTTTGAAATTATAAATGCCTCTCTCAGAAACCTTGACTGATGGGGAAAACGAGCAAGAAATTTTTTAAATTAACCAAAGTAAAATAGCTTGAAATAAATGAACAACAAAAATAAAACGCACTATCCTACAATATTACGTGAATTACTTTCAAAAATAACCATTTAAAATTATTGAAAGAATAGCGCAAGTCACTCGACAACTGCCAACTATCACAATCCAGACGCACGATTTAAAGATTGGCGGTATCTGCAAGTATTTACATCAGTGCTCAGCAGTAAACTCAGTGAAAGCATCGTTTATTATAAACTTACGGTGTCTGTTCTCTGAGAAATTCTATATATAAACACCGTTTGAGCAACATTTCCACGTACCGAAGTGAAGTCTTCAGAATTGTTTCTAATGGTAACAAATGGTATTTATACTAAAAAAGGAAAAGGTATTATTTTTATTATTTTTTGGCTCCAAATTGCTTTTCTTGAGGTACGTAAGAACGCAGAAAATAAACCAATACTTTTTAGTGTAGAAATAGTGTTTCAATTTTCGCACCCCAGAAAAATGGAGTCCTGCTTCTCCAAAACCCTTTCTGTTCCTCATAACAAACTCAGGAAACTTAAGTAATATTGCAAAGAGTAGGGTTGTACTTGCCTGATCCTGTATATTCGCTTGGACAACTTTAATTGGCTTTTTCAAGAGTAAAAGCGTTTTCTAATATTGTGACGATCAAGGAAAGTGAAAAGCTGTCAAGAAAGATTAATAATTCCTTCAAATGTTTTTAAGGAAGTGTGAATAGTTCCAAGAACAGCTCTCTATAATACTGAATATACCTTTATTGAAAATTTGTTTCCAACATCATTTACATTTTTATTTTTGTTTACTATTCTGTAAGTGTATTAGAAGTTACATTTATACATTTTTTAACAAATGAACACGTTCCATTAACAACTTTCCTTCTTAACGGAAACGATAGGGAAATGGATAGGGAAAGGAAAAAATCCAAATAACATGCGAGAGTTCTCGCACGGGTACGCTTGTATGATTAAAAATAAGTGAGAAATAGGAAAAGTTAATATTTAATTAAAAGGAATCGTCGCTGCTTCTTGGGATGTATAAATTTGTAGTCTTATAAGACTCCAGGATTTTATTTTTCCAAACTATGCATAAGAAACATAAAAAAATGTTTTATTTTTCTTCCGTTTTATTTATTACTTTTATTAATTATTTAATTAAATGTTGACAAATAATTGTTTGTTCATTGTGCTGCTAATAATTTAAATCTTGAGCTATCCCTATGATAGTGAATGTGATATTAGAAGCCCCATTCCCGTTCCCAGACATTGTAGCATTTGATGGAAAGAATGTCTATTTTCTTTGTTCATAGCATAGTGAAACTTATTAACCATTATTTAGATTAAGAGCGAAATATTATTACCTTAAAATGACTTTTTCCTACAAGATGATCATCACGGAAAGTTTCCTTAACAATTATAAGATATTGATATTTTAATATTTTGCAAGCTTTAAAAATAATTTAATTTTCTAACAAAACGTCTGAAGCAAATGAAGCCATTAACTTGAACAAAATAAATTGAAAATTTTGAGTTGGTTTTCCATGTAGTGCATTCTAAAATATGAACGTCAACTAACACTGTTTCGTAATACCTTTAAAGCCTTGCTTTGGATTTGCAAACGTCATAGAATTTATTCGATGGAGCTTGCGAAGATTTTAAGACTGTTCAGAATCACTATTGTGATTTAAAAATGATGCAATAGAATTATCCTAAATAGCTCTTTTGGACGAAATTTATGACGAGGCAAAAAACACCAAAAACAGATGTTACGGAAAACTTGTCTCAATTATTGTCTTGCGAATTTTAAAGACTATTTGTGTTTAAAGACTTATAATTCAAAACTAAGATCTGTTGAAGATCTTGCAAACTTATTAATAATTGAATATTGGTCATAATTAACAAATTTTCCGCAGTGTACAGCAGTGACAATTTTTGACACTTTCTGTCGCAGTTGCCTGAGCCGACAGAAATTTTTCACAATTAAAACTGATTAAAAATTATTTACGAACTATAATGTCCCCAAGACAGTCACAGTAATTTAAGTGTTTTATCAATTGAGCACGAACAACTATGTGAATGAAAGAAATATTTCTACTGTCGTAGAGAAATTTGTAAATTCGTAGAAAATACCAAAATTTAATTTTAAATTATATCACGAAAATGCAAAAATTAGATTTTATTTTCTGTAATAATCTAACGTATTATTTTCACTCCTATAATTCAGTTTATAATCGCAAAATTAAATTAATGACATGTCTTTAATTAGGGGGCTCTGTGCTCTATCGGTCCAAGGGCCTCGTCTGTTGAACTTACGATGGGGGCTTACAAAGGGCCCACTACCCATGGGCCTAGTTTAATTTAGGGGCCCCCTATTCTTACTTTTACTGATCTCCCTCTCCAAATTCGATGCTGAAATATAAAGAAAATCCTATCAATTCACATTGCATTTTGTATTTTTTAAATATTTTGAACGAATTTCTTAGTGTTTCAATTCAACATTATTCAAACAAAAAATTTAAACATATATTTACGTATAAGAAAGTAAGATTAACAGATTTATAATTACATTGAAAAATACTACAAATTAAATGTTTTTAATTTTTATTGAATTGTACAATATAAAGTTGAAACGTCTCAACCGGCAACATTCTATATTATACATATTATCCAATGTTGCGCAACACATCACTCCGATATGCCAACTTTTTGCATATAGTTTAATCATGCATCCCTTTTATACGTCTTTTTATTTTATTTTATTTTTTTTTGAAAAAATGTATTATTTTAATAACTATCGGGGCTCCTTGAACATTGGGAGCCCTGGGACCGGGCCCGTGCGTTAACACGGCACTGCATAGCGGCCCCAAAATGCAGCCGTTAGATACATCTTTCTTCAAACCCTTGAAAGATTTCTGCAGCTTTTACTGTGACCAGTGCATGGTAAGTAAACATTAGGGTCATCACCCAATTCCAGGTAGCGTAACTGGATCCAATGAGATTCGTGTAAGAAGTGGTGCCTGAAAAATGCACTTCCTATAAGGTAGAGAAATATTTGTGTGAGAATTGATGTATACATATCTGCTTTGATACAAAATACACAGGGACGATGTATCGATTCGACCGGTCGTGTCATCAGTACGCCATGCTACTTACCTAGTGTCCAAATACTTAGCACAAATATTAAAATTTTTGTTAGTAGATTGTTACATATACACGGAAAAGAATAGTTTTGTGTTCGCTAAAAGGTGGCAGCAGTTAACATATATGAAAATGATATCATTATAGCCTTTGACATAGAATATATGTCCCTTTCAACCCCACATAGTTTGATTCCAAGCACTTTAAACCAGATTCTAAGTGAAACACAATTTGCTCTCCCAATACGGAGTTCAGAAATAATGAAACTTGTATCATTTTTGCTTCAGAATAACATTTTTTTAAAATTTAACAATACCTACTATTAACAAATAGAGTGGTTGAAGTGGCACATGCAGCAGCGTCTTATCAGAGATTGTTCTGAGGATGATTGAATCTGATATTCTAAAAACATTAAAATTTAAATATTTTGTAAGATACGTTGACGACATTTTTCTAATTTTGAATAAACACAAAATCCAGCATACTATGGCTGATTCAACAATTACCACCCCGCAATAAATTTCACAGTAGAATACGAGTCTAATAGCTCGATTAATTTTTTGGACATCACTATAATACGTCAAGGAAATACAATCAAAACGAACTGGTACACTAAACCAACATTTTCGGGGTTTAAACTTCACTATTTGTCTAACCATTCTAAAAAATGAAAATTTCCACAATATACAAACTTGTGGATAAGCCAAAGTCCGAACATTGCTCTTCCTTCTTTATTTTTTAAAAATATTTTAGACATCAAATTTAAAAATTCTCAATTCTTGTTTAGACAGATTATTCTTCAGCATATCTCAGTGTAAAAACAGAATCAATATACCAATTACACGAGTGGAAACTCACGTTTTTACTTTCCCGTTAACGAAAGCACTATATACCTGGAATACAGTATATACAGGTACGGAAACTGAGAGAAATGGCTCGTTGCTTCGCGCGCTAACTTCGCAATCAGGATGTTCGTGGTTCGATTCCGGACCGCCCAACCTGGCCGCGGTTTTTCGTGGTTTCTCTCGGCCATACAGGCGAATGCTGGGATGATTCAAAAAAAGCTCACGAGCCATTTCCGCTACCCCACCTGCCACTTCCCACCATCATCCTAGTCCTTTCACCTCTCACCATTACGCTATTACTGCATTCTGCATTCGCTGCAAAACGTTAGGAGACCCTTGCTTTTAAAGAGATCTTATAATTAATAATAATAATAGTAATGATAATAATAATAATAATAATAATAATAATAATAATAATAATAATAATAATAATAATAATAATAATAATAATATTCGTACAATAGGGAAAGTTACGTAATGTGCCTAAACCACGCATAGGATTTTTTTCCAAAATGGATATTGCCCCGTCAAAGTGGCTGAACTCGAGGCGCTGCGATTTTTGCGAAAACTTTCTTCAAAATTTGGGAGTACCTTACATGAAGTCCCCCGGACATTTTCGAAACGGCACCAAATTTTTTATTTAATTTTCTTGTAAAAATATAGTAAAATACACTTGCCAAATGTCCGATTTCCAGGGTTAACTCAGAAATTTCGAAAATATAAAATTTTAAAAGATTTTCGGGTGTCTTCCTATAACTACAAAATTGAAGATAGAGATTTTCCGTCAAATACAATTTGTTCTCCATAGTGAATTCTTTCATTAAGGTTATGTAAGTTGTTTGAAAATTTTAGTAGTTTTCGCGCAATATTGCGAGCAATATGTGCAATTTTAAACAATTACAAAAACATGATTTTTCTCGAAAACGGCTCCAAATTCTTTCTTTAAACGTTTGGTAGGAACAGTGCTAAATGTAAAAATAAGTTGACATAAATGTCATATTGCTCTATTCTTTGTTTTTCAAAAATTACTAAAATGTAATTATTTTTACTTGTCTCTCACGTCGTTAATATTCATATTAGCGGGAATTTATTAACATTATTGTATTTATGAGTACTTTTGCTTTAAATAATGTCATACAAAGTTTCTCGAAAACTCAACCATTTTCTGATAAAACTAGCTCAAAATTCCCATATTTTCAGAAACGCTCAAACGCCATTTTCTCAGAAACAGCTCCAAATGTTTTCTTTAAACTTTTCGAACGGATAATGCTAATTTCACTCTATAATATGACGTAAAGTTCATTTTGGAGTTGTTTTTTCTTCAAAAATTACACAAATGTAATTTGCTTGAAAGATATTTCACTCCGTTAATATACACATTTCCAGTAATTTGTAAACATTGTTGTATTTGTAAGTTAAAGTGCTTCAAATGACTTCTAATGAAGTTTTTCGAAAACTCAAAATTATTTTGTGAAACAGAACTTCAAATTTCGAATTTACAGTAGCGCTTAAACGCCATTTTCTTAAAAATGCTCCAAATTTTTTAACCAAATTTAACCATTAGTTTGCTGCATCCAGCATCTGCCCCCTGCCACCCAAAGGCGACGCTACTGCGCTCAGGTCTAAAAGTTACGTGTTCTGGACATCTCAATGATGTATATGATACATTAATCTTTGGGAAATCTGTTGCTTGATGTGGTGTGGTAGCCCTGGTACAACTGCGTCAGGCCTGGGTATCGTATCTCTGTATAGTGCTGTCTTGCGGTGTGCCGCGCCTATGCTTGGATTCGCGTGGCATATACAGACGAATCATCCGTACTGTAGGTGTGGTTCGATGTCGTGTGTTTGATCGTAATAAAAAAAAAGTTGATTCTAGGTTAGACAAGAAGAGACGGGAGAGGGACGAGAATGGCTGGAAGATTACCTGCGTGTGTTATTGATGTGGGGACCGGGTATGTTTGTCAAATATAATTTCTTTTTTGCGGAGCGGCATGTTTACGCTTCGATATTTGGTTTTGTTCATCCCGGATTTATTTTTATGTACAGGTATACTAAACTAGGCTTCGCCGCAAATAAAGAGCCTCAGTTTATTATTCCTTCCGCAATTGCTATTAAAGAATGTGCCAAAGTTGGAGACCAGGCTATTAGACGACTGACAAAAGGAGTGGAAGATCTTGATTTTTATATTGGCGATGAAGCATTTGAAGCCACTGGTTATGCAGTTAAAGTGAGTAAATAAAAAGTTAATAATGTAACTGGTGGATAAATTACTCGTTACGTTTCTGTTTTTTGTATGTCAACATTTTAAAATAAAGAGGACAGAACAACTTCCTTCATACAACTGATCTCCAAACCTAACCGTTTCTTTACACTGGGACAATTATCGTTCTAATTTTTCTCGCTCCAATTTTCGTGATGTGTACATGTTACTCATGTTATTGTCCGCTCTTTTTTTCTGTGTGCTTTTCAGGTGTCTGGATAGCTTTGGAGTTATCTTAGAATGATAGAAGGTGATGTCTTAATGCTTATATCCTGTTTAATTGGGCCTGTGCCTGAACTTCCCTTACATCTGCTACCCACTTGTGAGTGATTAGTTCCGTTCAAGATATTCCTGAAATATGCCATTTCTAATGAAATACCAAATTCCTTTCCATTTACCAGTGTCAAGTCAGTTTTGAAGTATATTTCCTAATTCAAAATATTTGGATGTGTCCTAAGTCATTTGCCCTATTGTAGATCGCTTGACAAGTTGCCTTAAATCATTTTCTTTGTTAGTTTGTTTTTAATTTCTTTATTCTAAATTATACATCAAATTTTAAGTTTTTCCCAATTTTTTATAATTATTTCTTATTTCTTTTTTATCACAACTTTTATGTGGGTTGAGAGAAGAAATGTTTTAATTGATAACTCTGCAGCATTGTTTAAAGTTAAAGATGTTTATTATTGGTGAAGGAACTGCAGAAAGTTATTTCTTTATTGTTTTAAAAAAATTCAAAGCAAAATTATTAAGGTTAATTTCATGTGTGTGTGTATGTGTGTTTAAAAATGGTGAGATACAAATGTAATACAGTTGTATTGTTTTTGTATTGTGTTATTTTAGTTTGTGAAGCTGACTGATGAGAAGAATTTGAGTATAATGAATTAAAGGACAAAAAATTCTGCATTATTTTACTACATGCAAGTTATGCGTGAGAAGTGAGGTTGACAGAATTCTTGCTATCATTTCTTTGTGATATAAATATATAAAGCCATGATTTGATTGGAGTAGACAAAAACCAAACTTCTGCAATTTTTGTTTCTGTAGTCAGAGATACTTTCATTCCTATCATTGCTGATAAGTGTCCAATTGAATTGAGGTGTTTCTTACAAGAACCAAACAAGACCAAAAGTCCATAAATTGAGATATTTCACCAAGTTGCTTGAAGTAATTCAAATTGGAACTGCTGATCTTTAAGTGTAGTTCCAAATGTGGAATTAGATAAGTGTGCAAACATGAAGGTAGTTTAGATATTGAATGTTTCATAACAATACATCAAAGTACTCTGAAATTATTTGGTTTGGACATTCCTTTAAATTAGACTTGAACTAAAAGAGTCTAATGTGTAAAAGTTGTCTCTGTATCTGTGAGATGTGCTGAAAATGGGTGGCTAGGAATGTACAAGAATTTTCAACATTCCCTGGGATATGTCACATTTTAAACATTACACATCATGTTTCCATTGTGGTAAAATCAAAGATTTTGCTTGTTCATTGATAAAAAAAATAGGGACTGCTTTTCCTGTTTTCTTTCATATAGTTTGAGATACTTGAGTATTAAACATTTGTAAATTAAAATCGTAATATTCTTGAATGATATGTAGTATTTTTGAACATTGAAATGGTGAACTGTATTATGTCTGAAGAGTGTTTGTTTATTGGAAAATTTGGTGTAAGTTTTCTTATGTATTGTTTTTTAGTATCCTGTTCGTCATGGATTAGTGGAAGACTGGGACTTAATGGAGAGATTTTTGGAACAGTGTATATTCAAGTACCTTCGAGCTGAACCAGAAGACCATTATTTTCTTCTCACTGAACCCCCGCTTAACACACCAGAAAATCGAGAATATACTGCAGGTTAGATATCAAAAAGATCAAGTTTTCATGTATTTAAATAAGGTATTTCTCTGCTATCCCTTGCCCTGTATTATTGATATTTTAATTGGTAAAATTGCATCTGAATGCAAGTGAAAAAATGATGAAGCAAAAATATAATGCTTATATTATCCGTTGTATTTCAGTCATGGACTTGTGGATTAAATTACAACTTTTCATTGTTTAAAACTTTTTGATTTTATCATAATTCTGTATGTTTTGTCCAACAATTGTTTGGATAAAAATGTTACTAAATCATTGGATCAACCAATAAAACCATAAAACAATATTATCAGATTGTAATAATAGTACCAACTTGTTTCATTGGAAAGAGAATTATGCAATTACCTCTGAAATGACAAATACTTGATATGTAATAGCTGATGTTCAAGGAAACTATGATTTCTTCTCTTAAAAGGTGTTTATATATAATTTTTCAGTTAGTATCAAGTATTTCTGAGTTCCCGGTAACAAAATTTGGGAGTTTGTTTTGGAAGTAAATTTCTTGTGACTTTTACTAAATATCACTAACAAATTGTATTATTTGAAACATTTTTATTATGTCTTTTAATAAAATGTCTCCAAATCCATAATTTCTTCAGAAAATTTTAGGTATTTGAAAATGTTGCTTATGGTTTATTTTACATGAATGTGCAAAACAATTAACTTGTATAACAAAGGCTAAAGAAATTTGAAAAAGTTGGCTTAAGGACAAGCAAAAGTTGAGGAACTGAACTTAATTTTCACGTCGTAATGTAGTGAGGTTTCTTATTCCTAGAGAAAGCAAAATTTAATTCATAAGATTTGTCTCATATATGATTCTTGAATCAGTGAAGAAATATTTTCATAAAAAGGAAAAGTTCATGTTTAAGTCTTCATCTATTGTCAGCACTGAATGACTGAAGTACAGCTAAAGGAACCTCTAATAAATCTTTAAATTTACTACAAAGAGATGGTGTGTATTTCATCGATATTCTATTGATTGATTGATTCTATTAATCTTGCTTGTAGATGAAGGAATGTATTGGACCTTCAATTTTATGTCATTATAGTGTATTTATGGTATGGTAGAAGGAAATGTCAAATTATCGATTTTTGGTTTTTGCTTTCTCCTATTTGTCAAATTGCATTTAGTCATTTTAAGAATCCATAACCCTTTTTATGTCACCAATTGGAGCATAAGTGCAGGAGATAAGATTTTTCTTTTTCCACAGAAATTATGTTTGAATCTTTCAATGTTCCTGGTCTTTATATTGCTGTTCAAGCTGTATTGGCTTTAGCAGCATCTTGGGCTTCAAGGTCTGTAGTTGAAAGAACTTTAACAGGAATTGTGGTTGATAGCGGTGATGGAGTCACTCATGTTATTCCTGTGGTAAGAAACTTTGCTTATGAAATCTTTCATTTAAGTGTTTTTTGTTTGTATGGATTCATGTTCTTGTAATCTTCTTCCATAAATGAAAATGTTTGTCACTGGTTAATTTCATTGAGAAATTGAAATAATCCAAGTTTGTTTAATATTATTTGGTGAATGACCTGATAAAGGAAATGTTAATAAATACTATTTTCCATCCCAATTCGTTTGAACAATTTTTTTATTTGTGAATTTGTTTTAGGCTGAGGGGTATGTGATTGGAAGTTGTATAAAGCATATTCCAATTGCTGGACGCAATATCACATATTTTATTCAGTCACTTCTTAGAGAACGTGAAATTGGAATTCCACCAGAGCAATCTTTGGAAACTGCAAAAACAATCAAAGAAAAGTTTTGTTATATTTGCCCTGATATAGCCAAAGAGTTTGCCAAATATGATGGTGATTCTTCTAAATGGATCAAAAAGCATGAAGGAATTAATTCTGTTACAAAAAGTCCATTTGTTGTTGAAGTTGGATATGAACGTTTTCTTGGGCCAGAAATTTTTTTTCATCCTGAGGTGTGTACAAAATTCAAATGTTCATGTTTGTATGTTATTCATTTTACTTTTCTTATGCATAATTATAATTGTTGTTTTCATTCACAGTTTTCAAATCCAGACTTTACCACTCCCCTTTCAGAGATAGTGGATACTGTTATTCAGAATTGTCCAATTGATGTTCGGAGACCTTTATACAATAATATAGTTCTGTCTGGAGGATCAACTATGTTTCGGGACTTTGGACGAAGACTTCAAAGGGATATTAAAAGAACTGTGGATTCTCGGTTGAAGCTCAGTGAGACACTGAGTGGTGGTAGAATTAAGGTTGGTTTTGTTCGGTTCTTTTTCCTTGCATTTTCTGACACTTGAGTTGTCAACTTTATAATGATGAGCTACTGTGAATTCATTGATTGGTTCAGAAGATTTTATTATAAATTGGTGATATTTTAGTTATTCAAGAAACAACTCTTGATGTAAAAGTATTTCAGTGAAGTTTATTCACTGAAGTCGAGTGATCAGAGAAGATAACCTCAAGTACATGAAATTCACTGCTCTCTTACATGCAAGAATTAGTCTTCAATGAGACACTTGAAGAATTCTTTGCTAACTAGATTGGTGAATTTGTAATGAAACGTACAGTGAATTTATTTTTTCTTGATTTACAAGCTAGTACAGTAAAATACCAGTGAAAACTTGTGGGAATCTTGACAGTTTATTTTAATGAAATTTTGTTATTGTAAAAGAAATTGATTCATAAGAACCCCTTTTATATTTGCATTACATTACCCCTATTGCAGAATCTACAATACTTTCTAATGAATTTACAAATAGAAAAGATTATTATTTATTAGACAAGAGGTACAGGAAAGAATTATGTACAGTAAGATGTTGTGAACTCCAGTTATAATGAACTTCTGGGGACTTAATGTTTTTGGTTCAATATATCCGATGATGTCAAAATGAAATATAATTTCTCTATAATGATTGATTTTATTAATACAGAGATACAGCATTAATACATTAACATGAACTGAAAATTTCAATATCTTTATTTGTAGTCAAAAATCTATTATTTTCAATTGTTGCTTTGTACTTTCTCATTAGTAATTTCTCTAATCCTTCTCCAGAGTTTGTGTTCTCTCCATACTTGATTCTGCATTATCTTCTGTGTCTAAGTTTCATAATGCAATCTTGACACACTTAAATACCTCTTGCATTGTTGGTACACTATCCCACTCTCCAAAGACACTAGCCTAATAACATAAGAGATGCTTTTGGTAGTGGGATGGCACAAGCAGCAAACGAATCTCATCGCTTTTCCACACTGCATGGTTTATATTGCCAGCTGTGGTAGTCGCATGTTTCCTGTCGCGTACATACAACTCAATGTGCTTTGTCCCTTTGCAAATATCAAGTAACACTAAGCTCGAAACTGAAGCAAGTAGTCATGCATCGCTGCCACCAGTTGTAGCCCACGCAGAGTACAGCCTTTGTTTCCGCAGTGAAACTGAGTGGCAGAAGGTCATTAGAGTTGGACAATATCGAAAATACTTGTATTTAAAATACATATTTGAACATGTATTTTGTATTAGTATTAAAAATACATTCTGATGGTATTTTGTATTTTCAAAATACAAAAATACTTTTTATTGAAAAATTAGATTTAAATATACAGACAAAACTGGAAAACAAATGTTGATAACACAATTCTTTTTATTCGAAGCAATTTTGCATTCTTGCAGCAGTATTTAAAAGAACATTTTTGATAACTCAAAATTTTGGTTAATCAAAGAAAGTTTATATCCGGAGACACTTCTAGACATCAATTAACAGATTTGGAGACCACTTTACTTCAGACATTATATTATATTGTCACATTATGCATCACCAGCTCCCTGGAAGGTGGCTGCGCACACTGGTTAAAAGATTGTACTTGTGCTGTGTAAAGAGCTAATCTCACTATGTTGAAATCGATAAATCATCAAAATGTGCTATTCTAGATGGAACGTTTTCTCTGTTATTGAAGAGTTAGGTGTAAAAGTGAAAGTGTCATTTTAATTTTTTAAGCATGCTAAACAGAGAGTAATAAATGGTTCGTACAAAGTGACCACAAATTTTAAGATACTTACATGTCATCTTTTGTGTAACCTTAAAGAGTGACACTAACACTATCTGTATGAAAAGTTTGAAGAAAAAATTGGGGTCGATTTTGTGATGGCGTTTCAGCATTTCTGAAAATGCGGAATTTTGTGCTAATTTTCACAGAAAACTTTGGTTTTGAGAAACTCATAAGAAATAATTTACAGCACATTTACCCATAAATACAAGAATCTAAACTAATCACTGCTAATGACAATATTACCGAAGTGAGTAACAAGTTTTAAACGTTTTTTTTTTAATGTTTGAAAAAACATGAGAAGAGAGCAGAATGGCATTTATGTCATCTTACAGAGTACATTTAACGATATCCCTACCAAAATTTTAAAGAAAACACTTGGAGCAATTTTTGAGAAAATCTTGTTTTTTGTTTTTTAATATTGTACATATTGCATGGAAACTCCTAAAATTTTCAAAATAATATACATGACCTTAACAAAAGAACTTGGGGTAAAATTTTTCTTCAAGGAAAAATCTCCATCTTCAATTTTGTAATAGTAGGCATAAGCCGAACAATATACAAACTTTTGAAATTTTCGAATATTCAGGGTTAACACTGAAAAACGAATCTATGCCATCTCTAAAACTGTATTTTACTCTATTCTTTAAAAAATTAAAAGAAAAAATTTGGAACAATTTTTGAGAAAATTTTGAAAATGTTGCAGGGGTTTCATGTAAAGTACCACCAAGTTTTAAAGAAGGCTTTTAAAATTGCAAATCTTCAAATCGAGCCACATCGACTGGGAGGTGCCCATTTTGGAAAAAATTGTATGTATGGTGTAGGTGCTAGTGGTGTTTCCAGATGGACTGAAGTTTGGCTGGCAATCGCTTTTTGTGTATCAAGGACCCACAAAACTTGGATTCTAACACCAAGTGTTAGAGGAATTTTTTCTAAATTTAGCAACTATTTATCCACTTTTCAGGGCTCGGCAATGTGTAAAACAAATATATGTTGCGATTGGGAAGATAGACCCCAAACACAGCGTTAGCAGAGCTGCTGCAACCAAGGGCCCGCGAACCTCGTTCATAGTAACACCGCATATCCTTACTGCAATAACACAGAAATTTTAATTAGACAATAGGCATCATGAAAGATGTAGATGTGCAGTCCATTGTGTAACAAAATGCAGGATTCATATATATATTAAATGGCACTTAGGTTACACAGATCACCTGAAAGCAGTGCTGGTTTATATCATAAAAACTTTAAAAAAGATAAATTAAAATGAGTGGATAATATAAAAATTAAATTTAATGCAATACAATTATAAATCTTGCAATTTCATAGAGTAAAATCTCAAATCTCCTGATGTGCAATTCTCAGTCAGCTTAAGCTATAACAAGCAGTATCATGCAGTAATCCCCAAAACGCATAATTTTAAGCAACATAAAACAAGTATTAATATGCTGTCCATTTCATAATCCAAATTTCTGTCAAGGTTTCATCCAATTTCAAGTTAGCAAAGAAAAGGTGCAAGTATATGGTAATTCGGTCTTTAGTAATGACTAATGAGCTTGCCTGGAAACATCAATCGTTTAAAGAAAATCAACTTGTACAGAATTTAAAAGTGGTCTCTGCTCTAATTGAAAGTGCGTAAAGAAAAAAATTTTCCCTTTTAAATTTAATCTCACTCTTCAGATTGGTAAGCCACAGTGAAAAACAAAATGTACCTGGACACCTGATGTGTGTGGTAAAATTTGAAATAGAAGTGATTGTGCAGTGTAAAAATTATTCTCAAGATTTAATTTAAAATTATGCCTAAATTACAACTATTTCGAAAAAATCTAAATTAAATTATTCCAAATTCTAATATTGAACACGATTTGATTTTTTTAGTCAAAAAACAGTGGAAACTATGTGATGTATGCGAGACAAAATCAACTCCACACATTTTCTTAAGTTCCCAAACCCCTTTCCAACATTTGAAATATAAATAGTTCAAGGTTGATAATAATAATAATAATGATGATGATGATAATAATCATCGTCATAAGAAGAAGGAAATCAAAGAAGAAAAAGTGAGATTGGCAACATTTGTAGAAATTTTGTTCCCAAGTTATAATAAAAACATATTTGTATCATTAATTGGATTGCTGGTGATGTAGATACCATTTTATTATGATAAATTACTAAAGATATTGTCTGGTATCAATACTTTTTAATCAGCTTATGATCATTTCGATTGCGTTGCGATCATCCTCAGAGCTTGCAGCTTCTGGGCCGAAAACAAAGTTCTGTTCGGCGACAGAACTTTGTTTTCGGCCCAGAAGCTGCAAGCTCTGAGGATGATCGCAACACGATCCAAACGATGCAAGGGCAAACATTTTTTTGAGTGTTGGAAATATTTTTGCATGTTCAAGTAATAATATAATACCATGTAGCTAAAAAAATTATGCAAGAAAGTACATACAGTTGCAATACCACTCGCTGAAGGGTTGTTGAACATAGTCCAATTTTTGGAGATCAATGAAATTTTCAATATCATTCAATAATCAAATTTAATAATTAATCAGTTATAAGAAATGCAGTTTCAAAATAGATATCCTTTTTATTTTGTACGCTAGCTTAAATTACTATACAGATTTATTCACTTCAAAACATAGTGTAAGTTGTTTTTTTCACAGCAATTTGGTCATTATTGACTAGTGTTTGTAAGATGATTTCATTACATTCTCTTTCAAAACATATGTACATGGATTACTTCAAATTTCAATTTTGTTTAAAGTCCATTTTGTTAGATGAATTATTGCCCCCTGCGTACATGAAATATGTAATTGACGTCTACTGATAATATTTAAAGAATTGAAAGTGAAGTTTTACCATATAAGATACCTGAAACATTGCAAGTGGAATTTGTGATATACTTGGTATTTACATTTTATATCTGAGATGATATTGTTTTTGTTTGCAGCCCAAACCAATTGATGTACAAGTTATTTCTCATCATATGCAACGATATGCTGTTTGGTTTGGTGGAAGCATGCTAGCATCAACTGTATGTTTCTTTTTGATTTTATTTGCATGCATTTTAAAGTAATCTACTCATGAAAAAAGTCTACTAAAAATGGAATTTTGTTTCAGCCTGAATTCTACCAGGTGTGCCATACTAAAGCTGCTTATGAAGAATATGGGCCTAGCATATGTCGTCATAATCCAGTTTTTGGTACTATGACATAATTTTAATATTTAAGCATTTATAATTATTATTATTATTGTTTGGTTCTAGAGACAGTGATGACATGAATTAATTTCCCAAAGTTTAGGTCAATAACAAATACTCCCTATCCTAAAAACCAAATTACAGTGAAACTTCATTTATACGTTTTTCGGGGGACTGAAGGGGAAAATGTATTAGTGAGAACAACGTGAATTGAGAATGAGAAAAATCTGAGTGCAATATAAAAATTCAATATTTAGACAGTATTATTGTGTGAGAAAATGAAATGGATATAATATTCTCAATGCATAACATTTTGAAAAAAAATGTTCTCACATTTGAAAGAGTCTGACCTTACAATAAGACCATTTGCTTTTCTCTGCGTCTTCAGTGTAAATTTCGCTCTCAAAATGTTACAATTGCCCATATTACTTGATTCCCACATATTTCATAGAAATAGGCCTAATATTTGCTGTGCAATGTTGGCCAAGATTACGTAAAGCTGCACCGGGCAACACATTATGCAAAGCCATAGGGATCAGAGAGTATTGTGGAACATTAGTGGGCACTAGCATCATTATACTTGTACCCTATGGTTTTGTTCAGTCTCCACTGTTCCTATTATGTTCAAGTGGAAAGCTAATATGCGTTGTGTACCAACAAAATTAAACTACCTGAACAATGGACATAACACGGATTCCTTTCTCTAGAATGATGTAATCATTCTCACTTACCAATCATTGATTCCGGTATATTGTCAGTACTTTTATTGTGGACATACTAGCAAGAAAACAAATGGCGTAAAATTAATTCCTGAAATAATTTAACAATGGGGGTATAGAAATTTAGCTAGGACTTATAAACAACAGGACATATATGTAATAAACGTATAAATGCAAAATGTATCAATGGAGTTTTAGTTATAAAAAGGAAATCGTGAAACATTCGAGAACATTCTGGAAAATGTAGATTAATAATGAAATCAGTGTATTATCTTCAGTATGAAGCTGAAGAAAACTGTCATGGTCCCCTATGGATGTAATTTACACAATGGGGAATGATTTTGTAAACATTAAAAAGAAATCTGTAAAATTATACTATACAAGAAACAGTGATTCTAGTGACCTTTTGGTTATGAGTAGTGTGATGTTCACTTTTCTAAGACACCCCTTCCCCTTGGTTACCTCCTAACAAAATACTAAAGGGTGACAAGGATCATAGCGATGAAAATGCATTAAGGAAGCAGAGATAAAGACCAATTTTTGCGTATTTATTACAGAAATAGCACACAATTCAATATTGCTTGTGTGAACCCCAGTTACAGGATCCACGAAGTGATGGGAGTGGTTCTCTGTTTTGTGAATGACATTAGTTTGATGAAAACAGTACTAAAATATTACGAACAGCAAGACATGCAATAAAAAATAGTGTTCATAAGGCAGCTACTCTGAACTGCCTCTCTAAATGACTTCCAATGTTGGTTTCTGGCATGAAAATATTCCAAAGGAGTAATCCTTTGGAATATTTTGCAGTTTGAGCAGTGAGACTCCTTGCACACAAAGGGACTTTCCTCCTGAACAAGATGATGATTCAACATCCACCCAACAGGAGTCAGTTCTGTCAAGACAATTGTCGATAGCTGCATTAAATTGAACCTCACATCTTGAATACTCAAATATGCACACAAAACCAAAAAGTAAAACCTGAAAAAATATACATGATTGCACTGTCATGTGGCAATGAGTAAAATCCATAGTTGGTATCTTCCTTGTTAAAGAAAAAGGAAAGAAAGAAAGAAATGTTTAATGGGTGGCAAGGCTCAGACCATTTGGCCTGTTCTTCTGCCTGACCACGTGCAAAGAATGGGGATCATTTATGAGCCAGTGAACGCTGCACTTCACTCATAACCAACAGATCGCAAGAATACCTTTTATTATTCTTCCCTGTTTTGTTTTGCATAATTTGTTGTTAATTCATTATTTTAACCTGGAGAATGTTTTGGTATTTAACAAATTCAAAAAAAGAAAATCAGGTCTCCAATACGTAAACAGAGGGTTTGACATTATCTGGAAAGGTCACACAATTTTCAAGGAATGTTTGTTTTCGTGTAAAATTTTCTTTATAAATCTGCTAGTTTCTTCAACATATTGATGCATTCCACTAGGCATGATAGGAGAAGCTGCACAAGATTGAATGAATTCTTATTGAGACATGTCTTACAACACCACATTACTCCTAGACTCGTGGACATTATGCGCCATTGAAAAGATTTTTCCATGTTAAAATACAAGAGAAGTGAATCTGGATTAATAATTTCTGAATGAGACTTTGCTATTATAAGGAAGGATGTTATGGAAATACCTTCCTATTGACATGTGCTGCTAAATTGTAGGTAAAAGTTCTGGCTGTAAAAAAAATGTGCTTATTAGCATGTAACCTGGCTGTTGTAATGACATCAAATCACGGCAATTCTTAAAATTTGGCACTAAATCTTGTATGTGTGAAACCGAAAGTTACAACACCGATGAATTAATTCTTTCAATACATGAAACATGATCCGATTTTTTGTGTACACTGTCTGCCATCCACTGTTTGAGATTTAAGTCAAATTGTATTTACAAACAATATTTGTTTGTTGGTTAGGGCAATGTCTGAAATTCCAGCTGAGGAAAGGCTACTCATAAGAGAATTTTCAAGTATAATTTACTTTTATCTCTTCAGGGGCTGAGTTATTTGAGTAAAATCCCATATTTCCTTTTTTATCTGAATACTTAAATGTAAAAGTAACCTTTGCTCTAACTTTTTTTTTTCCTCAAAATGTTTCCACAATTTGTCTCTCTCTGTCACTGCTCTTCACTCCTATCTGGAAGTTTTTGTTTTTTCATGGTGCATTTGGCATTTGTTGTGAAGAGTTTTTACTATACAAAACACTTTTGACTTTTTTTAGCCAATATTCTTTGTTGTTTTGAGACTGTTTCAGAATTGTTGCTTCAACTCGTGACTATTGTCTGTTCATTATAGTATTTGCTTTCTGACCAAATCCTTACTGTCATTAATTTATTTTCTTATTAAGCTTTGAATAAAGTGATATATTGTTTTTTGGGCGCATATTCTTGTTTGATATTATCTTGAATAATTATTCACTTGAGAAATCAAAACTACCAATCATGATGTAGTACCTGTAGCACCTTTGTACTTAGTAAATCTATACTGTGCATTTCAAAACAGATAATCATTGACTTATCAAAAGAAATACATTTGTATTTGTGAAATTCAAAACAGGTCAGTGCCAAATTTTACGAATCTCCTATTAACCTTTTGTAACCACCATCAGTTCCATTATTTTTTATTATAATTATTTTTCTTTCATACAAAGAGGTAGTGTGATGCATTGAAGGGTATGTACAGTATGTACATAAATTAAGAGATGCAAAGAATATATGGGGGCCTGAGACAATATTGTGCCAGAGAACTTTAATATTTTATGGTACTGTGTATCTTATTCCATTCGAAGTGTTGCATAAATTCCAACTTTACAATTTGTGAAAATAGACTAGTTTGTAAAATATTTTGTTATTGCTTGTATTTTATTAATTCTATGCTCATGTTTTGTGCTTCTGTATTATTGAATTAGATTAAGTATTTTCATTTACATTTTTATATCTTATTATTGATGGTTTATATTATTAACCAGCATATGGATAACCAGCAAAACCAGCTGAAGTTTTAGCGTTCTAAATGAAATTTGTTACAGTGAAGAATATTTCTTTCAGTTGAGAAAATTCATGTTTTTAAATCATGTTAAATCATTTTCTTTGATTTTAGAACCTCTCAAATTCATTCATTGTAAAAAATATATATATACACATTGATATCATACATACATCATGTTTCAGTTGTTTGCTTATTGTGTTAGTAGGATGCCAATATCTCTGCTAGCATAATATTTTCTTTTTCTTTAGTTCATCTGCATCATGAAAACATTTCATTTCCAATTGTGATAATTTTGGAAATAGATATAATCAAGAAATTCCTTGTGTGTACAAAAGTCAAAATCGCAAATATTTATATAGTATAAAAAAATTAGGAAATTTCTTGTTCTGTACTGTTTACTCCAGTTCATTATTCAGTTTCTGATACAAAAGTTACTTTTGAGTTCAAATATTTATGCTTTCTAAATTTGTTTTAAGCTGTTTATTCTTAACAGCTTCAATTCTATTTTTGTAAAGTTTGATAAGTTAATTAGAAAATGGAATTGTTTTCAAATTTTCATGCAATAAATAAATTTATATGATTAAATATATTGTATTGAATTAGCAAAATCTTCTGTATTCAAATATGTTTCTAGTATTACGAAGATAAATGTTTTGGGAGCCAATTTTGTATAATAGTTCTGCCATCTTTTTATTATTATTATTTATTCACTATACAGACTTTGGGTTCGAATAAAAATGTTTATAAAAATGTATAAGCATAAAGGTGGCGCACAAATTTACAATGTTAATACATTATAAAAATAAGAATAATAGATGTAATTACATGGGTCAGGAGACAATTCATAGAGAATCCTTTCAAACTGCATCATGTTATTTGAAATTGAAAAAAGACGTTTTCAAAATCTTAACGAAAGTGGTAGAATTGGGATTTCATCGATATCCAGGTCATTTACATTTTTACAGGTTCTAAAAACCAAATTGTTTGATGTGTAGCTGTGGGAAAAAGTTCTCAATTGAAAAGGCCAAAAATGCCTTGAGGGCCTTGCCCGGTATTCTATACGTAAGTTAGGAAAGCAATGGGCTATTGACGCAATTATTAAGTTTATAATATAAGATAAGATTGTTTAAATATAAGATAGTTATATGTTCTGAGAGATTTCAGAGATGGTATATTGAACATAGATGAAATTGTTCAATAATTATGATTCAGATAGATCAGGAAGGCCCAATCTGGATGATATGCTTCAGAAAATTTATGCTGAACTCTCAAACTTGTTTTTATGTAGGACAAAATAGGGTGATCATATAGTGGAAGCTAAAAGATGTGATCTAAGGAAAGATATAATGCTCTCAAGACCCAACACCCCTATCTCCTTATAAGTCCTTCTAATCAGATAAAGTTGCTGAAAGGACCTGTTCATGGTCATATCTGTGTTGATTAAAATTCATTTTGGCATCAAATATGACTCTGAGGGCTCTAATTGAATAACTATTGAAGAAAAAGGTTTCTAGTATCACTAAGATTAATTTTTGGGGAAAATTTTTTGTATAATATTTGTGCCATCTTTTATTTTTTATTCACTATAGACTTTTTGGTCCAAATACAAAAGTGTTAATAAATATATCAGGGCAGTCATATTTATTGGACTTCCACGATAGTAGGAATAATACAAAAATTGTTGGAAATTATATTCAAAGAAATAAAAAAGACTAGGAATGTGAAGAGAAAAAACCAAAACAAAACGGAAATCTATACCAAATTTCAGTTCACTCGGGGCTAGAAGGAAGTTATACCTTATTGGAAAAAAGAAAGTAACTAGTGGATAATTTATGTATTGAAAGTTTGATGGATGCGTTTAACGTACCAACGTTACCTCTCCTATTTTGGGAGAACTTTCTTCGCTACTTACCATCCCGAAGTCGTCGGGTCGCCCACGACACCCTCCGTGCCATGGTGAAATGCCGTCTGTGCGTGGCCGGAACTGGGCACAGACAAAGCGTAGGTTTCCAACCATGGATAATTTGATAAATTATAAAAGATCCCGAGCCAGAACTAGATTGGTCATACGAGAAAGTACGGCGGCGCTTGGTGAGCGTATATTTCATCACTTGCCGTACGCCTCCGAAAGTGGTGTGGCGAAAGTTTCGACAGATCTGAGGAAGACTTTCTTCACTGCCTGTCTCAGGGCTTTCGGTGAATGGAAATCTCACTTCACCGGAAGACAAAAAAATGGCCTCCCACTACGAGCAAATCTCCAGTTCCCTTCACTACTATCCTGGCTTTCCGAACACAAAAAGAATGGAGAACTGCAGATCAGATTTCTCGAGTCGCGTGGAGAAAGATTATAATGCTCCTTTCTCCATGGATGAATTTTCCTCTGTCCTCGCTTGCGTGAAAGATTCGGCTCCATGAGCCCAGATACATAAATACGGAAACCTACCGGAAAAGGTTCGTTCTTTTCGCATTTTCAACAGATTTGGATTGCCCAATCTCTCAGAAACTGTGTACTAGGTTTTTGAGCGAATAGTAAACACACATTGGACTAGATCCTGGAGCAAAGAAATCTTATACGCCTATTCAATGTGGTTTCAGGTAGCACTTTCTCTCTTGCCACACAGATCTCCACTTCCCTCGTGCTACGACACTTGGTAGCATATTTTTTCGATATAGAGAAAGCGTATGACATGTGGACGTACGACATTCTTCGCGCCTTGTCCTTAAGGGACGGCTTCCTTTGATTCTAGTAACTTTTCTTTTGTCAAGATCTTTGCATGTCCGCCTTGGTGACAGGTTATCCTCCAGTAATCAGGAAACGGCGTTCCCCAGGAATTAGTTCTGAGTGTCCCATTTCTATCAATAATATCGCAACGCTATTTTCGACAGCCTGTGAAAGCATCGCTTTCTTTGAAGACTTTGCCATTTCCTACTGCCCCTCACTTGCTCCTCCAAGTGCATGCAAGTTATTGAGAGGTAGTTACAGCTTATCAACAAAACTGCAAGAATGGAGCGATGAATCTGGATTCAAGTTCTCCATCTCAAAATCCAGCTGCGTGTACTTCTGCAGAATTCATCTCCTCTATAATCATTGTGACCTTTTTCTTGGGAGTTATCAACTTCCCTACATCGAATCCGCAATTTTCCTTGGCTTGACGTTCGATAAGAGCTTAACGTGACGAAAACACATTCACAAATTGAAGGGCCGGTGTGTATCACCATTAAACCTCCTTTGTATCCTTACTGGTAGGTCATTGGTGCAGACTGAGTATGACTCTTGCGGCTATATATATTCGTTCAATTTTAGATTATGCTTGTATTGTTTATTGGTCAGCGTCTTTGTCGACCTCCGGTTATTGGATACCATACACAATGGCCGTATACGGATCAGCACATGTGTCTACCACAAAAGTCGCTGTGAGTGCCTCTTGACCAAGGCTGATGAAACATCCTTGACCCGAAGGCGAGATATTGCAATCGGCTCCTGTGGTGCAAAATTCGCTGCTATAAATACATCATGGCCAGCAGTCCTTCACCCAAATCACAAGACATCGTTCGCACATGGATCATCGCTACCCCATCCTCCGAGTATCCGTCTCTACACCTTTTGCAGAAGCTCAATATAAAATTCCATATTCTTGTGATGTCCCCCCCCCTGAAGTCTTGTTCCCCCTTGGGAACTTCTCCGGCATATAATACACCTGAGATAAAAAAAATCCAAATCCTCAACTCCTCCAGAACATTTGTCAGAATTTCTGAAGACGAAATTCACGTGTCCCGGCTAAAACTTAATATACACTGATGGTATCCCCTAAAACGGCAAAGTATGGTGTAGCTTCTACTGCCATAGTACCACGCTGAGTTTTCCAACATATTTTTGGTGCGTTTATATTGAAGAGAAATATGTGCTACTGGAGGCACTTACGTTCGCTGAATGGATGAAAGGTAGCAGTGATCTGCAATGATTCTAAAAGTTCACACGAATCCATCATCTCGTCTTCGTGACAATGAACATCCAAAACAAAAGCTATGATATATTGGTGCTTTGTAATAACTTGTTTTTTTCTTGGGGTCCTACCACGTAGGAAACAAAATGGCTGACCAGACGGTAAAGTTCGCCACGAAGAAAACTGAGGTAGACATCCTCACAGTTCCAACAAATGATACCAAGCTGTTTATCAAGCGCTATGTTCTCAGTGCATGGTAGAACTCCGTCTTTTAAGCTCACGAGAATGAAGGATTCCACAAATCCTTGTTCTTCATCACGGCTCTATGCTCGAGGAGATGCTGACATTTCTCCCACAGATATGTTCTCCTTGGTGACCCAACCCCCGTGCGCCACTTGCGATAATTGAGAGACGCAACTTGCCGTGGAGCACGCGCTTCTGCACTGTTCTTATGTAAGAGATAGCCGCTGAGGGCATCGCCTGTTTGTTTCAGGCTGAGATTCTTGGTTACGACGAATCCTCTCCAGGCTCTTCATCTTTTTGCGAGAAAGTGAAATGTACAACCTTATCTGCGAGGAGAATAATGTCAATTACTATGGCTTTTTACTTGGGAGATATTTGAAGTGTTAATCTTTTTACGCCTCTTTTTACGTTTGGACGTGTTCATGTTCGGCGTTTTTTAAACATTTTACTTTGTCTTTTAAATATTTTAGTTTGGCACTCACAGTACATACAGTTCTTGAAATAAATTGAAATGGGTGCCATTCGTCCTAAATGTTGATGCGCCCTTAAGCCATATTTTTTCGCTACTTTTTAGAAAATAAAAAATAAATATTATTTAATGGTATTTTTATCAACGGAGTTTTGGCTGAAGTGGTACCCACGTTATCGCTCAACAATTTTATGATCATCAAATATTACTTGATTCAGAGAAGCGGGTGGTCAAATCTGTTTGACAAGAGTCAGGGTCACATGGACAAATCTGAGGCAGTTCCTGCATCTTTATAGTAGTAGTGAAAATGGCCGATTCGGTATCCTATCATTTTGGTCTAATCACACCTGGTGATAATACGTCATATATTCGATGTGATGACGTTTTTGGTGTCGGGTCCACCCACCGAGCTCCAATTATTGCTTTGCACCCAATCGGCGGTGGTATGAACGTGCGATAAGACGTCATGCATCGGGTGGTCATCCATTCTGTCTGCTGAGGCTGAACATTGAAGCTCCTGTGCTGTGCTGCATCTGCCGAACCCGACCGCTGTATCTTCGGAACGACGCCGCTGAATATTTTCTAAGCTCAAAAATTCGTTTTCGGACTTTAAAAAATTCCCAGTATATTCTCCCGGGAGCTGAATATTTTATAAGTTCCAAAAGTTTTTTTTTTTTTTGATTTGGAAATATTTGCGACAGTCCCTTCCGGGACTCTTTGAAGCCCCGCTTGCGGCACTTTTAAAATGCTCGCACACGTCAGCCCTTTTTAGGGCTTGAGCAAAAACCCTAGTCCTTTTCAGGACTAAACGTTTGAAGTTCTTTTTAAGACTTACAACTTCTGTTCTTTTTAGAGCGGTTACTTTCTTTGGAAAGAGAAGAAGTGCCGTTCCCATTTTCAGTAGTGGAGACCGGCAATGGCATTCGACAGAAGCGGTCCTGCGCGCTTTCAGACCGAGGCACCGTGGGCCTTCTCGACCAGGGGCCAGCAAAAAGAGCAGGAAGCAAAGCCTTGCGCATTGCTAACGCCCTCTAGGTCTTGATGCAGGCCGACGAGGACGGATGCCTTGCCCAGGTGACGACCGATCAGGTCGCGCTCTTCGCATATCAGCTGACACCTGCTGAAAAAACGCAGTTCAGCAAAGCTGCCGTCAAGAACGGGCTTTCGTAGTTTTACTCCCGCCCATCTTGCGGTCTGCCACTGCCCGCCGACCCTGCCACCTTCGGCCAATGCAGAAAACGCCGCCTTTCAGGCCTCACGCCTTCCACCTGGCAGCATTCTAGCTCTGCCTGCTAGTGGGGCAGAAATGCAAGTGGACATTCTGCCCGTCAAGAGCGCCGTAGCCGGCGCCGTCACGGCCCCGCAAGTCGGAAACAGCGAGCCGGAGGTCATCGTTGTTGAGCTCGCGCCTCCCGGCACCGTGTCACCTCTTCCACCCTCGCCGCAGTGCCAGGGCGAAATCGTTGACTCTGCCACCTCCCTGCCGCTACCTGTAGCCGGCCTCGCAGCGTGCGACCGTTTCAAGACCTACGAAGGCTTTCAAGCGCGTCCCGCCCATCAGGGTAGCGAACGCCTCGGTACCTTCTGGCGGCAGTTTTCGCCGCTACTTCGAAACCGAGACGCAAAGCTGCGAGCACCCGGTCACGGGCAAGCACTGCGGGGAATTCTTCTCGCTGCAAGCGCGGAACGCCACCGACCATGTGAAGTTTGCGGCCGCGCTGAAAAAGCTGAACTCGTCGCACTTCACGCACGCACGTAAGGAATCCTTAAGCTGTATGTCAGCAGCCCGCCTCACCAAGTGTCAGCGGATGAACTTGCTGACGACATCGCAGCGCAGTGCCCGGGGAAACCCAAGCCTGCAGTACACCAGCTGAAGAGGCGCATATGGGAAATTAGTACCGTTAGGTGCCTACTTCGTCAACCTCACCCCGTGTGACTGACGGCAAGTGGCTGTTTGCCTTGAAGGCGATCTGTCACTGCCAGGTTCGCATCAAGGTCGCGTAGCGAACTGACAGGGCACCTTTCTGCAAAAGGTGATGCCGCTGGTCGCACACGCGCGCCTATTACGAGATCATCCCACGCTGTAGTCACTGCGGCGAAGGCCATCTGACAAAGGATTGCAGCAACAACAAACCTACTGTCTGCTGCAACTGCGGAGCTAATGACTGCAAAATACGTCGGCTACAAGACTCACATAGCCTTAGCAGCCAAGAGTAAATATGTTGAGCCGAAGCAGAGCAAAAATGCTAAGCCGAAGCCACAAAAACAACAGTGGACACGCAAGGCACTACCTTCGCGAAAGTGGCGCACTCACCAAAAAAATACCCTGCGCAAGCAGCGCGCGCGGCAAAGGCGGCGACGAACTCTAATGTCCGCAAGGGCGTTCAAGAGAGAGCTGCTCGCAATGACACCGCCGCGCCTAAGAGGCCCTCTCGCGGTAGCTTCCTGGAACGTCAACGGCCGTTCTGGCCACACGGACCCAGGAGATGAACGCATTATCGAGTTATTCTGTACCATGTACATCACATACAAGCAACAAAACTCATTAGTCCCGTAAACCTGGGGCTAAATAACAAGGCTATCGACCGCGATGCTCGCCATCGCGGAGGTGGTGCAGCGGTTGTTGTACGTCACTCGTTGCCCAATCGCCCGGCAGCTTTACCTCGCCTCGCGAAGCTTCAAGCGACAGCGAGTGTGGTAAACATGACGGAAGGCGAAGTTACAATGGTGTCTGGTTGTTTGGTGCTTATTTCGCACCAAATCGTCCTCTTAGTCGATTTCGACCCTGTGTTCTCCCTAGCACTCTGCAGGGATTCTGGCAGGGACTCTGCATGTGTGAGGAATGGGGCTGTAACATAACAAACAGCAACGGAAACTTAGAAGTTTACTACTATCACACAACACTGACACTCATCCCGCTCTCCACACCTCGCTTCCCCACCGTCCCTCGCCTCCGGCCCAAAATCCTCGAAATACTCTGCAGAAGCAGCGTGCAGAGATGAACGTGTATGCCGAAGAAGAAATGAACCGATATGAACATGTGATGAGAAGGGTAGACTCGTAAATTTGTCAATCCTTAGAATAATGTAAATGAATACATGGCAATTCTAAATGTAATTATGAAAATTTACAGTTATACCATTGGTTTCCGTGGGAACACTGTAAACTAAATTACCTTAATTTAAAAATCTTCTATCATCTCATTTGGTCATGTCCATTTTTTCAAAATCCAATAACTTTAAAGAATATTTTTAGAAAAGTAGTTTAATCAATATTAACCAATAACGCAATGACTTAGGTTACTTTCCTGTAACATCTAAATCGTAGAAATGAAGAAACGCGTACATTATTACTTTCTCGCCACCGCTTACGTAGTAAAAGTTTTGTAATGCTGCGGGAAACAAACGGCCAATTTTTGGCAGAAATACCCTTATTGCCGAGCCCTGGTAACGGAAAAGTAGATAAATACAGTTGCTCAATTAAGGGGGGAATCCTCTAACACGTGATGATGCCAGAATCCATGTTTTCTGGGTCCTTGATACCGAAATATTGAAGGCAAAACATGTTGGTCCGTCTTTGAACAAAGATGGCGGCTAAACCGTTTATCCGATTCCCTCCAAAATTCACATTCCCCAATCAATCTGTGGATGCGGCCCCTTGAACTCTAAACCGAAATTTTAATTTTGGGGGAAACTTAACAAGACCCTGGGACATTTTCAAAATTTAAAAATTGGCAACTTTTTTATTAAAAATTGTTATTGAATAATAAGGACGTGATGTATCATCTTCGTTAAAAATCCTGAGTTTTCGAAAATTGCAGAAGTTAAAAAAATCCGGCGTCTTCCTTCAACTAAAATATTAAAGATATTTTTCCCTTAATGAAATCTGTTCTTCAAAGACATTTTGAAATAAGGTCAAGTACATTTTTTTGTGTTCCCCTAATATTGCGTGAAATATAGGCATTTTTTTCTTTTGTTTAAACATTTATTTTTATCAAAAGTGGCACAAATATTTTTGATTACATTTTGACAACGTATAGGACGCTTGAGGTAATGGTATAGATGTCATATTCGTTGAAAATTCTGATATTTGAAAATTGCAAAAATTCAAAAAACAATTCGGCGTCTTCCTAAGACTACAATTATGAAGGTAAATATTTTTTACCTTTTATTGAAATGTGTTCATGAAAAACGGGTCTAAAAATACTTTCAATTTTTCGAAATTATGTGTCAAACATAGGAAAAGTTTATTTTCTTTAAACATTTTATCTTTAAAAACCACAATTTTTTTTATTAAATTTGGACGTTCGAGCGTAGAGGACGCTACAGAAAGTGGTGCAGGTCTCGTGTTCGTTGAAATGCCTCATTTTTCGAAAGTTTAGAAAATGTAAAAATTTTCGGCGGCTTTGTACAAATACAATTTTGAAGACACATTTTTCTTAATGAAATGTGCATCAAAATCTTCAAATACAGTCATGTTGATTTTTTTGAAAGTATGAGTATTTTTTGTGTGATTTAGCGTCAAAGTTGCCCCATTGAATTTCATGCTCTTCGTGAAGGTAATAGAACAGGTGATTTCAGGCAGTTGGATGCTACGTAAGTTTGAATTTGTATTTTATTTCGTGTTTCTTTGTTCGTTTCTTACATCCGAGATTTTGTTATAAGTTTACAAATTAATATTTTAAAATTATTAATACCTATTTGATAATGCATATTTTTTGTCCGTGTTGCTAGGAACGTATATGCATTTTCAATGAATTGTATTTCATTTCAAGCAAACCGCAATCGTTAATTAAAATTAGCCAAATTAGGTTTTCTTTTAAAAAAATACGATTTAAACGTAATACGTAAGAAAAATTGCTAGCCTTCAAGGAATATCAGATTGAAATGCAACAATGGCATTCCGCGCCGCAAGAATTTGGCATATGAATATCTGTGTTTTACGTCTCACGTCTCTTGGTCAGCGTGCTTACTTTCCACTATGCGACCCCGAGTTCTATTCCCAGGCAGGCAAGATTATAGTATGCGTTTTCCTTGCAATGACACTGTTTATGTTGCTGCGTGACGATGAGAAAAGTTTCTTCTCATGTTGAGAAGACTGGAATACGGCGTGAAGATGTCTACGTGCTAACCACACGTCCGGCTGTCGCGTCAAGTACATATATACGTATATACGTTGTTGGCACATGATTTAGCTGAATGAAAAACAAATTTAATTGTGAAATTTGTGTTGATATTTGCTTGAAAATAATTAATTTTTGTACCAAATGTTCTACAATTTGTAATGAGTTTTACAACAACAAAAAATGATATGTGGTAATTGGGAAAGAAATTGTGGAATAAATAGTATTACATAAACATTACTAAGGGGAGAAATTACGTGCTGTTTTAGCACCACCAGTTTCACCACCAAATGTTCTACAATTTGTAATGAGTTTAAAAAAATGATGACGTGTTAATGGGGAAAGAAATTGTGGAATAAATAGCATTACGAGTACATAACCATTACTAAGGGGGAGAAATTACGTGCTGTTTTAGCACCACAAGTTCTCAATTGCTCAGTGCCCTAATACATTTATTGAAATTAAACGTTCAAAATATCACAGAAGAACAATTGGTCTTTTCGTATGGACACTAATACGGAATAGCAGAAACCGTAATCAGGGATTGCTGGTCGAAAGATTCTATGAGTCCAGGTGTATAATTTCGAGTCCCATTGTGTCAGTAGTAATTGTGTACTAGTAACACATTACCACCGACCCTAACCTGTTTATATCTCAGTTAACTCTTCGCCACGTATTACCGAGTTTGTTTTTACGTTTTCATCAGTGCTCGGTAAGATAATGTATTGTAATCATGTGCCTAGAAAAAAAAACATGGCGAATTTTCGACATCAAAACTCTTAGTGCCGGTCCCTGGTAACGAAACTAGTGGTTCGAGTTACAAGTATTGAGTCATAGAACCCTGGTGTTATCAGTGAGGATTGCTGTTTTCTTTCACCAGTAACTTTCAAACCTTTTAATAATGATTGCATAGTTGCAGTTGACATGAAAATGAAGTCTCATCTTCCTCTTCTCAGATAAATGTTAGTATCCAATCAAAAGTGCATCTTCCTCAACATGAAAAACAAGGAGTACAAGTAAACTATCTAAAAAGTCTGAGATCGCGATTTTATTTTCATTCTAAATGTTTTAGAGAAGGAAGAAAAGGAAAAGCGAGAATTAGAGGAAAGAAAGGTCAATCGAGCTCACCAGAAAATTAAACGTGGAAAAAAGAAATTGAAGAAGGAAACGGAAAATCCTCGAAAGCAAAAACCAAAACGTTTGTGAATAATAAAAATATGGTTCCCTCAACACGTTGGACGTTTGACAAATCATGACGATATAATACATCCATCCTGCGAACAATCGTGTGATGAAGATGGGATTCAGTGTGGAATATGTATGAAATAGTGGCATGAGGAATGTTTCAGTTACGAAGGCACAGGAGTTTTTGTATGCCACTACCGCTAAATTTTTCCGTTCTGCGCACTCTTACCCGCCATGCAGTGAAAGGGTACGCATTCTGTCATTTTTTCGTCTATCTGGTAATTAACATTTTTTTAAAGTTACGATTTTAATTTTTGTACCCTTCTTTGTAAGATCATACACTAATTTTCAGCAAATTTCCAAGGCTATGACTATTCAACTCTCATTTTTAAAATGAAAATGCCACTAGATGCGTACTCTATTCTCCTTTCCAATACAAGTTGCGAAGTACTTCGGAATTATGTTTGACAGGTCACCGGATGTATTTCATTATGATCGAATGCCAAAAGTTATTCGATATGTACTGTAAAATGGAGCAAAGGAAAGGCTAAAGTATGGGAAGTATTTTTAGGGTTTTTCCCTTTGAACGGTAAAATAGCAGCTGATATCAGTTCTGACTTACTTAAAAAATTAGAAAATGATGGATTAGATATGATGTGCCTTGAAAAAGGTTACGATAATGCTGCTACCGTGGCTGGAATTCTTGGACGTTAACTAGCTATTATCAAAGAAAAGAATGAGAAAGCTTTTTCAACGAGTGCATAAACCATACTCGTAACTTAAGTGGACAGCATTCCTTTGGCGCAAATGCATCTGCTATAAGTTTTTTTAACTATTGAACAATTGTATACCTTCTTCGCTTTTTCGACCCATTCTTGGGGTGATTTAATTAAACATATTGGGATATCACACAAAAGAGTTGTTACAGCACGTTGGAGTGCTCATTATGCTGCCGTCTTACCAGTGAAAGAAAACTTTGACCAAATTGTAGCTGCAATTGAATCACTTATTACAACGGAGGAAAAGCCACCAAATTCTCTTTCTGCCTGCCTGAACGAAAAACTCAGATTTCAACTCACATGCAAGCCGCGTGTGTTTATTGTTTTGTTTACGAGTTAACAAGCAGAGAAAATTATTATTATTATTATTATTATTATTATTATTATTATTATTATTATTATTATTATCTTACATTATTCACAGTATCTACTGGTCGGTATGTCAACCACACACAGGTATGATGACCAGGTGTGTGGTTGCTTTACTGAAGGTTCAGATGGCTTCTGACAATACGGCATGTATTCAAAATTACTGTCTTTTGCATGTTATATACATTCCTGGTATCCAAGTGAAGACACTCCAGTGCCCGAAGTGTCATTTTCGGGATCACTCCTGTAGCTGATATTATTATAGGCACAGTTGTCACTTTACTGAAGTTCCACTGAGTTGCGACTTCATAGGCGAGATCGGCATACTTCTGGATCTTCTCTTGATATTTTCCCGATATGTTGTGGGTATTGGGTATTGATATATCGATAAGGAAAACCTGCTGTTGGTTTCTATCAATGTACGTTATATCGGGTCTATTGCCGCCGACATGTCTGTCAGTGATAATGGAACGATCCCAGTAGAGTGTGTACTCACTACTTTCAAGCACATTCTGAGGCACATATTTATAATACGGCACGGAAGTGGCGAGTAAGCCTGTTCTCAATGCCAATAATTGGTGTACCTGCTTCGCCACTTCATCATGCCTCTTTTTGTATTCCACCTGTGCGTGGCTGCTACATCCACTTGTCACGTGTTGGATAGTTTCGCTTGCAGCCTCACATCTTCTACACGAGTCGGAATGAATGGTAGAATCTCTCAGAATGTGTTTTCTGTAGTTCAATGTTGGTACCACTTGGTCCTGGATAGCTATCATGAAGGCTTCTGTCTCCGGAAAGAGATCCCCGTGCTGGAGCCATTCGTGCGACGCAGAGATGTCGACTTCTGGTTTACTCAGCTCGTGAGGGTACCTTCCATGCAGTGCCTTCGCTTTCCATAAGGTTATCTTCTCTTCCGTTTCAATGATTGGTTGAACAGGCGGATCAAGCTTTTTCAAGTTCAGAGGACTATAGTTATTATCAACTGCGCTCACTGCTTGCTGAACTCTCCCACAATGTTCCAAGAAGTATCTTCTAAGTGAAGCAATTTGAGAGCTGTGTAGATTTATGAGATCTACAATACCTCGCCCTCCTTGCGACCTTGGAAGGGTAAAACGCTCAGTACTTGAATGGGGATGATGTTTTCTGTGTTGAGTCATAGCGGTTCGAATTGTTCTCTGGAGGTTGTCGAGGTCGGTATTGCTCCATTTAATAACGCCAAAGGAGTATGTCAGCACTGGAATAACAAATGAATTGATGGCCTGCACAAGGTTTCTAGCAGAGAGTTGAGTTTTTAAGAGTCCATGCAATCGTTTACACACTTCAGTTGTTAGTATGTTCTTAGTAACAGTGTGTTTGATTCGGAGTGACTGTTGGAAACCCAAGTATTTGTAAGTTTCATGGGGTTCCATGAAGGTAATCTTTGGTTCATTATCAGTTTCCAAATTTATAACTTGCATATGACCCCGAATGATATTCACTCTCCTGCACTTATCCAAACCGAATTTCATCTTAATGTCGTCAGTGAACTTCTCCGTCACGTTTATTAGTTGCCGCATATGACTCTCAGTGTCTGCATAGAGCTTCAGGTCATCCATGTAAAGGAGATGTGAGACACGAAGAAGAGTTGAGTTCCCCTTTTTAAGAGCGATTCCATAATTAGATGAATTAAGTAGAGTAGAGAGGGGATTCAAGGCTAAACAGAACAATAAAGGGCTTAAAGAGTCACCCTGGAAAATCCCTCGGCGGATGTGTATAGTATCTGTGTGGACGGATTGTTTTCCATTAGAGAGATACAGTTTTGTATTCCATCGACTCATCGCAGTTTTCAGGAAGTTTTGGATAAACGGGTGGACCTTGTATACATCCAAACATTGAAGGAGCCAAGAATGGGGCACGGTGTCGAATGCTTTAGCGTAATCTATGTAGCATGCGTACAAGTTTCTTTGTTTTTCAAGCACTTGCCCCATAATTACAGAGTCTATAATGAGTTGCTCCTTGCATCCCTGAGATCCAGGTCTACATCCTTTCTGTTCATTTGCTAAGATATTCTGTTCCTCAATGTGTGTCATCATCATTTGTGAAACACAAGATGTTATGAGTTTGTAGAAAGTTTGAAGGCAGGTTATAGGCCTGTACTTCGAGGGGTCTTTAGTGTCACCCTCCTTTGGTAACAAAAATGTTCTACCTTCAGTGAGGAAGTAAGGTAGATTTTCTGGATTGTGAAGAAAATATTGAATTATATTAGCTATATGATGGTGAGTGCTGGTAAATTTTTTGAGCCAATAATTGTGCAGGCCATCACTGCCTGGTGCCTTCCAGTTATGTGCTTTGTTCAAAGCTGCTTGGACAATTTCTACGGTGATGATTGGTTCACTCATTAGAGGAATATCTCGGTGTCTGTCATATTCCATTTCAATCCACGTCCTATCTGGGTTGTGGGACACAGCAGATGACCAGATAGGGTTCCAAAAGTCCTCTATTTGTGACTTTGAGGGAAGCTTTGACTCTTCCATATCATTTACAAGCCCTTTGCCCTTTGACATATTCCTGTAGAATGCTTTCTGGTTTCTGTTAAAAAGAGAATTCTGTTGCTTCCTCGTAGTGGAATTCCTGTAGCGTCGAAGGCGTTTTGTTAACGCCAAAAGCTTTTGTCGTAGGGTGTCAAGATGTTCTGTTATTGTTGAATTCAAGGGCTCGTGCTTCGTATGTATTTTTGTATTGATAAGGATGTTATTCACCTTTCTTCTCAGTTTTTCTGAGGTATTTCCATTTTTAAATTGTGTGAGTCTCCCAATATCTCTCCTAGTGCTTTCTATACGATTCACCAGCCGTCTTTCCCAAGGTGGCATTCTTTTTTCACTTCGATCATTGTGGGCAGTTGTTACGCGGCTGAAAAGCTTAGAACCGTTACATCTTGAAGCCACAACCGCAGCACAATAAATTGCTGTGTGTACTTCTTCGAAAGATGGTCTTTGTTGTAGATGTTGTGGCAGTACTTTCTCATTCAAGACGCTGATTGCTCTTGCTAATTTCTTCGAGCAATTTTGTCTGGGAATGAGATAGCGGTTCAGTGGGTCAGTTCCTTCAAATTCCGCAAGTGCGACTGCAAATTCATTGCGAATTTGCACCTCTTCTCTACTCTTATCATCCATACTTTCTGACATGCTTGTTTCATTGTCATCGTGAGTTTGCACAGCTGATATCTCCACTGCCCTCAGATTACTAGGTTCTGAGGAGTTAAGCATGTTTCTCACTTCTTCCTTGATTGCTTCCAAAACTGGGGCAGAGAGGAGATTTTTCTGAACAATTGCTCGACGCTGGTCCGCTATTCTTTGCTCACTAACTTCAGAATCAGGGAAACGGTGAAGAAATCTTTGATGTAACTTTTGTCGGTATGCCGTAGTGTCAGTCTCCATTTTGGTAATGGTGTAGTATTCACGCATGATGAAGGTATTTATTTCTATAGTCCACTTCATCCTTCTGCGTTGCCTGCCTGCGGCAGTGGTCTCTGGAAGCAATAGATTGCTTCTCTGGGAAGCACTTGCGGCAGGTGCAGCTATAAGTGGAGATGGATGGGTGCTGCTATGTTCGGCTGTAGTATATTCGGGGTTATCCCCGATCAGGGCCCGCCTGTTCAGCTCCTGATCACCACCGGCTCGCATGCTGTCACCTCCAGCGGTGGCTCCGAAGGTGCCCCGGCGCTCCCCAGGCAGCGGCTGCTTTTCCGAGGCCTTACGACGCATATTCCGTGTCTCCATATCTCTATGGGTGTGCCATCGCCCTGTTTGCCGCCAAATTTTCTGACGTTGCCCGTCTCCCACGTGGCTAAGTTCTCAATTGCTTGGACGTAGGGCTGGACTTTGGGAGACTTATTATTATTATTATTATTATTATTATTATTATTATTATTATTATTATTATTATTATTATTATTATTATTATTATTATTATTATTATTATTATTATTATTATTATTATTATTATTATTATTCAGGAAGTATTTAGTTTTTCATTTTAAATTAGTATTCTGCTGATTTTTTGAATTTCTTGATTGTCTATAATTAAATCTGATTTTACCGAATCATTTTACTACCGTACCTATATTACAACAGATACAGTGAATCAGGGGCGGATCCAGATACGAATTTTTGGAGGGGAAATTCAAAATGTTTTGGTCGAATATCATATTACAGATTTTGCAAAATATCGCAGGCTACACTGAGCTCATGCTACGGTACGATTTTATTCATTGTAATGATTTCTCCGAAAATATTTTTGTTTGAAAGCTTGCTGACAAGTTAAAATTAATAGATACTGAAAAATATTAGGCGGGGACCGGATTTTCCTTATTTTCCTCCTTGTGGATCTGCGCCTGAGTGAATGAACTACTACGTACACCGCTTTCTCGTCTCAACGATGTAAAAAAGAGACAAATTTTTGACAATGGTCGACCTATGTTGAGTACTGTTACATCGCGCTGACGAGAAAAATGCAAGAAAATTCAATCCGTGGTACGATTCTCACAAATCGCTAACATGTCATGAAGTTAAAGCTTAATTTTATTGTTGGTCATACCTTTTATTGTGTATTAAGGAGAATACTTGGAATAGAGATGGGTTTTTTGACATGAAAAATTTATCGTAAAGTATCTAAAGACACGGAATGTCAAAAGAGCATATATTTAATTCAGTGAATCTTAAATGCATGCAAAAAAATTTTAGAATCGGAATATGTTGAAATCACGTCTGCGCGTGCTTCATGCAAATAATGCTTTGGAATGTTATGATATCAATGAGGCAATTGTTTGAGTAAATATTCAATTTATACATGGTAATTCAATTACCATAAAAATGGATTGTGGTGGGGCATAGCCCATATGCCCCCTTCCCGGGATCCGCGCTGTTCAGTAATCTGATTTGCCTACCCTGCACATTTGTTCACGAGTCGCCACTGACAATAAAACAAATATCCTCTTATTTTTGACAATTAATAAGATAATTCATCAAAAAAAGCTTTATTTTACAATCACGACATTTCGCACGTACGTTTTATGCATTATCAGGTGTGTAAATAAAATAAATGTTAATAAAAATAAATCTTATTTCAAAGACCCAGATGGTGCTTGGAACCATGGTGGTTATTTCCACATGCGTGAAATCTACACGCGAAACGCCGTGATTGTAAAATAAAGACATTTTTACCCTATTGAATGTCTAAAATATAAAGATATTTGTGTTTTAATGAAACGTTTTATGATATTTTCCCAGGTAAAATGTACTTGTCGACTAAACTAGCTGCACATTCAAAACGTTCGCTCAACATCTCACAGAACGTGCACCCTTCCATCTTTATAGTAATCTGCATTTGCGATCCTTGTGGCAAATCTGTAAACTTACCGATTCATCTCTATGTTTTGTAGGAAGAAACCAAGAATCGTGAAGCAACTGTGCAGTCGCTGTTCTTGCTTGTGTGTGTTCCAACTCTACGTGTATGTACCTTGCCGGTAGCAGCTGATTTTGAGCGATTTGTGTATGATGCGGAGCGTGAGAGTGGGGCATGTGAACAGTGTAAACAAAATGTCAAATTGTGAGTGCAGTTTGTAGTTGTTCCTTAGTGTAATGTGGTACATATTTTGTAGTTGTATTTTTAATATAATTATCCAATGAGATTGGCAGGAGTGTGAAAGTGAGCGAGATTCTTTGCAAACATTCGTGTGTTCGAATTGGTGAGTGACGTTTTCAGTCAGTGATAGAAAATTAAATTTCGGAATTGTTTTCATTACATGATTCTACAAATACTATTCTGTTGGGGTGTTATTTTGCCTCGAAAATATTACAGTAATTATTCACTAATTTAAAAAAAAGCTGCGGAAAGCACTGAACAATGTTCGTTTTTTAAAAACGTATAGCGGAGAATTTTGTCTATCCGCATTGCTATGCAGTCAGAATATCGAATGAACTGGTTTTATAATTGTTTCACTTTAGCCGTGAATTTGTTATTATTAAATGTGGAGTACTTGACGTTACACTTTTCAATGTTGACAGAAACAAACATTCATGTTACGATTTTTATAAATTCAGGTGGCAGTTGTCGAATTTGACGTATGGGCAGTCGTTTATTACTCATAGAACAAGTTGTAATTAATTTATTCTGATTTAATATGTTTGTCATCTCTCAAAATTATGGTATATGATATAAAATCAAAAATTTGTCATGACAGTTTCCTACATTAAATCTATTGCATGCATCAGGGTTGTACATTCTGCTTTTTTGATTGACACTTAACAGGAACATAAAAAAAATGAAGAGAACCTATTAATACAATAATGATACTGATTTGTGAAGAAAAGTAGTGTTGAAGGTTTGCAGTTGTGAATGGTTTTTAGGAATTCTTGCATGATGATCTCTTCACATTTGTTTAGTTTGCTCTGCGACTGTTTTCATTAAACAACAATTAGCAAATAGGCTTCTTTTAGTCAAACATTAAGACTTTTGACAAATACTAGACTACTGCGGAACTGAGATTTGGATATAATAGATTGTACAGGAAGATAAATGTGGAATCATGGTTCTAAAATGTACATGCAACAGATGGTTGACTCTTCATAAAATTGTAAAGACTGCTGGGAACACAGTGGACCTAATCTTTGATACTCGTGCAGTTGAATTCTGAGAAAACACAACCAACAAACTTTAACAAATATTAGTGGCCTGCAGCAGCGAAAATGCTCCTGAACAAAAATGTAAAAAGGGTTTTCCAAAAAGTTTCAGCATGCATACTGCTCAAGAACAACAAAAATTAAAAACCTTTATTTAAATACAGGTGTCCGCGGTGGAAACGTTGAAACTTTGCAAATAAGCTCTTAAGACAATTTTAAGCATATTTTGTCTAATAAATTACTTGGATATTCCAAATGGTTAAGACGTTGTAGGCACTCAAAAGTTGGTTTGAAAAAATACTTTCTAGGTAAAAATTTGTCTCGCAAAAGCATAGAAACACTCCAGAAACATGAGAATTGTTTATTATTTACAAAAGAAATGAATATGTTTGTTCAGAAGTTATCATTAACCCAGAAATAAAGAAAGCAGTTAAATTGTGTCAATTGGATGCTTTTTTTTTCTTTTTTTTCTTTTTTTTTTTTTGTGTGGTAATGTTTCTTTTTGAACAATTAAATTAATTTCTTTTGTAAATAATAAGAAATGTATGTGTTTCTGGAGTGTTTCTATGCTTCAGTAATGCAAATTTTTGCCTAAAAAGCATTTTTGCAAACCAAGTTTTGAGTGCCTATTGCAGCTTAACCATTCGGTATGTACTTTATTAGACAAAATCTGCTTAAAATTGTCTCAAGAGCTCATTTGCGAAGTTTCGACGTTTCCTCCCCTGACAGCCTATAGAGTCGTATACTCACAAATACTCACGTATATACAATACAACAGTTCTTTACATATCAAGAATATCAAAAAGTTGCTGTTCCATAATGCAACACATGGATTGAAAATATTTAATGATCGAGTGGATTCCTCCTTGGGATGTAACAACCAATGGCATCACAGTTTGAGAAACTGTTACTGATAATAAAGGAAATAAAAAAACTTGGATTTAGTATTATAGAAATTAAATGGTGTTATGGTATTCATTCTATGAAAGTTTGATTTTGTCCCGTCATTTGTGACAGGTTACCAATAGTACTTTGGAATAAATTTACAAGAGCTGTAGATTGATTTGAGTTTTATTCATAAATTTAAAAATTACAAATAATAAGAAAACGTGTCGAGTGATAAATTTCTCACATTCAATGATTTTGCTATCTTGCAATTTTTTCTTTCTGCTTATCCTACAAGATGGAATCAAAATGGAATTAATCAAAAATGCATCATATATGCCTTCTAGAAGAACAAAATGGTTTTAGATTAAATAGATAATGTATAGACTGTGTTCTCAATGAACCAGCTTATAGAGAAGTATGGGAAAACATAATATACATATGGTTGTAGATTTTATAGACATTGAAAAGCAATTGATCGGATAAACAGGGGAAAAGAATGGAAAATTCTAGAAGAATATGGTATACTATGGCACGTGATTAGAGCAATACAAAGTATGTATCATAATACTAGTTTCAGAATATGTGGCATTGACAAAATCAGCAAAGAGCATTGAGTAATTAATCAAGGAGTACGACAAGAGAGTCCAATGACACCTGCCTCAAATTCTAAAATACCCTATGACATTTAAGATAAAATGTTAAACATTGTGTTATTTGCTGACAATTTGTTTATAGTAGCCAATTCTGAAGACAATTTACAAATAGTAGTGTTCTCTCTCTACATCATTGCATTGGAATACAATATGAATATATAATTTACAAAAACAAAGGTATTTGTCTTTTCATGAAAAGAACCAGAAAGGGCAAAAATTATAATTGATAATAAGTTAGTTGATATTAGTTAGAACAAGTTAATCATTTTAACTATTTATGGTGTGACATCTCATTATAATTCCAATTATTTTGAAAAGAAACTGCACTTATACCAAGAAATTATTGGCACATTAAAATATGGATACTAGACACTTAAGTTAAAAGTAGATACTATTCTGAGAACAAAGGGCTATACCATCATGTCTGTATAGTTCTCGTAGTTCCTTGGACCCTCACAAAAAGAGATGTGGAGGGAATAAAAGCATCAGAAATTTGTCTCTTTGGACCTTTGGGTTGTTACAAACTGGAAATCTTAGGAGAAATGAAGATATTGATGGGAATTGGAAATAACATCAGTGTGTGAAGCGATAAAACGTCAGCAGAACTGGCTTGAACATCTGCAGTGGGGTTCCTCGTAAGAAGAAGACAGTGCGTGCCCCTTTGAAAGTGAGAAGTACTGCCACAAGAGTGAATGCTTGTTATCGAAATTGGCCAATGGCTCAAATTGAAATGTTCTTGATGATGATGAAAGTTTTCCCCTCATGATGCTTTGTATTTGCCCTGTTTTACTTCTTTAGTTATTATAATCACCAGCAATCTTCATTAATCCTTATTGCTCCTTTTATACTTCCTTTGCCGTAATTTTATCTTTTGTTGTAAATGACTGACTAAAATCAATTTTAAACCTTTTTAAATTTATTCTATTTCCAGATGTGCCAAAATATTATCATGTTTGGTCAACGAAAGGTTGATATTTGATTTCTGAAGATAATTCATACATCACGTAAGTACATGGTGGAATTAAATATGTTTAAATCCATATTAGATCATTAATCATCCAGTAGGCACTAAGTAGCACTGAATGCTTCACGATCTGCTCTTGTACAACTCTACGTCTTGCATTGAATTGGTGTGCTCCAATTCGAGGTGTTGGCAATTGGTGGTTTTGGCTAGCAGATTTAATCATTCATTATTGCATCTTATTGGTGATCAGTCATAAACATGTTTATTTTGTGAACAACTTTGTGCTGCATGCACATGTTGACAAATTGTTGCAAACCTTTAACTTGTACTTCGCTTTTTCAGTAATATATAATGTGTGTTATTAATACATAATAATGTATGTTATGTCATATATTTGTAAATAATATATATCCAACCTATTTTGTTTATACATATCAACATGGTTTTAGTTTTCTTTGATCACATGACATGTTACTTTAGAGAGACATAAAGTACACCCCGTAAAACATGTCTCTGTATTTTTATTTCTTTCGTAATTTTGATACATTCAGTTTATATTGCCTATGAATATTTATTTCTTGCTGATCTCTTAGTCTTTTAAGAGAACATTGAATTGCAAACTATTGCAAAGTGTTCTAATAATTATTACCTACAATTACTATTACATACAATTGCTGTTTACTGAAAGATGGAAGAAAATGAGACTGGATTTCAGATCACTATCCCTTTTCCGCTTTTAATTGTGTTCTGTGTTACATTTCATGTTTTCATTATAAAGAGGTTTTTTTCTTGTTAGAAATGAATTGCTATTCCAAATTTAAGAATAAATACTCTCAAGGAAATGTGTTAGGTTATTATACCACTTCTCACAGGATTGCATTTAGAGCTCTAAAAATGTAGAATCTTTCAGAGATGCAGTTCTAAGCGCTGCATGCTCCAAGTACCATGCTGCTTGTGCAAGTGCTAATGTCACATGTTCTGAAGTGTTAATCATAAATACATACATACATATATATTTATATTTTTTTTTGTGTGTAAAATATGAAGTTGAAGTTCTTGGTTTTAAATTTTACATATTAATTTCAGATTTAGACTGTGTTCTATAGACTGAATGTTTATTCCATGGACTTTATTTATTGAACAATGCAACCAGAAAAAGAGGAAGTTGTCAAGGAGGATGTTACTGGTAGTAAGTTGATTATATAATTCTATATCTTCTGTAATGTGTCCTTTCACTTATTTTCTATTACTGAATATTTCTAGAGCCAAATGAAATCCATTTTATTTCTGTTAATTAGTTTGAATTTGTAATTTGTTTGTTTTCCTGTTAACATTCCCTATTATTGTTCAATTTTTTATAATTATTTTTTTACAATACAGCTGGTGTTAGATTTTAAAATATAATATATAAATGGACAAACGGAAGTCCACTAAAGAGGTAATGATTTAGCAATGTTTTAATTCTCACGAGCAAATGAAGTGATTAAAAATTCTGGTGGCCTACTCATAACTTAACAGAGTATAGATATAATCACAGTGGCCAAATCAGGAATATTAATATGATTTCCATGTACCTATGGCTGTTAGAAAACATTCCTACTCTAATTCACCTATTCCTGTTTGGGTGTGTCCACCAAGTTTAAACTTATAGTTGACAAAGTTCCTACTTTCTGAATACACCTTCAAAGAAATGCTAGAAGTACATAACATGAGCAACCAAAAATACACATTTTTTTTCCACTTCCCCTTATCAAAAAAAAACAAAACAGTAATGATTGGGCAAATCAAATTTCTTCATTTTCAAAGAAGAACCCATTTGTTGTGTGAAGAATGTGCCTTAATTTCTATTTGAGGAGCGAAGAAGATTCTTTTGTGTCATTGAAAAGAGAAAAAAAAATGTAGACAAATCCAATCCATTGCAGTATGATTACTGTTTTGCAGAGGAATCAGCAAGTCGTATATAAGATTAATGTCAGGGATCATCCTTTTTAAAAGGGGAATTTAAAAGCAATCAGAACAAAGGTTTTTATGCCAGTAGCAATCCCGTCATTTACGAGGGGTATATCCAGCAAGTATTTCAGTATGTGGGGTAAGGTGGGGGTAATTTTAATTCTACCTTCTAAATATTCTTGAAATTCTGAGTTTTTAAAATTGTTTGAAATAACAAATGCATATTGTGGCATCATACGGGTGTAATCGAACACAGATGAGAGTGGTTTGTAAAACAGTAGGTTTATTAACCATCTAGACCGTAGTCTCAATTTAACAACTATCCTGCTCACAATAAAGTAAATAAATAGACTCACTACAAGGAGAAATAATTTAAGAACGGCTACCACACCGCAACATATCACTGATGTTCCCTGTATGAAGCCGCTCTACTTTGAGACCACCTACGCGTCTCGCAAGTCACGATAATGAATAGCCGACCCCTCGCCCTAGTGCACCTACATGCACAGACACGCGCTTCACCTGTCAATGACGCCGCTAGCACAAGAAGACTGGGGCATTGTTCTCCTGGCCTTTATATAGGCCCTTTGGCTCTACCCGCCGCCTCCATTGCCTCCTCCCCAAAGCCGCTCTGGGCCTGCTACGTCCATGGAAAGTCCCAGTGCGTCATCACTCCGCCCTTTGTTTAACATCCGACGGTTTGAGCGTGGCACAACGCTACAATATTCATAATGGGCATACCGCTTTGGATGAGATAAAATATGCGGTAAGGTAATGGCACCAAAAGCTGACAGATTAAAGGAATAATTACTTGCAACTGACTGGAGTTATTTATAACAATCTTTCTTCCTCTATAATACATAATTTAATTTTTCAAGACATTTTCTTTTCTGAAAAGAGAAACTAACACTATGATCAGTCACCTAAACCTCTGGTTGATTGTTATTAGTTTCTAAAGCTGACATGTAAGGGACCTAAAGATATCATGAATGAAAAATACAAATTAATTTTCATAAAGTATTAATTTTAATAATTATGATTAAATTTAATGTTACACAGAACACATGTGAGATTAAGTTAGATGTACAAAGTTGTTTGGCTATCATAAATTAATTATTTCTTTTTAACGTTAAGTGCTTTACTAAATACATATCTACCAAACTTCTTTTCTGCTGCAATATAACTTTTTTATTTACAGCAACTGTTACTTCCCCCAGTGAGACCTTACTGTACTTGTGAACTTTTGGGAGTGTCATATTACCAAAAATTGTAAAAGGGGCATATTAATTAAAATGTTTCTGCTTAGGTTTGGGTCCAATTAGACTATTAAACTTAAGAACCCTATTGATGACACGTTCTGCTTGTTAACACAATATAAAGAGTAAAAGATTATAATCAGAACCTGAAGTTGACAACATTGTAATCCTTTAATTGCCATAAAATTTTCGAGAATCTAACTCTAATAACTTCCCTAATATTGAGGATCTAGACTCCAAGTATAAGTATGGTTGTGGAGGCATAGAACACGTCCTAATTCTTTTCTTGTTAACATCCTAACATACCAATACCATAAAGCAACCTCATTTCATATAATAGTCTAAAGAACAAAAACAAATTTCTTAAGCAATTCATGAGGATTTCATGGATTACCTAAAGTACACATGTCAAATCATATGTCCATCCAAGGTAAATCACTAGATTGGAATTAGTCACCTCCAGCGAAGGACGATACTATTACTGCTACCTCTTGGTAAATCACACAAACTAGAATACTCATTTCATAAACAATTATCCTTGCATGTCAACTTTGTGACCTGACCTTATTTGGTGCCATTATCTTATTTGTTTTGAATAAATTGATTAAAAAGATTTAAAAACTACATGAAAATAACATAACACTGGTACTACTTTAGCTTATTATCATTACTCTTGGGACTTCAACCATGCTCACAGAGATTAACTTATAATTTTTTTCATATTTGGATATTACATTGGGGTTTTAATGGTCAGGCTTACGAAGGAATGGATTTCTACTGCTAAGAAACTTCAACTTTTGTTATCTGTTATTGTTTCTGAAAATTGTAGATAATTTTCTGTGTATCGTAAACATTCCTTTGTCCAAACTAATGTGTTTAAACCTGATCATGTTGTCTTTTAAATCTTTGATTACGAAAGTCCAATAGTCTAAAAAATTTCTTTAGAGTTTATTAAGTTAGAAATTGAGAATGTGCACATCAATTTTGACTTTCGTTGCAATAAGGTATTTAACATAATTTACATCAAATTCTTTCATGTTATTTGGTATTAGACTTCTTTAGATTTAATGAAAACTATCAAGAAAACCTTCTTGCATCAAAATCAAACTTGTTAAATATTAAATATTTTATTAAACTCCATCATTGGTAATGAAGATCATAAAAACTGCAATGTTTTTTAACAATATAATAAATAACAATTGGTTTGTAAATTTAAGCGACACAGAAACTCCTTTAGAAAAAAAATGTCTAGTTTTGATTGAAAAATTAGTGTACCTTTTGTCATTAAAATATCTTTACCTATTTTAAACATTCTTAAGAATTTTGAATGAAAAAGTAAATCTATTGATCAGTGGCCAAACATATTAACATAATAGATACAATGAACCTCATTTTAAAAAGATATGAATCATCCTTTGTTAAAAATCTTTAGCAAACCTGTTCATTTATTAATTCATCTAAATGTGATAAAAATTTGTCAACTTACTGCTTGCACTTGTGTAAAGAATGTGGTCATAGTGCAATGGGAAATTTGCATAGGTCTGTCGCACATAGATTCAAATCTGAGGTGTTATCAATGATTTTGTGTGTTTATGTTGACTCAAGAGCCCCTGAACAGAAACTACGCAACCCGCCGCACCCTCAAGTATTCCACACCTCAATTTTAATTTCATTTGAAATATCTTATCTAATTCACATGTTGTAAACTTTCTTCTTTCATTTCTTATAGATGCTTGTTAACAAAATCTAAAACTTTCAAATTGACATCAGTCTTTGCCTTGGTCTTGGATCAGTCTTGTCCTTTATCATTGGATGTTGCGTCTCTCTTCACTAATATTCTTCTTGAACTTGAGTTAACTTGATTTTAAAAATAGATGTAATTTCATTCAAAAGAATACTAAACATTCGTAACATTAAATTCCTGTTTAATAACACTAGCTCAATGTTTTTTTTTCACTTACAAACCTTTGGTTTTCCAATGGGGAGTCCTTTATCTCCTACAAAAGTACTTACAAAAACTTCGTTTCAGAACCACAAGAGGATAATTCAGATACAAGATATTTGGAAGATTCCTTTTTCATCCCCTTGGGTAGCATGCTAGCTTTCTGTGAGATGGTCCCGAGTTCAATTCCAAGCCTGGGCAGAGATGTAGCTTTAGCTTTCTATTTCAAATAGGTTCAGTTTCTATAGGTGTATAATGAAAGCTCGCGCATGCCAAATAAGCTAGGTACAATCATGGAAAAACGTCATACTTGCCTCATGTCTCTTGTGCCCCCAGGTGTGGAAAATAAATAAAAACAGGAGCCTGACCTTGGGAAATTGCTAGGCTAAAGTTGGTGTAATCTGACCCTAAAGTCTTACAGTGAAATGTCAGTATAACGAAATTTTGGGGACCTCAAAAATACATTTGTTATAGTGAAATAAGCCAGTATTTAAACACATATGTTATGGTTTATTTATTGCAAGATTTGCAATTACTTCAATATGAATTTAAACTTATTGTTAAGGTTAATATTTATTAAACATGAACAGGAAGTAGTAATAGCTGGTTTTCAGTCCTAATATTCATTTCTTATTTATAATGTGGTGTTGCTAGGCTGTACTCAATATTGAGAACTTTTGATAAAATCTGTTATTTTTTCTGTTCATTTCCACCCACAAAAGACCATTCAAAAACGTCACCAATTACTCCTCATGTATTCAAAATTGATTCCGATACATCGCTTCGCGACCAAAGCAAGTCTTGTAGAGTGCGTGCGATGATTGTTGCCTGCATTAAAGTCAAATGCTACCCTTCACTGCGAGGCACATCTTCCTGTCCCACCTCATCATCCCCTGGATTTCTGCCTCTACAGAGCGTTCAGGGCAGTGAACGATTATTTTGACAGCTTGTATAACAGATGAGCGTCGCCTAAGACCGCATCGCTCTTTGCTAAATATTCTTCCGCCAGTCAGCTGACTTGCATTCACAGCTGGCCGCGGTTGACTGAATTTTGTTGTTCAATGTAATTTTGATCGCGTGGATGTTAGAAACAGTTTTCACAAGAGATTCATTTAATTCCGTATCATTAATGATGAAAAATTATACTAAGTGATTCAAAACATTTCGAAATACTCTTGAGAACATGTGTGATTGATTGAATTAAGTCATTAGATACAAGAATGAAATGGAATATACTGCCAAGCTCCCACGTAGGCCTTGTAAAAAACTACTGGAATTCTGCCGGTACTTTTCGATCTTGCGTGTTCAGAAGATTCAAATTAATGTGTGTTGTATAATGTTTTGTAGTTATGATATCTGGTGTTTGTAATTACGATTTCATTTTCACGTTGCTCATCTTATGACTGACAGCCAGTGTATCAATTATTGATCAGTGACTTGCAGATATGGTTAGTTAATTGTGAATTCGTTGTAATAATACTTAAATACTATAATTTGTTCAGTTATTGTCTAATAAAACAAGGCTTAAGTGACATGTATAATTAACATAAAACTACCATGAATTTGCTATTTTCTTTTCATAATTTTGGCTTCTCCTGATTGTACAATCTTGGAAAATTTTCACACTACATTCAAAGATTTCTTTGGGAAAAAGGGTACAAGTTAGTACATATTCTGGAGTACTGTTTGGCAGAATTCTCAGTTAATTCAATTGATCAGTAACTTCAGGTAAATTTCTTAAATACGGAAATCAAGTCAGTTCTTAAAAGATAAAAAATGGGTTGAAAACTGCTATAAATTATTGTACTCACCTGTCATTCAAAAGATATTAAATAGTACATCGAAATTAATGAAAGATAAATGGTTTTTTGTGATCACTGTGCAAGTTTTAGCCTTAGAAATGAAAATTGAAATGTTTCGTACCTTCAATAATTTTATTACATAATATAAAAGTCAATTAGAAATTAGGTGAAAGGTAACATAAAAAAGCAAACGTATAAGTGAAAAAATAATTCTCTTTATTTGCATGATTATTTATTTGAAGGATACAACATTCCCACCGAATCCATTTGAAGTTCAATGAATTTTATCCACTTAGATAATTTAAAGTCCAACTATTCAAAATCAAAATGAGTTTCCTACGTCCTTTTAGAAAATATTCACAACCTACTATTAACATCTCCAGCCTCAGCCTACCACATTTGCCAGGGTGAGGAGTAAATATTTTGAAATAAAAATTATACATTTGAATTTTTACTAAGAGGATAAAACAAAGAACAATGTACGTATTGTGTCTTCTTAGATGACAACACTTTATCGGTTATCAAAGCAGTCCTAACAGCCGATTTTGATAATTTAATAATGTATTGCATTAAGATGTACAATACGAGAATCTAACATACTGCTCAAAAGATAAAACTTTTCACTGAATCTGCATTTCTAATTCTATTTTATTAAAATAACTAATTTTTCTATTACTTGAAGTTAATTTTTGATGAGTGTAAATGAATGTTATTAAAATATATTTTCAACCCATTCATTCACAATCAAACCTTTTCTTCACATACTATCATTCACACATAATTTTATAAGCCTGATTCATATTCATAAAAAATGAACTTCATATAACTGAAAAAACTTCTTTCTTTTAATAAATAAAATTAAAATTATACAATAATTACTAAAAAGAATTTACAAAGGAAGTTAACATGTGCAGACATAACGAAGTGTCTAGTTATATCTTCTGAGAAGTACGCCTTAAAAAAGGACCTACCCATACAGAGGGCAAAAAGCAACATTACTTCTGGGAAGCAAGCAAATGAGCATTTATTTCAAAGGCATATTTATTTCAGTAAGCCAAGATCAGTTTAAAAACAATAAAGATTCACTATTTCACCTGGAATGTAACCTCTTACTTGCCCTCGATGGAATAATATAAACTTTTAATTCTGCACCTGAGAAGAACAAGAGTTATGTCAAATCTTTTTTCAAACCTATGAAATATACTGCATTAAACATGTAAATATACTGACCATATCTCTCTTAAGTAGAGACACAAGAGCCCAGGCATGGGAACAGCATGAGGAACGTTATCATCAGAGTCATCCTGAATATTTACTATGACAGAAATCCCTGAAGCATCCTGCCTAATTTCTACTTTCCAATCTTCTTCTATAATTTTCTCTTATGTGTGTCATATAATTCTTCCAACTAAAGCAATGTACAGAATGAATAAGTACTTTATATTAAGAAATTTTCTGCAAAAAAGACTCTAGACAATATTTTGTTTCTTCCCACATTCACCCACATCAACTGATATGATTTTTCAAATCATGAAAACATTGGCAATCACATTGTATGAAAATCATGCAAAAATAAAACTGCCTTATTCTATGATTAATTCAACAAAACTTAGGTTTAAGAGTACCTTTTCTGAACAATTACTTCAAAAGAAGACTCTTAAAGGTATGCTCAGGTCTTAAAGGTATGTAGTGCTGAGATAGAAAATGCTGCAGGTCACCATTCCTACATTTTGATGAAGGCCTTTTCACTTTCTAAAAAATTGGAAATGACAAAAGGATATTTAAATATTTTAGTTATATTCAAAGACAATATGCATTTATTTTCATTCTTTCTATAAATACATATAAAACATTCTACTGGCAAACTTGATGTTCTCTAAGAAAAATTGTATTACTGATATAGCTAAAATCACTGAACACCATTGAATGTAATAAATTTTCTATTCCACGCTTTTAAGTGAAACATCAATTTTCACCACAGTGTAGTTACAGTAGTAATACTCGTTTTATAATCGGGTATTTTTATAAATGAATAAATGTATTATTTCAATGAATATTTTTCACATTTCTAAAAAACAATTGATGAAATGTCACTCACCAGCACAGATTGAACAGGTGCATTGTCATTACAATAACTGATGATTCTGCTAATTAAGGTAGTAATTCTTCTTTCATCCACTTTTGGAACATCTCTGCTGTCATAGTTCTATGATATTCATCTACTTCTTTTATCTTCGACGGAAACAACAGTTCTGCATCTTCGATGAAACCATTTGCACCTCATGCATGTAAGACTATATATCTTTTACCTTCATCTAAATTTTTGCTTGAGCAACTTTCATTTTTATCTTGCCATGACCGAGAGGCATAACCTAAAGGATAGATTGTTAAAAACAATTAGTAAAGATCTACTGAAATAAAATCACATTGAACCACTATGTAGGTGCTTCAAACTGGACAAACGATATTCATCATACACATAAGTCATTACACACACTGCTATTTCTCAAAAGATGCATTTCATTACATGCAAATCATGCCTTCTCCATTCCCTTATATCTAGAATTTCATAATTTTCAACACTACAAAATTTAGTACATTTTTTGCTTGCCTTTTGAATAAGACCAAGTTTCATCCAAAACCACAAATTAATAACCTTCAGCGTTCAATTTCATATATTCCATCAAAAAGTCAGATCTTTCAATAACTATTATAATTTCTTTCCATGCAAATATAAATAAATTACTTACCATTGTACATTGAATAAATAATGTGCCTAATCAAGCCCTGTCCAAAATCATCCACTACACATGTTTTGTTCCCATCTATTCCTGGACACTCCTTTCTAGAGTCTGAGCAGTATCAGGGTCTTGCTTCCAATATCTGTAAAATTAAATTCAACATTATCCAAAACAATTTCACCTGACACTTTATTGACTTTCATATGACACTTCATTATGATTTTACTTACTTTTGAACAATGTGAGTTTTCAGCTTCAATTCATAGGCAGTTTTGTCAATAACTGAAGAAGTTTCTATATTGCATCGCATCATCAGCTCTTCCACAAATCTTGCAATAAAAAAGATGTCTTCTTGGCACTGATGCTATGTCACTTCTCCCTTCTGCGATGGACTCATTGCTAAAGTTGCTTAAAAGCTATTGACTACATTAAATATTTACAACTTAATAGTATATTAATGTTACATCTAATATTTCAATGAATTAAATATAATATAAATATTAAATAAATAATGGAAATTCTCCGAAATATGTGGAGTGAAATCGTTCACGTCTCCTCTCCTCTGTGTCGACGATCTCACAAAGGTGCAACAGGCTGAGGAGAAGGGCTCGGAGAGCGCCCCTCTCCGGGGGTGCCAGGTCAAAATACACAAAACAGTCATAAACACGCAACTGTCCTTGAAACTCGGGCAAAAGGCCCGCTGGGGGCCCGGCAACATAAAGAGAAGCCATGTTAGCTGCACCTGTCTTCTGTCGGGAACTCTCCAAATTCTAACTGAACACAGTATGCGTAAATTATTAACTTTTAAAAATAGTAACCTTGAATATAGTTCCAGAATTCTTCAATGATTTTTTATCACTATAATAAAATATTTTTCATTGAACTTTCTCCTTTGTCGGAATGACAATACATTAGGTTGTGCCACAGCGCCACGACACGTTAGCCAACGTTCGTGAAATGAAATCGAATCATTTCTGCATGTTAATCACTGGGCCACGCCCCCAGGTATGATCCATGTGGTATGGCATCAGTGGCTGTCAAAAAAACGGGTCACATGACTGAACGCTCTGTAATAATGTCTGCCATGATTTCATTATCAGTGATTTCTTTTTGGACTACCACATGACAATCCACGTTCACATAGTCCGTGATATTCACATTTTTTGGCACATCCTATTTTTCGCAAGTTCAGTTTTGCATATCCCCTTCTTTGAATATTACACTCTTTGATGACTTCTTGCACGTGAACTACTCCAGCTTTCCGAAAACAGTTCACAATAATGTTTTCATTCAATGATCTCCATGCAGCATTTATCATTTGCATGATTTCCAAAATGTTTATATTTACATCCCTCCCTGAGGCAATATTGCAAATCCTTCCGCCGGACCGTATGAGCATGATAATACTGCTTCACAGCGTAGATTATGCCTTGATCCAGCGGCTACTGGACTGATATTGTACACGGAGGCAGGAACAAAACCTTCATTGTCTAAATGACGAGGTATACAATTATGAGAGGAGCAGTTATTTATAATGAGAAGAATTTGCATCTTTTCTGCCTTCCTTCATCATTCCAAGCTCAATTACCATTCTTCAAAAATTACAGAAGTCATCCATACATTTTTGTTGTGACAGTATTTACATGGTAGATGTTTGACTCCCTTGAAGCATCTTGGCTTTCCAAGCTTGCCAATGCTTAGTGGCTTCAGTTCATCAGTCCCCATTGAGTTTGTGGATAAAAGCCCATTGAGTTTGTGCCTAAAAGCATAGTAACTCGTTCATTTGAGCTTTTCTGCCAACACATTCATTTTCCTTAAATTCCAATGTTTTATTAGGTGGTAATTTATAAAACAATGCTGTTTCATTGGCATTATAAATGTCCAACGATGAATATTCTTTTAGAGATTCTTGAAGAGTTGCTAACCACCATGAAGAAGCCACTTCTTTTGGAGCAACCTTAGATTCTCCACTAATAACTTAGTGGAAAATGCAAATCCGCTCTCGGAATCTATGGAGTCAACCAGTACTTCCCATAAATTCCGGAAACCCAAACGAACATACGAAGGATCGCGCATGCTCACATAGCAGAGGGCCATTTATGGAAATGTTTTTGGCTCTTTTTTCCTCAAACCATGTATAAAGTGCTTTGTCGACGTTTCATAGTCAGCCATCCTTATTTTCTTACATTCTGGACCGAGGGCGTCGACATCAATATTCTTTTCCAACTTGCTTTTCTGTCTAATAAAAGTCGATAGCATTGATGGCCTAATGCCATATTTCATAGCTATGGCCCCTTTCTTCCCTCTTATCTCCACTTCCTTAAGAATGTTCAATTTTTCCTTTAAGGAAAACTGTTTCTGCTTGCGTTCCTTCTTGAGGTACTACACACCACAAGGCACATTAAATTTTGTTCAATTTTCAATCATGTTCCTGCTAAACCTTTTAAGTTTTTAAATAAAATTAACAGAGAAGATTGAATATTCTGCTTAGTTTCTGCCATCTTGATTACTATTTTCCACTGAGCACAAACTAATTTTTTCCCCCGTGGTATGAGTTGAAAATGTGCTGAAAGCAGCGGGAATTACACTAATCTGGCAACACTGTGACTGGGGAAAGCTTGAAATTTACTATCCAGATACAAAATTCCAACATTCATTCGTTGATTAACTTTGTACTCTTACCCAACCACTACCAAAACATCTTTGAAAAAACCAAAGCTTGATTGAGCACACACAAGTATGAAAAATTGCTACAACAAAAGAAAAATATTAGTGTGAATTTCAATTAAATTGGGAAGGGGAAGCTAAAATTTGGAGAAAAGAGGTGAAATTGGAATTTGTTATACTGAAAGTATATATTTCATTAAAGTGATATTATTTTACATATAAAACTTTGGTTAAGTAGTTGGGGCCTGAAAATAATTTCATTAAATAGAAATTTTCAATATAGTGGCATGTGGTATAACTACATTTAACTGTACATGTATATCTTTTTTGTTATTCCTAAAGATAAAGTTCATGTAATGTTTAATTTGCTCCAGCACCTTTCATAGACATCTGAAATTTACTTATGAATTAAAACTGAATAGTAAGTTGTGTTTTCTAAATTGTATTGTTATAATTATAATTATAATTAATTATAATTATAATCTCATTACAAATTTGTACAGAAAAGACACATTTTTGTGGAGATTTTCAAACTATCTTTCTAACCACCTAGTAATCCATAAAATTTGTGTTGTAGACAGAGTTATCATTTTGGTTGATCATTCCTTTCATTCTGATAACCTAATTCTAGTTAAAAACATTCTTTTTGCTATGTTATTCAAAAGAGTATTGACAAATTCATTTACAAAAAAAATGAATTCATTGAAAATAATATCTACTCTTCTCAGTCTTCCCAATTTCTAATTTAGATTTTGATCCTACCAAAGTTCTACCATATGTATACCAATTCTTACTTGCTAATAAGGTCAAAGTTCTTCAAATACACTGAATCACATTATCAGAACTGGCAAAGACAAATAATCTGATGAGGAGAATACATGCTGTTTGTGCTTAATAAAATTAAATATTAAAAGAACAATTGTTATAGAAATTAATGAGCCAAACTAATAGACATTTGAGAACAAGAATTAATAAACATGTTATTAATATTTTTAAAAAAAACTTATAACTCCCATTCGTGTCATCTCCAAACACATCACTTCTACTAATAATGAAATGGATTGGACCAATATTACCATTTCTGATTCTGAACCTATTGATTTAATTTATTTTCATCAAAGAACAGTGAAAACTGTATGTGATGTTTTGGGGAGATCCCAATCTGTGCATGTTTCCTTGAGCTCCAGAATCACTCCCCCCCCCCCCCCAAGCATAAATAGTTAAATGTTGAATAAAAGTACAAAGGGAGGTTAGCAAATTTTGAAAACTAGACATTTTTGCTCCCAATTATAGAAAACTTATTTGCATCATAAACAAAACTACGGATTTTATTTTTTTGTATTGCTAAAAAATAGTAACCCTTACTTTTGTCTATACTCGTACCACAGTTAGCAAAAGGAGAGGTCAGTAAAACATGTGCATAGTGAAGCTACATTTATCTCCAGAAGGAAAATAAGGGAAAATCTCAGCATTTGCCTAACGGATGAGGGGAAACTGGATGAAAACCTGATTGAGATGGGGTTCATAGATGCAGAAGCTGAAGTACGTTACTTGTTATAGACATATTAATTTTTTTTTTAAATTATTCAATACAAATGTAAACTAATGCATTACATATCTTTGTTAAAGTATGTATAATTTTTTTTTTTCATTTTGATGTACCAGCTTAGTTTGCTTAGGGCATCAACTGGTGGCCCTAGGGTTCAAGTCCCGACAGTGGCAGGATTTTAGCTATGGACACAGGCTCCGTAGCTAGGTTGAGTTCAGCTGCAATCTGTTCAAGAATTCTAATTCCGGCTGCTCTGATCGGTAATTTTCTGTGGTTTCTCTGACCAACACCAGATGAATGCCGGAGTAGTACCCTAATAAATGGGCCATGGACTGTTTCATACCTGTTCCGGAGTTCTAAGGCACTCAATGTTTTTTGAAAAATTATTTTTGCATTTAAATTTGTCATTGAGAAAAAAAAATTGAAAAATGGTTTTCTGATAGTGTAATTTATTTTATTATTTTTCACACATTATTAAATCAGATAAAATAGTGTTTTGAGGGGAAAAAATAAAATTAAAAAACACATATTTCGCTGTAGAGGTGTGTGGGTGGTGGGACGGGTGCTTAGAAACCTTTCAAAAATATTATTTTTATATTTCCGTAATAGTGTAACTACTTGTATGTCATTTGATTTTGGGGAACTTTTTTGAATTGAATTGGCCTTATTTTACGTGGCGAGACTCGGGCCATCAGGCTCGCTCTTCCGTCTAACCACGCAAATTTCGCTACGCTCCTTTCATCAACTAGCAGAGAAAGGAGGTATTTCTTGGGCGAGAAACAGGCAATTTGAATTTAGCTCAGAGGCGTCATTTAGGCTTGAGGATCTTTTACATGCAAGTAAATCTACTAACATGGTACAGCCGGCTTTACTTCCCCTCCGAAGGAAGGCGTACGAAGGATTTTGTCGCCCTAAAAATCCACGGCTTCGATCGGGTTTGAACCCGCGAGCTTGGGTATAACAGTCCGGTACGCTAACCGTCACACCATCGCCACCGCGCCACATCGCCACACCATTACTTTTCCGGGGGTACCATTTGGTTGCTGGTTAAGAGTATTTTCTTCACAGTAAATACTTCTCTAAGGTTCTTTGACTCCCAAAATAGTGTCATTGCAAGGTCTTTTGCGGTCAGATCTCAGAGACAGGCAAAACCAGGAGATGCACCCAGACGTTGTGCCGACAACCAACTGTTCGGTATTAAGGACCCACAAAACGTGAATTTGTTAACGCGTAATTTACTACATATCGGAAAACGGTTTATCCCCTTTTTCAATACCAGAGCTGCGCAGATCGATCCGGAGCTTAGGGCTTATCTCGGCTGGGGCGGTGCCCCGCTGGTGGGAAATACCTGGTTGCGGAAAATCTCGCTAGCAAACTGTAGGTAGGCGCCGGATCTCGTCATGCAGCAGGGGAAGATTACCGCCACCTCCCTATGTGAAAACATGCTCTACAGCACATTCTTACGGAACTAATGACCTTAGTAGTAAACGCGCTCGGAATCACTAACGATCAATCAACAAAATTATAGTAAATTAATTTGACCGAATTTCATCATTGAAACACGCAAAACGGAACACGCCAGAAACTTTTTTCTTATGTTTTGAACTAGAAGGAGTAAGCCAGAAAAGTTGGAAAGGAGTTTGAAACTATTTTTGAATTTGGTGGAAGTTAATGTATTACTCTTGTTTTCCTCACAGTTTCGTATCAATCTGTTCACCACAAGCGCGCGCGCCGCCAAACGAATTGCACCTCTGAGTCCAATCAAATTCTACTTGAAAGGGGTCAATTTAGGAAAAGGAATCTGCAAGTTTTCCTTTTTTCTTTCAAGTTCTCTTTTTTTCTCTCGTTCTATTTTGTTGTTGTTTGGGATGAATTCGAATTCGAGAATTTCCTTTCGAGAAATTTCGGCGAAATGTCGAGAAACTTGAAATGCAAAGAAAGAAAAAAACGCCCCTTTTCAGTTTTTCGCATAAATCTCTAAAATTATACACTTTATCAAAATAACATTTTATACATTTTTATACCAATTAAAGTAAATGGAATTCCTTACTATAAAACTGATTTTAATCTCGATTTTTTTGACGAATGGTTTTGGCGCTAGAACGCAGTGGAACATCGCGAATTTTTGGCCGTCTGGCTGAAAAGGGAGAAAAGCTCTGTCCGGCCCTAACATATCACTGCGACGCACCAGTACAATATGCTCGAAAACGATAATTGGGAATGAAATAATTGCTTTTAAATAACCCTCACACTCCGTTTCTTGCGAAATCAGTAGGGCAGGAGGAACGCATTCACTGGTGTGGGACATTTGTATATCTCGATTTTAGATAATCAATATACGACGGGGATGGGGGGCAATACGTTGTATATCATACAATATGTTTACCCCCACGATACTTTTGTAATGTACCAAATTATGACGTGAAAGAAACAAAACTAAAGAGACATTTTTAGGTATTAAAAAATACAGAACCATATAAGTTCATAACTATTTAATTAAGTAAACTTTATAACAAAAAATGAGAACTTCACTATACCATAATATGGCGATAAGGATTCACCGGTCGTTGTCAACTATCACTAATGACTGTTTTTTAGATGAACGTTGCCTTTCTTTTCTCCGTGCTCAATTTTTTCACTATTGCTGAGATGCTTACAGGATATCAAAGTCTAAAACAAGACTGTTCCAAACTGAAAAGAAAATATTGAAATTGTTAAACATATAATAAAAAAAGTATTCAGGTAAATTATATCCAGTTAGGGATCCCTGAATGGATTAATTGAAGTAATTTTCTGGTGTGTAAAATTTTAAAAAAAATGTACCATCCATATGTTATAATATATGAAAAATATATTCTGTTGAAATTCAACACTTTGAAAGACTGAATAAGTCGAACAAGGAATAATAAAATGAACATTGGTGGTGCTATAAATAAGGCTTAAGGAAGTGTATACACGGGCTACAATGCCAAATATGCGCGGTTTGCTGTACCAGAAGATGCAAACTTATACAGAACGCTTTTTCGGATATGAATAATAGTGATATTTACTGACAGACGATGCTTCGGAATCCTAATCAATCCATCTCGTGGATTGGCTGTTATTCTGAAGTTAGGGTTGTTTGCCGCCGCATTTTATAGTCCACGCGAACGACTGCTCCTGTGAAAGTCTCGACAGCGGTAGATACAATTCCGAAGATTTTGTTCACCATCACCATCATTCCATCCACTCAGAAATTACCTTGGGCTGCATTGCCGAGGATAACGGCGAAGTAAAATAAGTATGCTACAAAATTTTATTTTTAAGAACAATTATGTAATTATTACAGATTATTAAATAACGACATAATGTTTCTTAGCCCGCAAATTTTGTAATTTTTTGTTGGGGGAATCTTTATAATTTAAAACATTTCCTATAATCGAATTGATCATATCCACTTCTTAAAATCTTTTTTGTTTAATTTAATAACTAAATATATTTGTCATAATACAAAATACATTCTCATATTATTTATTTAGCCTACAAATATCCCCTAGTGGGGCAAAGGCCTCCTGCCTGAGCAGGGGTGATAAAGCTGCACGTCTTCGGACGCGCAGCTAGTGGTGGCGCCATGTCTTCCGGTGGTCCGTAGGCTTCTCCACGTCGCCCTACCTTTTGCCGTTCTGGTCCAGGTCCTGTCCGCTGCTTCACGGAAGAAGTCCGCCATCTCATCTTTTGTCGTCCTGGGTGTCTCTAGCCTTGCCTTGGGTCTCACATAGTAACTGTTGGTGGCCATCTGAGTTGGTCTTGCTTTACTACGTGTCCTGCCCATCGCAATTTTAAATTATCCGCCTGTTCCACTGCATCTATGATGCCAGTTTTTTACGAATTACGACACTATTTACTTTGTCGTGCAAATTGATGTGTAGAATTTTCCTCTCCATTTTTCTCTGACATCTAGTGAAAGTCAGTATCTGAGTTAATGTTAGAGACCATGTCTGGGAGCCGTATATGAGTGTTGGTAATATGCATGAGTCCATAACTAATTTTTTGAGTTGGTGTCAACTTTTCTATCCATTAAGATGAATGAGAGGTTCCAGAACGTTTTCCAGCCTAAAGTAATTCTTCTACTTATTTCTGTATTGGATCTGTTTTCAAAAGACTTAACTGACCTAGGTAGATAGATTCTCTTACATATTCAATTTTTTCATTGTCAACTGTAACTAGGTCTTCGCGATGATTTGTCATAATTTTTGTTTTTGCAAGGTTCATTTTTAGTCCCTCTTTCCTACCTTCCCTGTTCAGATCATAGAGCAACATCTGTAGTTTATGGATTGAGCTGGTAAATAAAGCAATGTGATCTGAAAAACGTAGGTTCGTCAGATTTCTTCCGTTGATGTTTATCTCCTGGTTGATCCATTTCAATTTCCTGAATATATCTTCTAGGAGGCTTGTAAAGACCTTCGGTGGCATTGGGTCACCTTGTCTGACTCCCCGCTGCAGTTCGAACATGTCTCCTTCTGTATCCGTCTTTATTTTTGCTGTACTATTTCCATATAATTTCATCAAAAGTGTGTATTTTAACGAGACTCTCTGGGTTTCTAATGCTTTGAATGTGGGCACATGTTCTACACTGTGGAATGCGTTTTGAAAGTCCACGAACGCTATATACAACTTTAAATTGTGTTCGTGTACTTTTTCTATTATTTGGTTCAGAGGTTGAAGATGATCCGTTGTGCTATATCCCTCCCGCTCTAAAACCTGCTTGTTCCGTTCGTTGTTGGTCGTCCAGGATTCTGGTGATTCTTGTAGTAATGCCTTTGGAGAAGAGCTTGTACATGTTGGACATTAAGCTTATAGGCCTGTAGTTGTTAAGGTAGTTCCTGGAGCCTTTTTGTTTTTAAATCAGTGAGATAGTACTCGTGTACCACTGCCTTGGCATTTTATCTTGCATTAAAAATGTTTTAGTCTGACTCTGCTACAGTGCGTATTGCTCTTAAAATAATTTGACACGGGCGCTAATGACTAATGACTAAATGAAGCTATTGAAGCGCCCTTAAACCATCATCATCATCATCATCATCCCTGCCTTGGTATTTCTTTTGTTTTGAGGATATCGTTGAACACCTCGGTTATTTCTCTCACTAGTTCTGGGGGACCAAGCTTCAAGTACTCATTTAGGATACTGTGATCTACGGGAATCGGCATGTTTTTGTTCTTGAGATTGCTGCTCTTACCTCACTGTAAATTATCAGTGGTACCTCCTCTTTGTCCAGCGTGGACTTGTCCTCCTGATGTAGCTGATCTTAATTGTGGTTCTTGTTACTGCTGTAAAGATCTCTGTAATACTCCGTGGCCGTGTTATTTATTTCTTGTCTGTGTGTTAACGAGCAGTATGAAGGCTGACTGAATTTGAAAGAGGTCTGAAAACGTAACATAAAGAACTTAATTTACTGTTCAATTCATTTAAATGGACATTCTATTTAAGGTTTGACTGAATTGAAAGACCTAAAAATTTTGTTACCTTAATATCAGTCAATGGCACACTGTTCATTATCAGTGGAGTACAGAACTGTTTATTTGAAATGGAAAACTGCATTGAAACGGTTTTCTTTTCATTTACTATTAATTTGTTGTTACGAAACCAATTTGAAATATCTGATTTGTACCAATTACGGTTTCTTTATTGCAAAGAATATCCGTATCATCCGCGAAGAGAACTGTTCTTCCGTTTCTAATCGTCAAGGGCATATCCTTTACGTATAGAAGGAAAAGAATGGGGCCTAAAATTGATCCCTGCGGGACTCCACATACAATTGGCAAAGAATCAGAAAGGTGTCTACATGTTCCATTACTCCAGTAAGGAATTTCGACTCTCTGAGATCGTTGTTTAAAGTACGAACATAACAAATCTAAAGCAATACCACGAATTCTATACGAAGATAATTTTGAAAGTAAAACGTTTATTTATTCACGCCAAAAACTGTTAAAAACTGTCTGTGACGTGCTATGGGGAGAAGTTAATTTGAAGTTACGTGTTATGATCAATGACGTCAAAGCTTTTGAAAGATCTAAAAATATTTCAATAGGTGCTTAGTTTTGATCCATGGATAAGGCGACATCTTTAAGAGAAAAATATGGCTGTTTACGTATAATTTAATTTTTCTTTATCCTTATTATTCTCCCCAATTGTTTGTTTAGATATAGTTCCTTTCTTATTTGTATACAGATTTGTTTGCCTCTATGATTGTTTGGATTAACCCAGTTTTGCGTTCTCTGACCTTTTCTAACGACTTTTCTGACCCTCTTGTTCAAAGTTGCGATTTGTTTGCTTTCCTTGTAGATTTCTGATGGGGTAAAGGACTTTTCTTTCTTCTAACAAGTTTAGGCGTTTCTTTACTTAATTTATTCCCATGAGATGTCTCAGTTGAAACCCCCCGTGTTTATTACCTGCATCTGTTAGGAGTTTTTCTAATTGGTCGTATCTTTCACGATGTTTCAGGTGCTTGTTATTTCCGTACTCTACTATGTTCTTTATTAGTTATTCCTTAAATGTAACATCAACAGTGCTTGGCCTTGACTAATAATATTTGCCTCTGTCTTGTTTTGATTTCCGTAGTTAGCATTCTGTGGTCAGATCCGAAGTTGATATGTTTGAGCACTTCTATTTTCAGTACGGTTTCTATGTGGTCTGTAAAGATGTAGTCGATCTCATTTCTGGCTTTTCCACCTGGAGCTATCCATGTCCGCCTCCGCTGCAATGTGCTGCAGCATAGTCACTTTTTCTTCTTTTAGTACTTTCAGGTCTTCGATCAAAGGAAGAAACACTGATCTGCTCAATACTGTTACGAACACACTACACAATTCTTGAGAACTCATCTAAATAGTCCCTTACGCTGATAGGTTCTGCTGTTCGTTTCTGCAGTTGCTTAAATGAAGTATCAGCATGGAGCGTAAGTGAATTAAAAACCTTGAGTCAAAATAAAAAGTTCTGATATTGCAGTTCAAATTTTCAAATAGAGAAACAATGCATTGCTTTACTGTCAATCTGACACTGTCAATATCTGATAAATTCATAATTTCTTCCATAGCTTCTGTGTCATTAGCGATCACCTGGAAGATAATATCACAACGGTTTATGCATTTGAAATTCAACTCACCAAATTCATTTAGGAACATAGACCTTAAAAAAAACCTGAAATATTTCTCTGATGGAGCTACAAGCCAGTCCAAAAAGAGAAAGAATTTTATCAATATATGTTACCATAAAGTAAATTTCGGACTTGACATTGAATGACACTTTTTTGCGTTATGTCATGGCAAAAATGCCTGCGATGGCATAGGGGGTAGTACAAAGCGATGCGTAACGAAGGCCAGTTTACAGCGTCCTCAAAACAATCAAATCCTGACACCCCAGGACATGTACATTTTCTGTAATGAACATATCAAAGAGATTGCCTATGTTTTTGTAGGAACTGAGGAAATTAATTCTAATCTCTTAGAAGAAAGATACAATAATTGTCAGAAAATTAAAGGAATCAAATCCTTCCGTTGCTTTATACCACTATCAGAAAGCACAATAAAATGCAAGTATACATCATCAACTGAAAGTGAACTTCTAATGTTAAACCATTGACACAAAATTCTCTTTTTGAACGTTTTGTAATATATTGCATTTAAAATTAACTTTCTCTTATATAACATTGTTTTTATAAAAATGTTTGAAAATATGCCCTTTATCGTTAAAAATATAGTTTTCTTAGTTGGTTATAAAATTGTTACTTTCGTCTCGTATCCTCAAAGTAGAAATGAAGCCTTCTTTTGCCTAAATGTACAATTAAAAAAAATGCATTGAGCTAATCTGAAAGATAAAATTTTACTGATGTTTGGTATCATAGCGATCTAGTACCTGTACAATTTTCAGATTTTTATCTGGTCCCTAACAGAGATATTGCAGTTCAATTTTTTGAGATAATTGAAAATTTCAATTTTTAAGAGGAGGTAATTTTCGAGTGGTAAGTTGCTTACCATTGATACGTTACAGAAAGTAACTATACTGTTATGTGTAAACGCACAGAAAAATTTACGGCTGTGATTATATTCCTTCTCTGAGAAATTATCCTCTGAAAATTGAAATTATTTCATTCGCGTTCAATAGATTTGGTTGCAAATATTTCCTAAATAGGAACACATAAGGTAGGTAAATAATATTTCTATTTGTAGGCCAGAGTATGCAGAATCCAATGACATGTATTCCAAAAAGCTGGAACAATCCAGCACTGAGTAATTCAGAGAAGAGTAAAGGTCTACAAACGCGGAAAATGGAGCACGGCGGAAAAAACGAAAATGGCCGCCATTTGTAAACCAAATTTTATTTTAAAAAATTAGAAACGTTTTTGAACAGCCAAAACATAAGGGAATTTATGCACAAAGTATGATTTTTTTTTCGAGATGGTCGAGCAACCAGTGCTGGACCACTTAAAACGGATTGACCCGATAAGTTGTTTACATGTGGAAACATCTGTTGCTTCATCGGCGATTATAGACATAAATGTTGCTTTCTTTATTTCTTTTATCAGATCACGTGCAACTTCTAGCATACAGTGCAACAATTCATTCTGCACTGTAGTTGATGCCCTTTTGAAAATGGTTGCACCTTCTAAATGATTTTTTAAAGCAACGTCGATGGTACTAACACAATCCACTAACCCTCGAAATATCTCGAGGTTTTCCGATTGTTCACTTTCGTGGTGACCTCGCAATGCAAGCTCAAATGCACCACAACATTTGACACAGTTTATTGTAGTCCACAATGTGTCTGTTCTTACCCACTTCATCGTTGTCATTTTACTGAGAGACGATAACTGTCGTCAAGCTGTGTCACAGTATTCAAGCGTCCCAGTAAAGCCAGTTCAACACTACTGTTTTTTATGGAGATGTGTCTCTTGATGTTTTTCTAGTTTTTCACTCAAATGATTCATGTCATTGTAACCGGTCTTCGTCCACACATTTTCCTCCTTGCTAAATAAGATGCAAGGAAAACAAAATATTGCACTTTTCCTCACCCACAGAATAAATATTAGGGTTGAATCGTCGACGAAACTCGTTTTGCTGATTTCACAGTTGTTTCAATTTTCAGAACAGGCTGATCCGGGCCAAGCTTTTTGATTTCAAGAATATCATCGTAGCTTAACTTTTTTCCAATAATATTAACAACTTTGTTCAGTTTAGAGAAATGATTGAACACCTGGATGCACAGATACAATAACTTACTCTCACTATTCGAACCCAAGATTTAAAACACATGTTAACACTGATTTTAAGACGACCCTTACCGTCCACATCAGAGCAAACCTTGCGTTTCGGAGTAACGTATCGGGGACGCTGTTTTTCTGACAACACGACTGAGATTTCATTTCATCTTTTCCCCGAGTTGGGTGGTGTGATAGCCCGAGAGTGCTGCGCCAAGCGGCGTTCAAGGCGTAAGTGTGAACATTATACGATGAAAGCGCCCTATGATAAGAAGCGAAGTCACGTGGTAACCAATGGCCGTATAGAACGAGGTCTGAGCAAGATGTTTTGAAAACGTGAACAGCAATGTAGCCACATCGGTTCGTCAATATTCAATCTGGTCATGACTGTCACTGGCATGTCAACACTGGTATGAAAATTATACAAAGAGGAGTATACAAAATCACACTATTAATGAGATTGTAATAACGAAGTGTATATCCTATTTTGTTCAATTTTTGGGGTGCTGCGTGAACCTGTGAACCTAATTAGAAACCGCCCCTAATTATCGAAACGGGACATCATCATAGCAATATACTTTCATTAATGAATATTATATTCATTTAAATCAGTGCTTGCGTACTCAATGCTCTGTGACTTCACAAAAACTGCTCTCTTTGCTCCGAACGGAGCGGCCGAGCAAAGCTAGCGTTCGACGTAGCGCCGGGCGTAGTGTTCTAATGGTTGTACGGAAGTAGAAAAAAGGTTCGCTCGATAATTATGTTTTTAAAATGTATTTATTATTAAAATGTTTATGATTCAATAAAAATATGAAAAACAGAACGTAAATTATTTTATTACACAAACCAATATCCGACTCTATTTTAGCCGGTATTGTAATTCCACTTCCATTCTTTTAACACTAAACATTATTGGAGAAGACTATTTTAACATTCTAATACAATATTTTATACAGTGTTATGTAATATAACCATTTTAATTCGTCCTGAACCAATAACTGGCACTGAAAAAAAAATGTCAGACCCAAAGACTTTGACACAGGTTTCTTTATGTCAACGCGCTGAATCCGAATCTGAAGCCAGAATTGCGCCACCACCCTCCAGTTTTTTTAATTGGGGAAAAAGAAAAAAAAGCTAAATTTACAATTTTATGGTGGTTTTTCGCAATTAAAAAACAAAACAAAACTGGAGGATGGTGGCGCAATTCTAGCTTCGGATTCAACATAATAGAGAAGCATGTGACAAGTCTTTAGGTCTGACAACTTTTTTTTATTTTGTGGGAGTGTGTAATTCATATTAACAAATAGATACCCATGAGAGGTCACCTCGGAGAATTTGGACTTCAGGCTTGATTATTTCATGTACAGTTTTGTTTGAGAATGTTGTAAATCCTTGTGATTTTCAGAACATTTTCCATAACTTATCTGCAGAATCATCTTCTCATCTTATAATTGCAGGCTATTTCGAAATTCTCAGAATTTATTTTCATCTGGCGTGTTACTCTGGGTTACAAATCTTGCGTAATGTCTCTGTTGAACTTTTTAATATATTGCAGTTCGATCACACTAAACACTTCATCATTGTTACGGTATCTACAAAAAGAAACATTTCTTCCCAAATCGAAAGACAATTAACGGGCGTAGATGGGCTCTCATGTTGCCTAAAACACCGGCAAAGGCCCACTGTCATTGCCACGTTCACTGCCACTGCCACGGCCACTGCCACGGCCACTGCCACGGCCACTGCCACGGCCACGGTCACTGCCACGGCCACTGCCACGGTCACTGCCACGGCCCCCGCCCCCGCCCCCGCCACGGCCACGGCCCCCGCCCCCGCCCCCGCCACGCCCCCCGCCACGGCCACGCTCCCCGCCACGGCCGTCTACCCTTCCCCTCACTCCCTCCCCCTTTTGCTCGCGCTGCTTCTCTTATCGCCTGCCCGCGGAGGGGAATGGAGCTGCGACGTCATTTCTCCGCCAGTTGATAAACGCTCTCAATTCCCCAATTCTTCAATTTCAGGGACCAAGCTCTTCATTGAATAACCGAGTCCCACCTGATCTGACAAATGTACGTTTATTTTATTTGGCTAATAGCAGGCCTGTTGAACTCGGGTGCTCATGCGGCGGTCACGAGCCACGAAATTGGCCGCGAGCTGCGTTGTGTCGGGGAGAGTTTGGGTGGCTCCCAGCGGCAGGGGAAATGGCTTCGGGAGGGGTGTGCGGGGCGGTTGAATGCCGAACAGCCATCAGCTCCGTAGCGCATGGCACGGGCAACGCGAATTCTTTCCTTTTCCTCCGTTCGTGGTCCGTCAGTGTGCGTAAATGTGCAAGACTATGCGAATAAAATTGCATTTTTACTTACGCAGTTTAGAGGAAGTATTGTAATGCTGTGGCAAAACAGCGGTTTTCGATAGAAAAGCTATTTGGGGTCTTGATTCCAAAAATTGGATAATAGACGAATAAAATCTTGTTCCAGTATATAAGAATTTATTTAAAACAAAGAAAATTTGAAAGATTGTGATTGTCACTATAATGTTAATAATAAAACACAAGTATCCTTTCGATTTTTTCAATCAATAAACATGTGTATCGTCAAAAAAATCTTTATTTTCATTCACGACGTTTCGCATATTGGTTACACGCGCCAACAGGTATGTACGTTTGATAAAAATAAAAGACATATTTACATCTGAAAAGTAAAAGATTATAAACAAAATTTTTGAAGATATTGAATGATAAAGTCTCAAATGAAAGTTACCAAGAAAACAATGAAAATCAGTAAAAAATGAAGTACAGTCGTCTCCGGTTATAGTGAACGTCTGGGGCCTAACATTTTTGGTTCACTCTATCAGAGGTTCACTAAACCGGATGCCAAAATTAAATAGAATTTCTCCACAATTATTGATTTTATTAATAGAGATACATTAACATCATGAAATGAAAATGTCAATATTTTCATTCGACCTATAAAACTCAGTGTTTTCAGTTGTTTGCCTTAAGTTGTTACGTTTTCCATTACTAATTTCTGTAGATCCTTCTCCAAAGTTCGTGCTCTCTCCATACTTGATTCTGCATTGTCCATTGTCTATAAGTATCGTAACGCAGTCTTGGCACCTTTCAATGCCTCTTGCACTTGGAACACCGTTCCCTCTCTGAAGGCCTTTGTATTTGCCTAAAATAATACAAGATCCTTCCAGTAGCGGCATGGAGCAATCGGCTAATGAAACTGATCGCTTTTCCGCGCTGCGCCAAGCTGTGGCTGTCGCCCACGTCGTGCTTTGTTCCGCGGTATCTCTAGTAACGTCAAGCTTGAAACTGAAGCACGCAGTCTCGCTGGCCGCGAGTTGTTGCCCACGCAGGACACAACCTCATTTCCGAAGTGAAACTGAGTGGCACAGGGTCATCAGTAAGGTCTTTTTGGGTCCGCTACCTCCACCTCAGGGAAGACTTCTTCGATTTTAGCCTTTGACTCACGCTATTTTTTACAGGCTGCATAGTGTTAGAATTTGTGGCACTAAGGCGATATATTTTTTCCAGGAGGAAATTAATTTATAGGACGGTATATTTCCTACGTTCACTATAGCCAAGGTTTAGAATTCATTATAACAGAATCTTGTGCTTATTTGTAATGTAAATGAACTGCAACCAGAGACTTAGGTTTACTATATCCGAGAGTTCACTATAACGGGAGTCGACTATGCGTGTGAAATATATGATGTCCAGGGAGGAAACTCCGAAATTTCGAAAATAAGCTTGTAAGACAATTTGAAGCATGTTTTGCTGTCTAATAAACTTCTTAGATATTCCGAATGGCTGAGCCGCAATAAGCACTTAAAAGTTGGTTTGAAAAATACTTGCAAAAGGTTTCATTGCAGAAACATATAAACACTTCAGAAACATGTAAATTGTTTATTTTTAATAAAAAGGTAGTCGAATTGTGTAAAGTGGGAGCCTTTTTATTTCTATGTTAATTTTTATTTGAACAAACATATTCATTTATTTCTTCAAATAAATGAGAACCTAAAAAAGGTACTGCATTTTGTGCTTGAAAAAACGAGTAGTTTTCGCGTAATTTCTGTCTGAATATAGTGCAGTTTGTTAAAAAATCTCAAAAAGGTTACAAATGCTTTCTTTAATTTTTTCCAAGGTTAGAGCAGTGGAGGCTTGAAAATGGCACACGTGTAATTTTCGTCGAACTCTCTTAATTTTCAAAAATTGCAAGGGTTCGTAACCATGCGAGTGTTTGTATTGTGGGTGCCCTACTATAATTTAGGTAATCGTCTAAATTAATAACATTGCTTAATGTTTTAATTTAGACTTCATTGAAAAGATGCATTAGTATTAAATGTAATTTGGTAATTTCGGAAAATGAATGAATTTGCGGTATTTTGAGTTACTGTTCACCTCTTGATTGTTTTTGCTGCCAATTTATAAACATAGAGCTTTATCATTCTTAAGACGAATATATCTGATTTTATTGCTTAACTTTTCATAATTAATCCTGTGATCGGAAATTATGCACTTTTTGCGTGCGAGTTAAATATCAATTGATCAAATATCAAGATCGTTGTAGAAAATATGTATTCAAGGATTCAATCGACTAATTTCAATTTTCAGCTGATCCAGAAGACACTGACGGTGGAGGTGCTGTGGGTAATGGAAATCCTACAGGTATGACAATTAGCGATCTCGATTTTCCCAGAAAAAAGAATCTCATATTCTTTGCCAGTTACAAAAACGTGTAGTGACTGAAATTCAGTTGAGAACTAGACAAAATTTAATAAGCTTGTATTTTTGCAAAATGCCTTTGTACATGTCAGAGTATGCTGTATTGTAAGTAATGTTTTGTGCCTTTTATGTAGTGCAAATATACTTCAATTCTTGACATTAATTGAAGGCAACTATAATGAGGGCAACATGATGATTACAATCATTGCATATATCCAATGCAAAGATATTATAATTTCCTCCAAAACCTAACATTATGATTCATATTCTTTACACATGAGTTTATAAATGTATGGATATATGTGTGCACTCGGTTACGTGTGTATAGAAAGAAGCAAAGTCTATAGCTGTACACAAACCGAGATATGATTGGATTTACAAAAACTCATACAAATACTTTAAATTTCACTTTGTTACAAGAATTACAGAAAGGTTGATCGTCATGATGTTGCCCGATCCCTTCAATTCTATTTGTTGAAAAGCTTTTTGGGAAATGCATGTGCAGTATCATAGATTGTATCTTTTTATGTCTGCTTTGTATACTTTTTTGTTTTCACTCTCTTGATATGAGGATTTACGCATGATGGAAACTATTTTGAAGAAATGATGTGTTCCAAAGCACCTGATGCAATGCAAGGGAAATGAAATATGGATTGTGATTTTTGTGGATACCGAAGATTGGGAGTACAGTTGGGAATTCAGTGTAATTTCAGGAAAATTGTACTTGTAGGTGATGAGCTACATTTTATTGTAGACACCCCTGATGCTGCAGCACCCTCTACAACGGTAACCAAAGAGACAGAAGTTGCGTTCTCAAATGCGGACCCAGTATCAGGAACATCATGTGTTCAACATGAACAAACAATGTGTGATCAGCTTCCTAGTATTTCCAGCATTGCTGGTTATACGACTAATACAATTGTCAGCACATCATCAGGTATGGAGAATTTTCCTTTCATTAATTGACGTTTGGGGAAGGCTACTAGTATGACAAATTTCATAGAAATGGAAATTAACTGAAAAACTTACAGTTTCCATGAACAGTTTATATTAGTTGGGATTTACTGAAACAAGGGGAGTTGCGTTAAGTCATTGTTTCAAAGTTGTCTTTCTCTTTGTAGTCTAAGTCTCTTTAAGCTTAATTATATCATTATAACACGCATTTGGCTTCCTAATTCTTCTTAAGGACTTTGAGCTTTAGTTCTTTACATGAGGTTGACGGTATTCTTTGAGGAGAAAAATTTGGTAATTGAAGTTGGAGAAAAGTCTCTCTTCAAAAAAAAAAACAAACAAGATTGGTTTGGTGTAAATAGAAACCTGGCATGTTTTCAAACTGTGACTGGTACCACTGAATATGTGAATTTATGTCTCAGTGTCCATGCTTTTAAGGCAACTGTTATAGTTTGAAGTGTGTTGTAACTGATATTTTTCTCTACTATGCAGTTACACCAGCTTTGGAAAATGTGGTTTTGCGGTGTTTATCATTTCTGCATTTTTTTCTCCAAATCAAGGAATATTGTAATTGTGCAAAACAGTGTAGTAGAGAGTTATGGTTTAAAGAAGCTTTTAGTAGTTTGTGTAGAAGTACTTATTTGCATTATCTATTACCCAAATTAACACAGTGTTATTTATAATAAAAAGAGTACTTGATATGTGATTGCAGTCTAATAAGAGAGAAGTGAGTTTTGGCTCACTCATATTGTAACACCCCCGGTCGTCTCGTTAGAGAACGCCCGGTTAGCGGCCCGGTTATAGCTCAGTCGGTGATGGAAGGAATCGTTAAACGGATACAATGGCAGTGCGAAACAAACACTTTGATCAATGGTAAAAATTACTTTTATTCCTGGGCAATCAAATCTAATGCCCCAGGGAAGTTACATTTGTAAATTTAGTAAAAAATTGAGAAAATTAGGTGAAAAGAAAAGAAGATGAAATGTTAGAATTCAGAGTAAAGCTTAAAAAATAGGAAGAATTATAACTAACATTACAATGGTAAAAACAAAAGTTACAAGTCAATGTGCCATAGCGCGGCACCGCATTACAAAATTTACACAGGGACGAATGCCCTTGAATGATACTGCCTGGAAAAAGGTCTTTGCGCGCCCGGGGCGGGCACGGCGCGGTCGAGGGGGCGGCGGGGCGTCCTTCACAAAATTGCGGCGGAGGCCGATGGCCTCCCTTGCCAACAGCTGGCGGCCGCCTCGTGACGTCACCAAGGGGGCGCTGGCGTCTGGGGGCGTTGAACTGCGTCTGGTAGTGTCTGGCAGAACTGGTAGAACTCGGAGTGGCCGGGCGATCTCAGGAGCGTAGCAGTCAACTATGCGTACCTCTGCTTTCCGTGATAATTCTCAAAACACAACTTCGGACAGTCTAGAACTCCTTTAGAAAAACATTCACTTCTCTTCACAACTAATTCCCACTTCAGAGCAGTTTTCTCTGTCTACTGCAGTCGGCTCAATGCTCAAGCTCGCAGTAAAATTATATAAGTCCCTTATAGGCGTACTCGCCCGAATAGTTACCCCCCCGGAGAAATTTCTCTCCCAACTGCCCTCAGCCTAATACTCAGGCTCCTTCCGACAAATTATACAAGTCTTTCAGAGACACACTGGTCTCTCCCCGACGAATAGTTACCCCCCCAGAGAAGTTTCTCTCCCGACTGCCCTCAGCGTAATCTGAATTTGTAATTCGGAAGCGTAGCAAGTAAACTTTTACCCCCACCTATTTTCTCGCGTGCTCCAGCTCCTTATAATAGTCGCGTCGCTATTGGCCAAAGGTGATGGCGCATTACACTATTTCCAACCAATCGCGACGGGGAAGCCACGGAAATTTCCGCTCTCTGGGCCATCTGTGAGTGTACAATGTTTTTCTTATTCCTTCTAGAACATCGGCCAAGCCTGCGCGAGGGGCGCGTTGTCCGGTGAAAGAATTATCGTTCTAAAGATTTCGCAGCTGTTCTGGCGCCCGCAGGCCTCTCTCCGTCAATGTGTTGACGCCGACCCTCATAACGACTTCGTTAATGGGCCGGGGGCGCAAATGGCTGTCACGATAAGCGGGGTTGCGCGCGTGTCGCCATCTGTTTATTCTCCCAGTAGAACTCAGGGTGGTCGAGTTTGTTTTATTTTCCTGGTATGAGGAAATCGGTATCGCTACAATATATTAAGTGTACTACTTTGTTGTACGTTTTCATCTACTACGACATAGAGAAATTTTCAATGCTGCAAGAAAAGTGCCGATTTTTTGACAGAAAACACTCTACGTGTATCCTTGATACTGAAAAACTGGCATTGTCTCCGCGATATGTAAATAGTAAACTGTTTTCTCGAATTCGGAGTGTATTCGAATCCACGAATTCGAATCCACGTTTTGCGAATCCTTGATACCAAAGAACTTTTTTATTTTTTGCTTTACTACGTATATAGTAAAGATAAAGTATTGTAATGTGGCAGAAATCGGCGATTTTTTTTTTCACAAAAAAACTCATGTTGTGGGGTATTGTGGGACTCGTATTGGTTTTAGGCTCCGAATAGTTTTGAGAACATCAGTATGATTTGTACACGTGAAGAAGAATTCTTCCGGAGTATATCTACTGTCAAATCACAATTTTTAGAGTAATATTATTAATAAATGTTCCAAGTTGTAGACCATATTAGCGAAACGTTGATTAATAGTGTGTAGCTGTACATCAATTTGCAGCGGATCTCGTAGTTTGCCTACGCCGAGTGTGTGTAGTAAATATTTCTTTCTAGTGTGGCCTAGAAAATTGTGGTAATATTTCAATTTCGTCTCACAATTTTTGTGTGGTAAGATTTCTTAACTTCTTGTACTTAAGTCTATCGTCGCATTTTGTATTTCGAAGTATTTTAAAAGTGGCGTCTCTATGTAATGACACGATCGTATTTCATCTGCTATCAATGGAGTCAGGCGTGTTGCGTGAGAGTGCCTTATAGGTACTTGCCGATCAATGAGTTCCGTCTGTAGATGTGCGAAAGTTTTACTTTACTATTTACAGAACTTTGATAAGGAAGATGCCAGGCCATACTCATATCGCAATAGAGGAACACTTCCAGATTGAAGCTTTTAATGTCGGAGATACATGAAGTCATTCTTGGATACTCCGGACATTGTTGACTGTCCATGGAACTGCACTTTGTCATGTTTCGATGCAATGATATGAACAATCAAAGAGTCTGATAGTATGATGTGTATATTTACTTGTAGAATCGTAAGATACATTTCGGTAAAGAAATGTTTCAATTTGTCGGCATGTGTCGTAGGCTTCAGAAGGTTGAAATTGAAATATCCCGTCAGTATTATGGCATCTTATTTACTTGAGCAAGATGCAATTTCGCTATCAATAACTTTAATATCCCTGGTTTTCGTGGGGCAGTACATTATAGTTCATTATACCTACGGCACATTTATAATAAATAAAAAATTATAAATATTGAAATTTCAATGAAGAGATTTTAGTTTCACAGATTGACGTTATCTGCCGACGAAAATGGGATCGTCGCCAACATAAATAACGACACCTCTTTAATTTTTCCCCCGCATTAAAGGCCTATCGGATTGAGTTAAATACATTTCTGGCGACAATTACTACCAACGACGTTTTCCCCAGTTACCCTGTCCTTTGCCTTTCTTGTCACCCTAACCACCTCCGTAATAACGCCTGCCTTTTCGGAAGCCGTATTCCTGCTCAGATACACAATGCTCCTGGAACTCGTGTTGCTGTAGTTCAGTGCTCGCCAACTCATTGCTCTGACGTCACAAAACGGCTCTCCTGCTCCGTCTCGAGTGGCCGGGCAAAGGCATTGTCCGACGCGGCGCCGGGCGTACAGTGGTCCAATGATGGTACTTAAGGGGGGGGGGGGAAGGTTCAAAAGGAAAATCGATATTTATGTTTTTAAATGGTAATAATTATCTAGAATGTTTATGATTCAATAACAATATGTAGAATTATATAATGTAACGTACATTACATTACTCAAAACAACATCCGGCTCTCTATCAATACCAGTACTGTAATTCCACTTCCATTCTTCTGTTACATAACATTTTTGGAAAGGACAGTTTAAACATTTTAGGACAATATTGTATACAATGGTATATAATATAACGAATTTAGTTCGTTCTGAAACAATTAATGTTAACAAATAGGTAGTTTAGTTTGAGAATGTCGTGTCTTCGTCATTTTCAGTATCTTTTCCATAATCTTTAGTTTGCAAATTCCTTTACTCATCCCATGATGGGGGGCTATTTGTCAATTCTCAGAATTCTTTTTATCACGCAGGTTCTCGAGTCCCAAAGCGTCCTAATATATCTGTCGGTTGAACTTTTTAACAAATTGCCGTTCTTTCGAACACCCTAAACACTTTGCCATTGTTCCAGTATCTACAAAAGGAAACTTTTCTTCCCAAACCGATAAAAAGTTAACGGGGGTAGATAGTCTGCCACTCATGTTGCCTGAAACACCGGCAATGGCCCACTGCCAAGGTTTTCGTCACCGGCCACCGCAGTCTGTCCTGTTGCCTGGCCGCCAAGATCGCCCCACCCATCGCCACTAGATTTCTTCTTTTCGGTGTACGTCAATGATGGGACAGCGCCGTTGGGGCCGTCCTCACCGCCGAAACATCAGGTCGTGTGCGCCGGAGCATTGCGTCGCGCGCTCTTTTGTTTTGCTTTAAATACGCGAGACATTTTGAGCATGTGCTCGGACAATGTTTACTGCAGGCTGGAGCCCGGCACTTGTGTCGGCTATAAAGTTAGTAGTTTTACCCCTAGTTTTTTTTCCACGTCCCTTCAGACTTCCGTCTCGCAATCTATAGGTTCTTCGCTCTGCCACGCTGTTCGGGCTTATAATCTTTCACCATTTACCGGCGCCACCGCTCTTCGTTGCAGCTGGCGCCGTGAGAAAAGGCAATTGCTCCCTGGTAGCTTGGCGCAAAATCAATTAAGTTGTATCATTGTAATATAGACGTCGCAACGCCCACTTCCTCCACTCGTAATCAACAGTATGTTGTCGCGTATGCGTAGCATTTTGGCTTCAGATAGAAACGCGCATATTATTCTCTATCTGATTTCCAATTAATTTAAGTATATTGTGATGCTATTATGACTCCCTAGAGTAATTCTAGGGCGATAGGCAAGAGACGAATAAGTCATAAAACGCAATTTTTCAGAAGTGAATTAGTGTTTATTTCTATCAATACACGGTAATACTGATTCCCAAGAGTAGAATAATAGTCATTTCGAATCAGTATATATAATCAATAAATATTAGAAACTTCTAGAGCATTTTGGGTGGTCAACGGTCAACGATTTGGCGTTGAACATTCGTGGGAAATTTCAGTTAACGGAGATACACCCACGTACATTCTGACAGCGCCCCTAACGTAGGTGGCGAACCTTCAGGAGTCGATGAGTACAGGAGACTGCCAAGGAAAATGATACTAATATACTTTGATCTATTATTTTACCGTGAGAGATGGCTCAGGGGATGAATTATGTCGCTGCAGTCCCTCTGACCGAGAGGTCGTAGGTTTGAGTCCCGGCTGTGGCAGGATTTTCGACACTAGCTTGTCAGCTAGGTCGAATTCTATCACTTTCTGGAGAAGCAGTCTAGCAGCCGGCTGCCCTAATTGGTAGTTTTCCATAGTTTCTCCGATCAACACCAGGCGAATGCCGGAGCAGTCCTTATCCTATCCTCACCCGTAACTCACTCTAACATGCACTACACTACCACACATGCTGGGAGACCGGTCGGGAGCGTAGTGCTTGTCCCGGCTGGGAAGGTTCCCCTCAGGTGGCAAATACCTGGTTGGGGAAAATCTCGCTAGCCAACGGTGGGTCGGCGCCGGATCTCGCCATACAGCGGAGGAAGACCACCGCCACCTCCACAGAGAGAAAAACATGCACTGCATTTACGGGACTAACGACACCAGTAGTTGATGCGCCGGGAATCCTAACAATCAATATTTTTATTCAACGTTTACTACAATAATTGCTCCAAGTGGCGTCCATTAGATTCGATGCACCTTCTCGAAAATGGCTGGTGTAATCTGGATGCAGTTAGGTTGCAGCTAAAATTCTGGCCCCTAGATCGTATTCTGACGCCCTCTGGCGTCTCAAATAGCAGCGGTTTCATTTGACCGCAAAGAAAATCATGGCGTTCCAAATCAGGCAATATCGGAGGGACGCCTCTAGACTCGTCAGCCATATGCCGTATATGAAGCAGATATTCCTAAACTGTGGCGGAGAAGTGTGCCAGGTTGTTTTGTTAGAGGCACATCCCCTAGTAAATTCGGCTGCGCATCCTGTAGAAACATGTGGCGTGAAGACAAAATGTACGCCATTGTCAAATGATTTCCGATTATCGCTGTACACATATTAACACAGAAAAGAACCTGGTGTCGGTTGGTGAACGTGCTGTCAGGACGTGACTTTCAGGAGTTCGAAATTCCAGAGTCCGACGTCACTGAAGAAAACATTAGGAAACTCCGGGTTAACGTGCGCCACAGAAGCCACCTACGGTACTACGTAGGAGCCGCAATGTCTTCCGAGCTCAAGTATTAGTACATTTTGTAAATAGGAGTAGTCTCGCTTTTCACGTCCGTGGAGAATGAACTTTTCTCGTAAGGGAGATCGTGAGCAAACGCTGGCGCTGTGAATCGACAAACGGGTGCCACTGGTGATGTAAAAGCTTCTGCGAGGGCAGCGACCCCAAGGTACCAGGTGACGGGACAGAAGAAGACGACTTCGGCAACAGTGAGATTACAACAGGTCCCCTCCGACCGGGAGAAGGTTCCAGACGACCCGCCCTTACTCTCTCTCTCTGTCTCTCTCTCTCTGTCTCTCTCTCTGTCTCTCTCTCTCTGTCTCTTCCTCTGTCTCTCTGTGTAACTTCCTGTCGCTCTCTGTCTCTCTCTCTGCCTTTCCCTCTGTCTCTCTTTGTCTCTCTCTCTCTCTCTCTCTCTCTGTCTCTGTGGCGTTGTGTGGCAAACGCTACAGGTACCTGGCGCTGCTGTGATGGGGGAAGGAAATGGGTATGTGACAAAGACACTTAAATTACTGTGTAAAGAAGACTAAGAAGAATTGCAAAGTAAAGTTTAATTAATTTGCATGTTTCAAGTTAGCGCATTGCGATTTTCGGCCTAAATATATTCAAAATTAATGAATTGAAGTACATTACCCGTTTGTCAAGATATTTAAATCTTTTATTCAATTACCATTACCGATTCCAGTAAAATAAGATAAAAGAATGTGTGAAAGGAACAAACCCTCAGACCCGTAAAGGAACATAACGATAATGCCAACAATTCGGCAGGACGAGTTTGCATCACAATTCACACACACTCTCTCACATTCTCTCACTCTCACTCACAGTATCTCTCACTCATTCTCTCTCTCACTCACTCATACTCTCTCACTCTTACTCTCTCACTCACTCTTACTCTCTCACTCACTCTTACTCTCTCACTCACTCTTACTCTCTCACTCACTCTTACTCTCTCACTCACTCTTACTCTCTCACTCACTCTTACTCTCTCACTCTTACTCTCTCACTCTTACTCTCACTCACTCATACTCTCTCACTCACTCATACTCTCTCACTCACTCATACTCTCTCACTCACTCATACTCTCTCACTCATACTCACTCGCTCGTACTCTCTCACTCGCTCGTACTCTCTCACTCGCTCGTACTCTCTCACTCGCTCGTACTCTCTCACTCGCTCGTACTCTCTCACTCGCTCGTACTCTCTCACTCGCTCGTACTCTCTCACTCGCTCGTACTCTCTCGCTCGCTCGTACTCTCTCGCTCGCTCGTACTCTCACTCGCTCGTACTCTCTCACACGCTCGTACTCTCTCACTCGCTCGTACTCTCTCACTCGCTCGTACTCTCTCACACGCTCGTACTCTCTCACTCGCTCGTACTCTCTCACTCGCTCGTACTCACTCTCACTCGCTCGTACTCACTCTCACTCGCTCGTACTCACTCTCACTCGCTCGTACTCTCTCACTCGCTCGTACTCACTCTCACTCGCTCGTACTCACTCTCACTCGCTCGTACTCTCTCACTCGCTCGTACTCTCTCACTCGCTCGTACTCTCTCACTCGCTCGTACTCTCTCACTCGCTCGTACTCTCTCACTCGCTCGTACTCTCTCACTCGCTCGTACTCTCTCACTCGCTCGTACTCTCTCACTCGCTCGTACTCTCTCACTCGCTCGTACTCTCTCACACGCTCGTACTCTCTCACTCGCTCGTACTCTCTCACTCGCTCGTACTCTCTCACTCGCTCGTACTCTCTCACTCGCTCGTACTCTCTCACTCGCTCGTACTCTCTCACTCGCTCGTACTCTCTCACTCGCTCGTACTCTCTCACTCGCTCGTACTCTCTCACTCGCTCGTACTCTCTCACTCGCTCGTACTCTCTCACTCGCTCGTACTCTCTCACTCGCTCGTACTCTCTCACTCGCTCGTACTCTCTCACTCGCTCGTACTCTCTCACTCGCTCGTACTCTCTCACTCGCTCGTACTCTCTCACTCGCTCGTACTCTCTCACTCGCTCGTACTCTCTCACTCGCTCGTACTCTCTCACTCGCTCGTACTCTCTCACTCGCTCGTACTCTCTCACACGCTCGTACTCTCTCACTCGCTCGTACTCTCTCACTCGCTCGTACTCTCTCACACGCTCGTACTCTCTCACTCGCTCGTACTCTCTCACTCGCTCGTACTCACTCTCACTCGCTCGTACTCACTCTCACTCGCTCGTACTCACTCTCACTCGCTCGTACTCACTCTCACTCGCTCGTACTCTCTCACTCGCTCGTACCCTTTCTCACTCGCTCGTACTCTCTCACTCGCTCGTACTCTCTCACTCGCTCGTACTCTCTCACTCGCTCGTACTCTCTCGCTCGCTCGTACTCTCTCGCTCGCTCGTACTCTCTCGCTCGCTCGTACTCACTCTCGCTCGTACTCTCTCTCGCTCGTAGTCACTCTCTCTCTCGCTCGTACTCACTCTCTCTCTCGCTCGTACTCACTCTCTCTCGCTAGTACTCACTCTCTCTCGCTCGTACTCACTCTCTCTCACTCGTTCTCTCTCTCACTCGTTCTCTCTCTCTCACTCGTTCTCTCACTCGTACTCACTCGTTCTCTCACTCGTACTCACTCGTTCTCTCACTCGTACTCACTCGTTCTCTCACTCGTACTCACTTGTACTCACTCGTTCTCTCACTCGTACTCGCTAGTTCTCTCACTCGTACTCACTCTCTCTCTCACTCGTACTCACTCTCTCTCACTCGTACTCACTCTCTCTCACTCGTACTCACTCTCTCTCACTCGTACTCACTCTCTCTCACTCGTACTCTCTCTCTCTCGTACTCACTCTCTCTCACTCGTACTCACTCTCTCTCACTCGTACTCACTCTCTGTCTCACTCGTACTCACTCTCTGTCTCACTCGTACTCACTCTCTGTCTCACTCGTACTCACTCTCTGTCTCACTCGTACTCACTCTCTGTCTCACTCGTACTCACTCTCTGTCTCACTCGTACTCACTCTCTGTCTCACTCGTACTCACTCTCTGTCTCACTCGTACTCACTCTCTGTCTCACTCGTACTCACTCTCTGTCTCACTCGTACTCACTCTCTGTCTCACTCGTACTCACTCTCTGTCTCACTCGTACTCACTCTCTGTCTCACTCGTACTCACTCTCTGTCTCACTCGTACTCACTCTCTGTCTCACTCGTACTCACTCTGTCTCACTCGTACTCACTCTGTCTCACTCGTACTCACTCGTACTCACTCTGTCTCACTCGTACTCACTCTGTCTCACTCGTACTCACTCTGTCTCACTCGTACTCACTCTGTCTCACTCGTACCTACTCTCTCTCACTCGTACTCACTCTCTCTCTCACTCGTACTCACTCTCTCTCTCACTCGTACTCACTCTCTGTCTCACTCGTACTCACTCTCTGTCTCACTCGTACTCACTCTCTGTCTCACTCGTACTCACTCTCTGTCTCACTCGTACTCACTCTGTCTCACTCGTACTCACTCTCTCTCACTCGTACTCACTCTCTCTCTCACTCGTACTCACTCTCTCTCACTCGTACGCACTCTCTCTCTCACTCGTACTCACTCTCTCTCTCACTCGTACTCACTCTCTCTCTCACTCGTACTCACTCTCTCTCCCTCGTACTCACTCTCTCTCACTCGTACTCACTCTCTCACTCGCACTCACTCTCTCTCTCGCACTCACTCTCTCTCGCACTCACTCTCTCTCGCACTCTATCTCTCGCACTCACTCTCTCTCGCACTCACTCTCTCTCGCACTCACTCTCTCTCGCACTCTCTCGCACTCACTCTCTCTCGCACTCACTCTCTCTCGCACTCACTCTCTCGCACTCACTCTCTCTCGCACTCGCACTCTCTCTCACTCGTACTCTCACTCTCACACTTACTTACACACTCACTCACACACTCTCACACACCCACTCTCACACTCACACTCACTCACACACCCACTCACTCACACACCCACTCACTCACACACCCACTCACTCACACACCCACTCACTCACCCACTCACTCACACCCACTCACACTCACTCACCCACACTCACCCACTCACACTCGCCCACACTCACTCACTCACCCACTCTCACTCACTCACCCACTCTCACTCACTCACCAATTCTCACTCACTCACCCACTCTCTCTCACTCACTCACCCACTCTCACTCACCCACTCTCACTCACTCACCCACTCTCACTCACACACCCACTCTCACACTCACATACCCACTCACTCACACACCCACTCACTCACACACCCACTCACTCACCCACTCACACACCCACTCACTCACCCACTCACACTCGCCCACACTCTCACTCGCCCACACTCTCACTCGCCCACACTCTCACTCACCCACTCTCACTCACTCACCCACTCTCACTCACTCACCCACTCTCACTCACTCACCCACACTCACTCACTCACCCACTCTCACTCACTCACCCACACTCACTCACTCACCCACTCTCACTCACTCACCCACTCTCACTCACTCACCCACTCTCACTCACTCACCCACTCTCACTCACTCACCCACTCTCACTCACTCACCCACTCTCACTCTCACACTCACCCACTCACACTCACCCACTCACACTCACACTCTCACACTCACACTCACTCACACAGGGTGTCCGGGGAGGAAACATCGAAACTTTGAAAAAAAGCTATTAAAACAATTTTAAACATATTTTGTGAAATAAACTACTGGGATATTCCGAATGGTTGAGCCGCAATTAGCACACAAAAGTTGGTTTGAAATAATACTTACTATGCATTGCAAAAGCATAGAAACAATCCAGAAACATGGAAATTTTTTATTATTTACAAAAGCAATTAATTTATTTGTTCAGAAAGAAAAATTAACACAAATAAAAAAACATCCAATTTACACAAATTGACTGCTCTCTTAATTTCTGGGTTAATTTTGTTTTTTGTTTACAACTTTGAAAATCCTGATAGATTCTGAATCTCTCAAACAGCATGCCCAATCGCATAATGCAAGTGCAAAGTTTTCAAATATTAAGATCTTTGTTCCATTTACTTTATCGAAGAAACAGACCTACTGTGAAGTAAATTTTGCTGGAATGAATGCGTTTTAAACTGAAAATTTGAAGGAACTTTTATATATTTTATTGTAAGGCTAAAATTTGATTTTTTGTTTTGTTTTGAAGAAGCCTTCATACAAAAAATTTGATTTTATGTTTATAATTTGATTTTATGTTTCAGGTGAAGTCAATCAGTGTAGTAATGCCAGTAGTGGAACAGTTCTACCGTGGGGTGCACACAAAGAACGGTCTCCATACCCTGCATGTGTCAATATTGACATGAACATACGACCTGGAGAGTTTGTAATGAGAACTCTCTTTGCTGATTTTACTGTACAGACCGAGAGGAAAATGGAAGCTGTCATGGCCGAACCTCTGGTATATAATAGCTTCTGTCATCTCGCTATCTGAATTGCTACACTATTTTTAAGGATTTCCAAAATGAAAATGTCCCATGCGTCTAGGTCAAATTACTATTCCATATTGAAAATCTGTTAAATCCTGTTGTGGGGATATAATCACGTCAGACACCTTTTCACATGAATCACTTGAGTACAAATGAAAACTTTGGCCTTTTATATCTTTTGTATGTGATACTACTACCATCTGTATATTTGCATATTGCTATCCTATGAATTTTGTCCTTCAGTGTATTTTTATTCCCTGCACAAATATTAATGAGTAATAGTTACATATTATTTCCCTGAATTTTGAAGTATTTGCATAGAAATTATGCATTCTTTGATAATTCAATTGTGTAATTGATAAAACAAAGAGGACTTAGCAAACCTGTACATGTTTCTGGTCATTAAGGCAGTATATACATTATGTGATCAAAAGTATCTGGACGTGTGGCTAAATATGACTTACCAGTTTGTGGCGCCCTCCATCAGTAATGCTGGAATTAAATAGGGTGTTGGCCCACCCTTAGCTTGCCTTGATGACAGCTTCCACTCTTGCAGGCATATTTTCAATCAGGTGCTGGAAGGTTTCTTTGGGAATGGCTGCCCACCCTTCATGGAGTGCTGCACTAAGGAGAGGTATTTATGTAGGTTGGTGAGGCCGGGCACGAAGTAGGTGTTCCAAAACATCCCAAAGGTGTTTGATTTGATTCAAGTCAGAACTGTGCAGGCCAGTCCATTACAGGGATGTTATTGTTGTGTAACCACTCCACCACAGGCCATTGCAGAATGAACAGGTGCTCGATCATGTTAAAAGATGCAATTGCCATCCCTGAATTGCTCTTCAACAGTGGGAAGCAAGGTGTTTAAAACATTAACATAGGTCTGTGCCATGATAGTGCCACACAAAACAAGAGGTGATAGCCCCCCTCAATGAAAATCACGACCACACCATAACACCGTTTTGGACATGTCCAGATCCGTTTTGATCACATAATGTACGTCCAGGACATCTGCAATCTAGTTGAATAAAACACTGTATATTCTCCAAAATGATATACTCCAATCGATCTGGTTGATGTCGTGGCCCCATGAATTTGAAACTGATATTTTAATTTTGGGGAATACTTTAAATGAAGCCCCTTGGACATTTTAAAAATTTTCAAAAAAGGGCTCCCTTATTTTTGATTAAATTTTGTTGTTGGATAGTGTTTAGGACATTTAAGAGAATCATTTTCAATCATCAAAGGTCTCATTTTCGTTGAAAACTCTAAATTTAAAATTTGTTTTGGCGTCGTCCTACAACTACAATTATAAGTTAGGTATTTTTTCCCTTCATGAAATCTGTTCCTTAAAGATAGATTTTGAAATAAGATTATATACATGTTTTGGAAAATTTAAGTACTTTTCCCATAATTTTGCTAAAAAGTATGTGCTGTATTAGCATCACTAGTTTTTATTGAATTAGAATTTTGATTGTTCATCTACGATGAAGTTATGTAACTATCATTCATCTCAGTGTATATAATAATAATAATAATAATAATAATAATATAATAACAATAATTAGTAATAATAATTAATAACAATAATAATTAATAATAACAATGAATAATAATAATAATTAATAATAACAATGAACAATAATAATTATTATTAATAACAATTAATAATAATTATTATTAATAATTAATAATAATAATTAATAATGATGATGATGATGATGATGTAAGAAACTTATTTCATTTTAAACATTAATATATACTTTCCAATTTTTCGTTTGCACAATTTTTGTTGGTAAGGAAACTTGGGGGACGTTCATGTTTTTTACATGAAGGACAAATTTTAAAGTTGTATAATTCATGATCTATTAAAGGCAACAATTTAAGAAATACACTACAGTTTTTCAAATTTATCATAACTTATATAAAATGGATATTACATTTTTTGCACACCTGTGCAAGTAACCCAAGCCACTACACCATGTTACACTTTGGGATAACCAGTGTACCTTGAGACTGGCGAAAAAATGTAAAATATACTCTTAAGTCAAGGAGAAAGAAAGAATGAATTTATTTTAGAACTCCATTAATAACTAAATATATTCATAGTTTTAGAGTTTAGAACTTAATGAATATATTATGTGTTTTCCTAATGAATTAAGAAATTGTACAAATTAAATGAAAAGGTGAGTTTATTTCATCAAGTGCCCACAGTAAAGTTTTAGTCCATAGGCATTTTGTAAGCACTGAACTTAACAGCAGATGTCAGAATATGTACTTTTGACGCTCTGATTTTTCTGCAGTGGTTCGTGATGGCAGTTTGCAAATTAATTTCTTCATTATCAACTTCACACATTTTCTTGTTTTGTTAAACAAAAGTATTACTTCCCCTTTTAACAAGGTATTTCACTTCATAAACAATACCCACTTTTTTCACAACTTGAAACAACTTTTAACAAGTCATAAAAACGTTTTTACCACCTACTTGTAAAATGTAATCCCTTTCTTTAACTGCAGTTTCTATTTCATGATCCAACTGAATTCCTTTTTATTTCTGTGAAAAAATTTTTAGACGAGTTCATATCATAATATTTATAGGACAACATTAAGGTCATTTGTTTGTCCACAGAGCCAAAATTTTTACTAAACATTCCTTTTTTCTTTATAACATACATTTTTCTCTTAGCAGGAACCAATTGTCTCTATTTTTTTGGCGTTTGTCTCCTCTTTTCACGTGTGACTGTTAGAATTCTACCTCTTCTTCACTGGCTTCGTGTTTGGGGGAAGCTTTGGGATATGACAGAATCATTTGTGTAATAAGATAACCTGTTTGCTTACAATTTGAAGGAGACTGTATGTACTTTTGAGCATTAAAAAGACATGCTTCAAGAGAAGTTGTGCTAATCTTCTGTACATTTCTTAATATTTCCTCAGACTGGTCTTTGCCTGTAACTTTGTTTTGATCGACTATTTGACAATCTGTTATGTACAATGCCAGAAATTCATCATCTTTATATGTTTTCATTAGTATACATGCCACATACAACCCATAAATCCTACTTCTCTGCAGCCTCATTTACTCTCAGCTTTCCTTGCAATATTTCATTTACAGCACTCTCCAATGCTCTTGGGTAGACCTTCTTCTGAGTCTTGCCCTCTTTGCTGTGAGGCATAGTACAGGGAAACAAATACTCCTGCAAATATAATGAACTGGATCTGCGATTGTCTTTTAAAACAAGTGTGTCAGTGTGAAAAAATGTTGAAAAGAACTAATACTACCACCATGTAAAGTGCATTTCAAAGTTATAATTAACACTTTAACATTAACAAAACACAAACAAGAGTAATAAAAATATAATAATTTGAAAAGATAATAACAAATCATTTACTTGCCACAAGTAGATTTTTATTTTTGTAAACAGCATAAACAAAACTTGTGGTAGCACCACCAGGATTTCTAATCTGTTTTCTAGAGGCATACAACATGACTGTTGACCTGATATCTACTTGATGTCAGTGGAATGCAACTTGTTCCATGGTACAATATCTTCCCCTACATTATTTGTTCTAGATTGTGGGACATTTGATTGATCAGAAATCTACTTTTTCATTATAAAACTACCAATTGTTTGCCTTCCAGTTTCTTCTTCAATGCATTTCTTTCTTTTGATTCTTCTTGTTTCAGAGCCAGGTGGATAAGACCATTTCATTATATGTTTTATAATAACCTATCAAATTATCCTTATTAGCATATTCAATATGTTAAACCATTTGTGAATTATAAAGCCATGTATACTTGCTATTTACTTATTTCTCTTTGTACTTTTTATGTTTGAAGTAATTAACATTCCACAGTAAATGTTACATCTATCTGAAATCAGTCTTGAACTTTTTACGCTACAACCTTTGAAATAATGCCCAGCCAAGATCATTTTCAAACAGGACTTCTGTGTTTACATAATCCAATGTGACAGCAATTAGGGAGCAACTAATTCATCAGGCTTTCCGACACCGTATTTTAAAATAGATTAAGTAGATCATCTCTCCTTGCAACAGAAATAACTTATAGTGATTAATTTGCATGAATGTCAATGGATTTTTAACTTGTATTTCTGATTCAACAGGAAAAAACAATTTCTAAAATACTTCAAAGAGGAGAGGATGCACAATTTGACCAGCTGTTAACTGCATTTGGATCCATGGCCGAACATTGCTTGCCGTCTATTCTTCGATCACTGTTTGCATGGTATGACAGACAAATTAAAGATGGTTGCGGCATTGAACAAAAGAAAGTGGACCTGAAAGGCAAAATGTAAGCATATGGAAACGTTAATGATTTTGCTACTGATGTCTGAAGCAAAGTTCTTTTTTATGCATTGTTGAAATGTCACCGAGATATAAAGTGTTTAATATTGTAATGTATTTTAGCCGTTACACTGAGCGTTCCAAATGTTTCTCCACAGTGGCTGCTCCACTCCACTCCACTCCACTCCACTCCACTCCACTCCACTCCACTCCACTCCACTCCACTCCACTCCACTCCACTCCACTCAGTTTTGTTCAGAAAGGGCATAGTGAGAGGGCCTGAAAATCTTTTAGTCATCGGTTCCTTCCTTCATCTCTCTCCCATTTCACTCTGTGAGTGGCTTGTTGCAACACACTGAATCACAATTTCAGTTCCGAATCAAGCGAGTATTCGCTGTGTATACCCGACAATAACTAGTACTTCTCCCTACTGAATGACACCAGAGCGGAATTAATCCACAACCAATATAAGCATTTATTTAAGGACTCTACCCAAGATGTTCCCCGAATCCCAGAATATAGGTTTTTAATTTTTTTTAAAATATCATACAATGTGTTTGTAAAATTATTTGTTAAAGTCATCTGTAGGAAAAAGTTGGGATTTAATATTTTTAAATATTTGATAATTATTAAATATTTGATAATTATTAAATTAGTCTAACCTTAAGATCACATTTGTTTGTAAATTTTGAAGAATTGCTTCCAGAGATCTCTCCACATGAGTTTTTAGTTAGGTGGGGTTGCAACATCCAAATCAGTCCGTGTCATACTCACGGTCCGTGTCAACGATTTTTGACATTAACTAAATAGCAGTGGTATGCACTCAACCCCAGCATCCCTGCAGTAATGGGGTTAAGCTAAAATGAGAATTTGATGAATTTTGAGAATAAAAATTACAATGAACCGTATGTCACATGATAAAATATATTGCACCCACTGTTCACTCTACTGCTATCTGTGCAGCGGCCTACTGCTTCTGCAATGCTCTAATACTAGCTGTGACATCTTCGCTGGGCCTGGGTGTCGTGCGTGTCGACTCTCTGGGCCAGAGGCAGGCGATTGGGAAGAAGCCACTGTTAATAATGCACTGCTCTAGCTAGCTGGGGATGGATGATGTTTCTCCCCCTCTCACTGCTTCAAGGCCAGGCCTCACCTGGCTCGTCCTGTCTGTGAACGTGATTACTCATAAGCCAGAGCTACCACAATGCAAAATTATTTTAAATGAAATGTTTTGTTAGTATAAATTAACGTACCATTTGTTGAGAAGTTTATAAGGTATAAAATGATTATTGGGCTTGTATTTCTCCCTAAATGTAATGAGAGTAAACCAGAATGCTCAATAGAGACTTGATTAATTTTTCTGAGGTAGAAAGTTCTGATTCTCATGTGATCAGATCCCTAGAATCCTTGAATTTGTGAATAGCATAGTGTATTCTTAGAGAATCAATGTGTGTGTCAGGGCGTTACGCTATGGTGATCCATTATAGTGTTTGTGACGTGTTGTCGTGTTTACTCGTTGTTTCATGAGGTTTTGTAGTAACTTTGCAGAGTAGTAAAAATGCTTTGTGTAACGAGTTAAAGAAATAATTCTGTGTAGTATGTCTTCCAGTGAGTGTATAATTGATGATATTTTGAGAAGACTATTTTCAACGAGATAGTTCCATGAGAAGGATCACGCAATTGAAAATGGTAGGCCAACAACAGCATTGGCACAATTACAGCAGATAACGAAAAAATTGGAATAGAGGGGGTGGGAAGCTGGTTGGCCGCTAGCAGCTGGAGTATACACAGTAATTACTGCACGCCCCTACTAAATAGATAAAGCAAGTGATTGTACTGAAAATCCTGCATACAGAAAGCAGAGAAAGGTCTCTGTTGACTAGACACATTAATCCTGTTATGTAATATTATCCCGTAATTAATTATCCAAAAATATGACAAAAATATTATCTGCCTGGAAGACGGAGAGAACAAGCAAGTCACAGTGGATAGGCAATAGTACCCTCCTCTTTGAATCAATCTTCCAAAAACTGTCTTTAAAGTATTCCATGTGGCCTGAGTGGCAACCCTTGTTTCCACGGATGCCCTAGATGTTGAGGATCACAAAACAGGGTTTCCACACATCTCTATGCAATGTTTATATATTTGTATAAAAGGTCAACATTGACTGCGGAGAGACGTTCTCAATGCATTTCTAGAACAAGAATTGTAATTATCTCAGTAGATAAAATTTAAGTTTGGTTAAATTCATACTGTGACAGACTGTTGATCTAAACTCTGTTATTGAGTCTATATTTTGTCTTTTAAAGTGCATAATGTTTTGCTTTTATATTTCAGCATTGAATCCACTGAACGCAGTGAAGCTGATTCTTTATTAGAGCGTTGTGATCTTGCTGTGGAGTTCATTTTTTGCCTGATGCTTATTGAAGTTCTGAAACAACTACCGTTCCACCCAGGACAGGATGATCTAGTTAATCATGTGGAGAATTTGGCTTTTCGACACTTCAAGTATCGAGAAGGGTAAGAAGGATCAATATATTTTTGTTTTATTTTCATATGAAGGTTGTGATCGCCAGGTACATTGTTAATATCTTATTTGGCATTGTTACACTAGGGAAGAAATTGAAAATGTTTAAATAAAAATAACAGTAAGAAATCATCTGCATGTATTTAATTGAAATGGGACTCATAGATTAGTTGAAAATGTGAACAAATTCAAACAATTAATTTTCAGATCGATTTGCATACCCTACTTTTTTCTTACTTTTAGAGGCTACTTTACTACTTTACTTCATGGGTAATTCATATAACATGCCCCTAGAATATTGTGAAAATTTTCTCAGAAAATGCTCCAGATTATTTTTTTAATATGTTTGCTGGAGACATCAATAACTCTTACATAGTAAAAGCTCAGTTTCCAATATCTCTTGAAAGAGTTCATGGAAAGTATAGGTCGCAGGTGATTGGACAAGATGCTGGAAGCTTGAGGTTGTCTCCGTGTAACTCTTGTTTGTAATGCTAACCATGGAGAGACTTAGTGACTGTGCATAAGTACGTAGTGTTTATCCCAGAATGCTTCCTTTGGCTTCGGCCTCTTCTAGACGGGAAGTTGGGAGCTAACTTGCTCCCGATCAATAGTTTTGTACTAGGTCTGTGACTGAACTCCAGGGTGAGTTGGTGGGTGTCTTAGTGTCCACCTGCTAGTGTGAGGCGGGAATGGAGCCTTGGTCCTCCCTGTTATATCCCTGTGGCAACCCTAATGTCCCAATGGGGTGTCCCCTTGTTTGAACCCATGGTGGGTTGAACAAACACTAGAAAACTAGAGAGATTGCCTTCTTCATGATAAGGTTTGTATCCACCCTAGTTTGTTTGACCAAAGGAATCCTGCGGATTTTGCGACATAAAATGAAAATTAATTAAAGTCATTCTTCAAAACACAAGGAATATAAGAAATGAACACGATCGAGCAGAAAAAAGGAGAAAAAATCCCCACTTGCACTCTGATACTTACTTTTTGGGTGCGCCCATTAGTGCCAAACCTCTACTGCATGCCAGACAATCCCCTATTCCTCAGGTGTGGTAAAGCATCGCACGGGAAAACACCATGGTCATCACCCCTTGCCGTTATCTGTTATGTTAATCATGCAGGAAAATCGAATTACTTACCAATCATTATCAAGGGGAGGAAAATTCAGGAAATCAATGTGACTAATTATTTCATTTCAGGAAGCAAGAAGGAGATGCCAAGTAAATCGCCCCGTGAATATGTCTCGAACTTTTCTGACTGCGCCAAGTTAGCCGATGAAGGGAGCGAGCATCCCAATGGAGCTTGCTGCCCCTTTGATGGCCAACCCAAAGTGCCTGGTGCTCCCTTTAAACCTCCATATGGGATCTGTTCCAAGAAGTAGTAAGGTTATGCCTCACTGCCTGCTTAATCCCTTGAAGTACACGAATGCCAAAACGTTGTCCTAGCAAAAATGTTCGTTTGCCACAACGTCGACACTCCCGGGACAATTCTGCTCTGGAAGCTTCTGTTGGCAGACCACCATTACTTCGTGCCAAACAGGCCACCCCACTAAAACAAACACAACTCACACTAAAAGCGATGGTCATTCACGTGTGTCCTCTGACATGTCAAGCGTTAGTCAGGATTCAGCTGCGGAGGAGGCCTCTGACTGTGCCAACCACCCTGCCATTTTGAATGAACAACGGGCGAAGAAAGGTACAAGACACAAAAATTTCAATGGATCTCCTTTCGTGGAATGCTTAATTTGTGCACGCACAATAGGAAGTTCTCAGACCAGTAGTAGTCTGCTATTTCCCCCTCCATTGTGTCTGCAGCAAATGTTTTTATATAGACATGCTTTATTCCTCTGACATTTTCATAGTTATAGATTTGATGTTGATGATGAGGCTAATGGCGGTGTCACCTTGATGTCGCGATGGCACCCTTGTGGATTTATATGGGAGTGAACATTACCCAACCCCATTGCATATCGGTGTTTGCATTCCATCTCCCGCTCAACCCCCTCATTGGATATTTCAATGATCGGACTGTTCCGAGTTTGGCAGACCCTTTGCCTGAGTGATGGACCTTTTGAGAACATCGATACAATGACCTCTCATTTCACCAAAGCTGTAATGTCGCTTACACAGTTACCATTTCTATAATTTCTGATAGTATGAGATGCCCTTAAGTACCATGGTGGAACTCAGATTGTGTGAATGTGACTACGGCCTGGAAGACGGCAGCAGCCAAGCTGAACCGTTATCCTATAGATGAAAACCTCGAAGAAAACAATGACAAGCTCAAGTGAGAAGAATCATGTGCGAAAGAAAGTCCACTTCTTGGGGAGCCTAAATATCTCTTCTTACATACCACACCCCTCCAAATGCTGACTGGATGAAAAAAAAACACGGAAAATTAAAGGAACCCTCGCTTCATTGGCACTTCCCGAGCTTTTAGTGGGTGGACAACTGCAAACATCTCCAAAAAGTAACCTAGGTGGTTGCCTTTCATTATGCGACGATTTTGATCTCATCATACTACACTCCCATCGTTCCTTGGTGCCAAATGTAGAATGGAGTCCTATCCTTGACTTTTCAAGTGATGCTTAAGAAAGCTACAATGCCGTATTCTCTATGGACGAGTTTTCTTTCGTAATAAAGCTATTCAAAATCACCTCCTCTGAACCAGACTAGATACAAAACCTAATGTTAAAACTTCTGCCAATACAAGGTAAACAATTCCACATTTGTCTTTTTAATGGAATCTAGTGCAAATAGTCCATTCTCAAAATATGGCGGGATGCCGTGATCATCCCTTTCTCTAATGAAGGAATGAACTGATCACTGCCATCAAATTATTGACCAACTTCCATTACTAATTTTGTCTGTAAAATTTTCGAACGTGTGGTAACCCTTCGGCAAGTTTGGTACATAGAATCAAGCATTTCCATGGGGATTGAGAACGCACCAACAAACCCACAACCAAATTAGCCACATTAGCATCCCAGATTCCTCTTGCGTTGAGGCAACATTTAGTAGCCTTCTTCAACATTGAAAAATCTTATGACACAACCTAGAAGCATGGCATTGTGCGTACATTATATTCGTTGAGTATTAGGGGGGGCGGCTCCGCTTACTCTTCAGAAGCTTTTGTCCAATAGATTGTTTCATCTACTCCTGGGTGGTAAGGTATCCAGCAGTAACATACTAGAAAACTGTATTACTCAGGGATCAATTCTAAGGCTCACTTTCCTTCACCCTGATGACTCTGCCATCGACAATGCCGTGGCTAGTGCGTTGTATTTTAGAATGGCTTCTATGCATGCCGAAACGTTCGCAACCTGTTGAGGTGACTGTCCTTGTTATGACAACGGGGGGATGGAGAGAAAGCTCTCGTGTGTTTCTTTCTCCATCTTTCATCGTCTTATTTTTCATTTTTTATGTCACCAACATTTTTTTTATCGACCCTGACTTCCTCTGTGGTTGTCTCTGTATGCTGAGCGCCCACCCATGTGTTTGTCATGCATGACAACCCGTGTCAAAGGGAATGCATGACCTGGAAGTGGAGGGGTCTGTGTATGTATTCCCGACTGTCGCCGTGGTTCCCATTGGGTAAACCAATTTTCTACATGTTTGTTGTGTGAACACCAGTGAACCCTGGTGACTGTAGGAAGGTCTCTGCACTTTTAGGTCCCAATACACTTTTTTTTCACCTCAATTTCGACTGAACTTCATGATCACAGGGCGGAACTACTGCAGGGCAGTGCTTATCATCCCCCCACTATATCTCCAGTCAACCGTGGAAACTCAGTGGGCTGTCCCCTTGTTGGACTTCATGATGAGTGAGGAGCACAGAGATAAAACCGCTTTCCTCTTATGGAGCGTAAGACCAACCCGTTGTCCTCTTGCGGAAGGAAGAGGTGATGATTTTGAGAGAATAGTTGACTTCAATAGTTTCTTTCTCAAAGACAATAGACCAAACAAGCCACGTTTCCTTCTTATGGCATACGCCAAGGAAGGACAAACATTTATTAGTGTCATTGCAGTTAATGCGCAAGCCATAGAGGACTCATTTGCTAAGCTCCAAGCAGTCGTTGAACAAAGGAATGGTACCGTTCTCTTTAAAGCATGTACTGACGAGCAAATACAGAATACCCTTACAACTAAGTATATTGCTGGCCTCCATGTGGAAGTGACCACCCACCCCACCATTAACCTTTGTAGGGAGTTGTCAATCATGACTTCCAACCTATATCTGAAGAGGAACTTGTATGTTTTTAAAAGTTAGGGCATCACCAAAGTGTTCGGGATCAAGAGCAAGGAGCATGAGAAAGAGTTCTTCGATCTTGGCGTGTGACAGTATATGCCTATCCATTTGCGCTGCTTCAAGAGTCAGAGGTTTGGCCATACACAACAACGATGCGTGGCAAATAGACCAACATCACTTCACAATGTGAACTGTGAAGGAAACCATGCGGCTAATTCTAATATGCTTTAACTTTCTGAGGGAGAGGTGGATTCAAATGATCTGGGTGACGGAGAAAGTGTCCTTTAGTGAGCCAAATGCTGATACCTGGTGAAGAACCCAGTTGATCTCACTCATTCATTCTCCAGTGCTGTGACCAAAATGGGGAAACCAAATTGCCAAACTTTACCTCTTACTCCCCCAGTAGCACACTTCTGTTGCCAAGTGTCTACTGTACGCTTTCTGAGGAGACATCGCCTCTGCCAGGTGAGAAAATAATAATTCTCACCAAATATTTAAAAAATGCCAAAGAAATCTACTCAGATGACGCCCTTCAAAATGATATCTTCAAGCCCCGACACCTACTCTGATTCCTGAGATTCGCTGTGAGTGATCACTTAAGTTGCAGTGCTCAGGAAGAATAGCTTTTTATTTTTTTTACTTCAGCCCAGCAATTGAAAAAATCTGAAAAAAATTCATAACAATCTGCGTTTTGAGAGGAAGTTTTGAGATTTTTCGTGCCTGTTCCAGTGTTCTAAGGATGATTAAAAAAAAATACTTTTTGCGTTTGAATTTGGCACTAAGAAAATATGAAAATTGTGTTTCTGATAATATAAACTATTTTTAATATTTTTTGAGTTAAAGTAATGTTAAGTTGATGAAAAAAATTAAATTAAAAAAAAGCAATTTTTGGCTGTGGGGGTGGTATTTGGGGGGGGGGGGGCTAATTTAACTCGGGGATTCCTAACCTTTTTTAGATCTTCGATCTCTTTTAAAAGAATCATTCACGCTGTCGACCCATTACATTATTCTATATAACATATCATTCATAACATAGGTCAACAATGTTTTTTGCCAGAAAAGCCAGTAAGTGTTTTTAATAAAGTAAAGTGTGCTGATTTCAAATATGGTTTCAGTTTTCCCTTATCACATACAGTTTCTCGGTAACTTTTATTGTTCTCACAGGACTTGGTGGAAAAAAGTGGAAAGCACTGTTATACTACTTGTAGTTCTCTTATACTGAAATCTGCATGATTTCCCAGACCGATTGTATTTTGGGTGCCCTCTGGGTGATCAAGATAGAAGCTTGTTATATGCAAACCATGTGTATCAGAATTAGAGGATTGGGTGAAAAAAATAAATTGCCATTCCTGTGATTTGGCGTGAGCCAATCAGTCACAATGATGATTGCTGTTTTTGCTGTGTCAGTATTAAATAAAGAGATGGTATGGGGGTAAGGTGAATGGCATGCTACACCTAAGAATCTGCATTCAAATTCCAACACGGGAAAACCGGTTAGCTGGTTAGAAACACTTTTGCAGGTTCATGTATTATTACAATAATTGCATAGCATTAGAAACTGCACATGAGTGTGTGCTATTGTAACACGTCTAGTTTGCAAACAGTATTTGTAAGAAGTGAAGAGAACTGTTCTTCCACTTCTAACAGGCAAGGTCTTATCATTTACATCGGAAAGGAAGGAAGAGAACGGCCTAAAATAAAACCCTGTGGCACCTGTTCAATTTGCAATGAATAGGAAAGATGAGGAAATGTTCCTTGATTGCTATGAGTATCTCTGAGATTGTTTTTTAAGGAATGACAATACCCAATGCCACAAGTTCTTTGCAAAGGTAATTTTAAAAGCAAAATGTTATGATCAGTGATGCCAGATGCTTTTTAAAGATGTAAAAATATTTAAAAAATATGTTGAAAATTACTATATTTGAATGCGTAGTATAGGTTTTAGAAATTTGCATATTGATTGTTGAACTAAATACAATTCTCTCCCATATAAACCTTTATTGTGTGTGAAAGGATGTCAATAGTATTAATTTTTAAAATTGTAATTAGTCCATTTTTTTAAGACCTTTAGCATAATGTAAATAATGGTGTAGAAACTTTACTCCTTTTTTTATATTTTATTTTATTTTGTCCTTTCAGAATTCAGAGTAGCCCAAATGCAGCTAATATTCATATTATAGCAGATCTTTATGCAGAAGTTATTGGTACTCTTGCTCAATCTCGCTTCCTGTCTGTACGCAAGAGATTCACATGTGAGCTTAAAGAACTCAAAAGCAAGGAGCCTAGTCCACACTCTACACAAAGTATAATTTCATTGCTAATGGGAATGAAATTTTTTCGGGTGAAGGTATGTATTCTTAAAGAAGTTAACTGGAATTGTAAATAATATATATTTAAATAGAATCCTTTTTGTGTAGATTAGCATATCACTTGTTTTCTAAATTCCTTCTTTAAAAATTTCTTCTTATTTAAAAAATTGGTTTTTTAACAGTAGAGTTTTGCCTGCCTTTGATTTCAGATAATGTTTGCCAGTTTATGAAATTCAATGCAGGCTAAATAAGGATTGATAATTAGCATTATTTGTTTATTTATTCGCAATGGCAAGAGCGGAAGCTGATATACACACATCACATATCAATAAAAATACTGCATATCAATCAAAAGAAAGAATAGCTAATTTATTAAAATTTAGTTTTTAATTAATAAAAAATTAAAATTAGAAAACGTTAAAAATGGTAACAAAACATTTTTGATTTCCAAAAGGATAAATTAATTTGATAATATGCCTTTTTGTAACTATGAAAATCAACAGAAGCGTGATTAATCACTTCACATCATGTAAAAGGTAGATTCTATAGGAAAATGTCAACCTCATCAATCCTTTAAAGATACCAAGGATACTGTATAGTGTTCTACTTGTATGAATATTTACAATCTAGCCAACTACAAAATTTCCGGAAATCTTCTCATATGGATCAAATCATTTGACACAGAAACAAATCATAATAATATTCTCCAATTATATCACTTAATTTTGGATTCAAAACCAAGGCTTACTCGAAGGTGGCTTAAGAAGTTGTGCCCTTTTTAAACTGATGATAAATAACAATCTTAATTCTACGTGAGCTATCCCAGGCCTTTCTCTATGCTCACTACTTACTTATATGGGCAATCTGCAGAAATATCACTGTTTAGAAGAGTGCTTCACTGAAGCATTGTCAAAACTTTAACTTTAGGCAAAGCACGTTGAAACTCGGAGACAGTGATCATCACAAAAGCTACATATCTGCTTTTCACACTTAGCACTAAGATCCAGACTTGGATCACAACAAAGTTTCTAAATGTTTAGGAGTCTTTAGACCAACAACTCACAGGGAAACTACAACTGTGAAGTCACAATCACAGCCAGCCAATTATATTTCTGAGGCTCATAACCTAGCACGAAATACAGCTTTAATGGTAATCTCTGGGACCACAAAATCCACCGTGATTGACACTGTAGAAGTACAAGTCCAAATCAAACCCCTCCATGGGCTTAGAGAAAAAACAGAACTTTGGTTTTGGGAGTGCTTCAAGTATGTCAACAATCACAGGTGGGAAGGATACCATCAAGCCACCAACAGACACCAATAGATTTAAATAACACCATTAGCCTCTTTTCAAATCTTCTATACAAAATGTGGAATCATTCCTGGAGTACCAGCACTACTAATCACATATCAGCAATTTTTCCACCACCTGCTGGACTACAATCTAAAAAATCATCACATATCCAAGCGTGCGTCATCTGAAGACGAGCTAAGTCAAATCTGCCCTTCATCCCCATCACAAAGAATACCCATGACACCAGTAGTTCCATATCTGTATGAATCATCTGTTCCTGACACAGGAGAAACAGGTTCTGGTTACTTCAGCCATCAATTCTCTTGCTGTCTTGCTACCCACAAGGATCATAACATTCCTGTCTTTCACACAACATGCCCAGACCTATACAATGGTTATTTAGATCACTATACTCCGTGACTGAGTACCTGAAGGTGGGGACAAAAAATAGCCCCTCAATCGTAATGAAAGGAATGTGCTGACAAACTTCATTTTGAGTTACATGTATATAGTTGAATTTAACCATTAAAAGTGAACATAACTCTGTTAATGAAATGATAATGAGAATTATAAACATGTAGGATAGTCATAAGGTCAAAGTCTGCAAGAATTATTGAATCGGAAGATGTGCGGGTAGTCATCTGGATTAGGAAATTTCTCTGCGGTCCGACACAGCGAGTTCCAATTGATGACTTTCTATTCAACTTTCTTTCCAGGTTTAGGTGATGGCTGGCGTCCCTCAGGGAAGCATGTTAGGGTCGCTTTTTTTCCTACTTTTTAGTATGTTAATGATATCGGTACCAAAATTTGATTGACTATCAGCCTGTTTGATGATGGCTGCATTGTGTATCGAAAAATTAGAGGCAAATCTGACATTGATCAGTTACAAGAGGTATATGAATTGACAAAATGGTCCCAGTGGAAATGGAATGAAAGTTATTCCAGATAACAATAAAACAATTAGTTTCATGGATGCTTGAACACATGAAACACTCCACTATTCAATAGGTAGAAATAAAATTCCTTAGACACATAGTTGTAAATATCTGCGCCTAATAATTTGAAACAACTTTAGCTGGACTCTTCATGTAAGATATACTACACAGGTTTGGAAAGCTTTTTGTTTTGCTACATGTATATTACGGAATGATAACAGTAACATGAAGATGCAGGCTTACTTATCTTTGGGTTGTTCCATATTGGAATACAGTGTGACTTGCTGGGATCCTCTTAGGGAAGGTCAGATTAAAGCGTTAAACAGGGTGTAGAAAAAGCGGCTAAATTCATGAACAGAAATAACAAGGGAAATGTCTTGAATCTTTTGAAATATTTGATAATTATTTCCAGTTAATTAGAAATTGTTTTGTGTTACAGATGGTGCCAATTGAAGAATTTGAAGCTTCGTTTCAATTCATGCAAGAGTGCGCTCAGTATTTTCTGGAAGTGAAGGATAAGGATATTAAACATGCTTTGGCTGGTCTTTTTGTGGAAATTCTTGTTCCTGTTGCTGCAGTAGGTTCTTTTGTAATGTAAAAGATCAAGAATCATGCACATTTGTAAATGAATTTATTCACTTACTGTTATAGAATTTCTTTATTTTATCTCTTTTAATTTTCTTATTGTCTTTTATTATCTTATCTGTTTTTAATTAGATGAATACTAGTTTGGTGGTATTTTCACGATTTTGATTTTTGTTTTGTGTCATAAGTACATAGTATTTCACAATCCAAAACTTTTCTGTCAAGTACATGGAATCAATCACAATCATGGTACTTTAAGAGGAATATCATTTATATCATCTGATTATTTGTTTCGTTTCAGACTGTCAAGAATGAAGTAAATGTTCCCTGTTTAAAAAACTTTGTGGAAATGTTGTATTCACAAACTCTGGATATGTGCACGAAGTCAAAACACAGATTGGCGTTGTTTCCTCTTGTTACATGCCTTTTATGTGTTAGCCAAAAAACCTTTTTCTTGCAGAATTGGCATTATTTTCTTGCCATGTGTTTATCTCATCTGAAAAATAGGGATCCTAAAATGTGTCGTGTAGCATTAGGTAAGATATTTATTAATACCTAGAATTCTTGGTATCTGTAATATAAAAGGGGAATGGAAAAAAAAAAGTGTTTGACAATTTCAGTTTAACGTGGTTCATATTATCGGATATCGTGTATATGAGGGAGAGGAAAGGAATTCAGTGAAATTCAAAATGTTAAGGAATTCATTTATTGGTGGTTGGTTGAATCCACTGCATAAACATTCTTTGTAATGTTGACATGATCTACTATTTAAATATATTCTTCAATGTTTGGTTTAGAATTTTCACTCCAAAATCCGTATACATGTATAATAATATTCCAAGGTTCTTAAAACAGGTCTAGAAAAAAATCTGAAGGATAATGTTCACATCAAATATCTTGTTTAACGTAGGTTCACATAAAAGGTTTTTTTAAACTACTACTTGTATTTTATGATGCACTAACATTACTTTGTTTCTCTTTGTATCTATTTCCTTTCTTTTTATATTTTGTAGTGGTGTAATAGTGAATAGTAATTGTGTTACATAAAATGTGTTTGAATGAGTTACATATAGGTGTGAATGTATTGTTTTTTTGCTGTATAATATGTTCAATGCAGATTCTTAAATGGGATCTGTATCATCCCTTTCCATTGTAAAGAATGGTTGAAAATGGAGTGTTTGCACCTTTTGTTTTTCTTGAGCTGTTTTGCTAAACTTCTGGAATTTCTGTGGTAGAGTGACATACATAGTTCATGAGATGGTTTCCCATTTATATGTACTGAATCTTGAGAATTGTTAACTCTTTAAATGATCTGTATTTATTGAGATTTTGCATGAATCATTGTGCTAATTTCACCCGTGATTTATCTGAATATTTATCTTTGGTTTCAAAATATTTTAAGGGTATTTGTGTAGGAGTCATTCTGGGTCAAATTAGCTAGCTATGATATACATTTGAATAAGGCATTGAATATTATTTAATAAAATTTATTTGTTCAAAGTACATTATGTTTTTTACCTTATGTATAAACAATGACTATGGTGACTGATCATCAACCTGGACAAGATTTATACTTGATTATTAGAATCATCATCATCATCATCCCCTAAATTCACAACTAGGTGTCAGTTAATTATAAAATCTTCTGCAGGTTGCAACCAGCTTCCTGAGGAGCAGATTTAGTGACTGACCTTTACAATACTTTGCACAAAATAAGGGCTTGGCCAAAAAATGGGGTATCTTGTACTTCCCAGTTTTTTTGAATGACCTTAGAATTTGGACAAGTTATTAAAGTATTTAATACACTTGCAGAACAAAAACTAGAGCTCCAATAATTATTGAAACAACCTTGGTTTTTATGGTCCATGCCCAGCTGATCTTTATTTCTAAACATGTTAAGGTTAATAAGGTGTTTCTCACCTGCTTGGTTACGATTTTCTAATCATGTGGCACAGCAGCATCAGTTAAACACAGTTTTTTCTTCAAATCCTAGTCAATATCATTAGATTTGATTGCTGCTATTGAATGATCATTTGTTGGTTGTGCAATATTAGACAAAGTTCAACAGATGTCATCTATTTTGGAGAATGTTTGTACCATTGGACCATATTGTTGGAACTATTAGGGCATCATAAATCTATGAAGGAAACTCTTTTCAGTCTTTTCAGATGTTCCAACTTCGCTAGAATTGGATCAACTGAATTGTGATCAATGGTTTCTACCTTTTCCTGACAAATTTGCCAAAAACACCATTACTTCCTATTCTGACTCATTCTTCCCCTTTTCACCCACAGAAATGATTGGTCTTTGTTCATATGGATTTTGTTCATTCTTTTTAAATTATTATCCGATATCTTCAACATTTATTATGTTTCACATTTCATGATACATAAAAGTGTAAATTATACCCAAAAATAAAAATATCCCTTTCGAACTCGGCCTTGAGTTTTTTAAATTCACCAAGGAATATAAATTTTGGAGAAAATCAACTGAACGGTTTTAAGCTTTACCACAGATGGACCTTTTTGACCACAGATGGACAGAGATGTTTTGCCGTCAATCAATTTTTTGGTATCGAGGACCCACAAAACCTGGATTCTGGCTACACATTTTACATTAATTAATTTACTATATATAGGAACAAGATTTATTTACTGCTTTATTACCAATGCTCGGCAATCAGTTTTTTCTTTTGAAAAGTGTAAGGTGATGTGAGGTGAGAAAGTAAAACTGTTCATTCAGTTTAAATCTCTGCCACTACTTAGAGTAACGTTGTAAAGGTGCAGATATTCAGAATTCAAGTACCATCATACAATATATTGCTTGGTGTCTTTAGCGTGTGATCAGATTGTAAAATCATTTGAACATGCAAATAAACCTTTTCTTTACAGAATATGTAATTTCAATAACTTCTCTGTAATCTGATTCCTACTTTCTAAAAAAATTTAATGATAATTATGATGATATGATTCTTTGCAAAAATGATTCTCTACTCTCTTTTCCTTCTGTTCTTTCTTTTGTTTTCTCCATAACTATGAAAAATATTCTGTTTTTTCAAACTGCAGTCCCTTAACAATATTTTTAAAAAGAAAATCTAATAAGCGTAATAAAAAAACTTATTTTTTCATATTCCTCATTTTTCAATTGTAATTTTCTTCAAAGTTTGTTGTTTGTTGCAGAATCTTTGTACCGCCTTCTTTGGGTGTATATGATAAGAATCAAATGTGAGAGTAATTCTGCTACGCAATCACGTTTACAGAGCATTGTAAATTCTCTCTTTCCTAAAGGCTCTAAAGCTGTTGTTCCACGTGATACTCCATTGAATATTTTTGTTAAAATAATCCAATTTATTGCTCAGGTATGTTAAAAATTATTTTATTAATTTTATTGTGTGAAATTAGTTCAATAGTATTTAAACTGTATGCCTATTAACTCTTCTGTTCTTATGTAATTTTTGGTATGGATCATCATAACAAACTATTTTGTATTGACTTGTGTGCATGTAATTCTTATTTTATTTTATTGTTTTAGGAACGATTAGATTTTGCAATGCGAGAAATTGTGTTCGATCTATTATCTGTTGGGAGGCCCATAAAAATTATTTTGACTCCTGAGAGAATGAGTATAGGGTTAAGGGCATTCCTTGTTGTAGCTGACAGCCTTCAGCAGAAAGAAGGAGAACCACCTATGCCTCGTACAATGGGAGTATTGCCTTCAGGAAATACTTTGCGAGTTAAAAAGACCTTCCTCAATAAGGTTTGAAACATTTTAGTTCTTTACTTTTTGCAAAGCGTACTGTTTAAAGTGTGTGTATTTCTGTAATTAATTTTTGTGTATTTCTTATAGATGTTGACAGAGGATACCGCTCGTAGTATTGGCATGTCATCTTATTTTCCTCATGTTCGTCGAGTCTTTGTGGATATTTTACGAGCTTTGGATGTTCATTATGGGCGCCCCTTGATGATGACAAGTACACAAAATGTAAACAAGGTAATCATGTGTTTCTTGGGAGTCTGTTTTGATGTTCTGTTTTAGCTTCCTCTTATCCATTTTTTTATAATTACTGATATGTTGCTGTGTAAGTTAAGTAAAAACTTATTTAATATTTTATTTCAACAAATGCAATACACTAATATTTTCGATACAAAGCATTGCATGTGGTTCTTTTAATTATGTTAATGATTTATTGCTGTGGAATTATTATTAATAGATAGGCTTGGAGCAATGATAATCTCTGATCAATGGTACACCAATAAAGTAGGGCATATTTCAGGGTTCAGTCCCTCTGCAGAAGAGACTAAAAAATGGTGTCAACAGTACTTTAATTTATTTATTTATTTGAAAAGGCAATCACCCTTAGAAATACATACAATTTTACATAATCAATTTATTCTTCATGTTTGTTTACACACAATGTCACGTTGACATCAACACTCAAGAGTAATCATTTAGCTAGGCACTTTTAATTTTATTTATACATTTCCCATTTGAGTAGAATTCGATGTTTAGGTTATTAGTTTACACATCCTCTGTAAAGGCGCATGACAAAATTGATTGGTTTTTGCAACTGTAACGAAAAAAAGTGTCACATTCTGTATCTCGTTGACTCACCCTTGGTACTTTCAGGAGTAGTTTCGAGTGAAGGTGAATACAGTCAATCTCATTATTAATTAAATTGTTTAAAAATTTTAAATCATTGAGATGTGTTTGATTTCAACGAGCTAATATCTAGTATTCTTGCAATTTAGTTATAATCATGGCTTATTCCATCTTACCAAGATAAAATGTGGAATGTTTAATGAAATTACTAGTCAGTAATGCCTAATTATGTAGCAATGTTATGAAATGATAAGTTGCAAACAAACAAATGTTAATTATAATTATGATAGTTTAGTTTTAGTACATGGAAATAATTAGAATAGGGAATGAAGCCCGTATCTCATCGGTTCTCTTAATTTTGTGCTTTGCTGCAGAAATCTGCTGGTTGGGTTGGGAGGCACATTATTTGTACCTTTGGGTAAGGGCCTGAAATAAAGCATTGCTTTTCAAGGCAAGTGTTCAATGTTCAGGGAGATTTGGGACTTCTAGGCCCTGATAAGTTACAAATATCAGGATTTATGTGAGTGCAGTTATGGACTTGCATAGCATTGGTGAAGTAAGAGTTGGAACAGTCAAGAAGTGTTTTGTTGTGAAAGCAAAATGAAATTGGATCTTATATTGAATTTTAAAACCTCTGGTCTTTTCTCTGTCCTGTTGTTGTTCTAATAAGAATAGTGTTATTAACTTTATGGAAACAAACTAACGTAAAATGCCAGAGCCATGATAAATATCGGAATGACCTGTACTTTCATGCTCCACATTTGGCTGATCATGATTTGCAAACTCTTGCATTTAAGACGTTGCTCTGCCTGCTTGGTTAAGATGTTTTGATTGCACAGCACTATCACATCTACAATTAGACACAAAATTTTTTCCAAGTTTCGGATAACAATATTCAGTTCATTTGCCACTATCGTGCAATGAGTTTGGAGTTTTTGGTTGTACAGTGTTGTACACAGTCCAACTGACATCACTGGTTTTGGGGAGTGTTTGTACCTCTTGGAGCATGTGTTTGGAACTTTGAAGGCGGTACAGATCTGCCAGTGGAGGTAATTACACACCCTGTTGTGTCTGTTCAAGTATTCGGACTTTGCTAGAATTGGACTAGCTGAGACAATATGATCAATGGTTTCTATTTGTTTGTGGCAAATTCAACATTTATCATCTTGAGAAATTTTGGGAACTGCTTTAACATAATGTGTTCTCAACATGTGATCTTCGGCAGCTCTTACAACTGCTTCTGATTCTGGCTTCTTTCTTCTTCTTTTAAGCTGCATAATGATTGATCTTCATTGATGTGCCCCTTGTCCATTCTTTTTAGATATTGGCCATGGAGTGGTTTGCCTCTCCATGATTTCTTCAACACTTTTTGTCTCACGTTTCATGATAAGTAGCATCAGAAGTTCAGTATCTGTGTTATTCTGTGTGTCTTGCATATTCTTCTTGCTTCACTTAAATGCATTTCCCATTCTTTGGTCAGATTTAATGCCTCATTAGTGGGTCATCTTGATGACTGTCTACATACTTTCCCATCCCCACTATTGCATTTTGCCAGGAGGCTTCAATTTGTTTGAGGCCTCTTCCTCCTTGTGACACATGAAGTCTATGTACATCAGCTGGAGGGTGGACAACACGATGTATTGTAAGCAGTTTTCTGGATTTTTGATCCATGATTTGAATTTCTCGCTCAGTCTTCTTCTTCTTCTTCTTCTTCTTCTTCTTCTTCTTCTTCTTAAGCTTTTCCCTTTTAGTGGTAAGGGGTCGCTGTTCCTTACTCTTCTCCTCCACTCAATCCTGTCCAACACATCTTCCTCGATTAACTCTTTCTCTCGCAGGTCTTCCACGACACAGTCCTTCCACCTTCTCTTTGGTCTCCCTCTCCTTCTTTTCCCCTCCAGTTGCATACTACTCACTTTCCTTCCCACATATTCCTCTTCCCTTCTCATGACATGTCCAAACCACTGCAATCTTCGTTCCTGAATCTTCTTTGAAACCTCGATCACTCCTCCCATCTTCCGTATTACTTCATTCCGGATCCTGTCTTTCCGGGTCTTTCCCATTGACCATCTCAGCATTCTCATCTCTACCACTTCCAACTTCTTTTCCTGAGCCTTCTTCACCGGCCAGGTTTCACTACCATATATCATTGCCGGCCTCACAACAGCTTTGAAGACCTTTCCCTTCATTTTCCTCTGAATCCTTCTGTCGCACAGCACCCCTGACATTCTCTTCCAATTTATCCAGGCAGCTTGTATCCTGTGGTTAACTTCCCTGTCTAGCTCCCCTTTCTCGTTGACATAGGAGCCGAGGTATTTGAACTCTCCCGTTCTAGTCAGTAATTGCCCCTGTAGTGTGATGCTTCCGGGCCTGCCATCTCCTCCAAACCACATGTATTCAGTTTTTGCTCTGCTTATCCTGAGTCCTCCTTCCTCGACTGCCTGTCTCCATCTCTCCAGTTTATCCTCCAATCCATCTTTACTCTCATCTACCACCACTATGTCATCTGCAAAGAGCATAGTCCACGGGGCCTGTTCTCTCACTCCTTCCGTCAACACATCCATTATTATATTAAATAAATATGGGCTCAGAGCGGATCCCTGGTGTACTCCCACTCTCACGGAAAATCTTTCCGTCAGTCCCACACTTGATCTTACTCTGGTGTGTGCTCTATCATACGTGTCCTTCACCAGCCGCACATACTTTTCCGGCACTCCTTTCACTCTCATGCACCTCCACATCTCCTCTCTAGGTACTGTGTCATATGCTTTCTCCAGATCTATGAAGGCTAGATGTAGTTCCTTCAGCTTTTCACCGTGCTTCTCCAGTAACTGTCTCAGGGCGAACAAAGCATCCGTTGTACCCTTTCCTGGCATGAAGCCGAACTGTTCCTCTGATATTGATGTTTCCTTCCTCAGTCTTTGCTCTATCACTCGTTCCCAAATCTTCAATGTGTGCGAGACCAGTTTTATTCCTCTGTAGTTTTTACAGTCCTGGATGTCGCCTTTCTCCTTATATAGTGGCACCAACACACTATCCCTCCAAACATCGGGCATTTTTTCCTCTTTATATATTTTAAGAAACAGATCTAGCAGCAGGTCTATACCTTCCGCACCTAAGGCCTTCCATACTTCTACTGGTATACCATCCGGCCCTACAGCTTTGCCATTTTTCATTCTTTTTAAAGCTTCACTAACTTCTCCCCGTTCTATGCCTATTGTAACATTTTCGTTTGCAATTCCTTTACCCCTATCAACTCTTGGATGCTCTTCATTCAGCAATTTGCTGAAGTAGTCACTCCACCTCTTCTTGATGTTTTTCTCGCTTCTGAGCACAACTCCCTCGCTATCTTTCATTTGCCGGATATGTGTAAAGTCTTTTGATGCTCTATCCCTGGCCTTAGCTATTCTGTGCAACTTGTTTACTCCCTCCGGTGCATCCAACTCGTCGTACAACTCATCCAATGCTCTCGCTTTTGCTATTGCAACAGCCCGTTTAGCCTCTTTCTTACTTCTTTTGTACGCTTCCCTGTTTGCCACACTCCTTTCTCTGTCAAACTGTTTCTTGGCTTCCTTCTTTGCCTTGATAATTTCTTGCACCTCGCTGTTCCACCACCACGACTCTTTGTTTCCGGGCTGCCCCTTTCCTGATGTTCTTCCAAGTATTTCTTCTCCCACTCTCATTATAACTTTGCTGTTTGTCTCCCACCAGTCATTAGCCTTCTCTTTGGTCGAAATCCTCCCCAGAACCTCAGATTTAAAGGCCTCCGCAAGAACTATATCTTTTAACTTCCACCATTTAATCTTCCGCTCTCCCAGTTGTTTCCCTTTCCTTTTTATCTTCAAATCACAGTCTACTATCACAGGTCTGTGTTGACTAGATACACTCTCACCCTTTATAACTTTACAGTTCTTGACCTCCACAAGATGATTCCTTTTGCATAATATAAAATCTATCTGAGTTTCTGTTCCACCACTACTATAGGTAACATATTGGTTCTCAGTCTTCTTATAGAAACTGTTAATCACAGCCATATCGCTAGCAACAGCAAAGTCCAATATTCTCTCTCCCCCTAAATTCTGACTAGCCAGTCCCCAGCCACCATGCACTCTCTCTACGCCCAATCTCTCGCAGCCAATGTGCCCATTGAGATCTGTACCAAGAAAACATCTTTCGTCAGTTGGTATTTCTCCTATTTCTTGGTCTAGGGCTCTCCAGAAGTTTTCCTTATCTTCGTCATCACATCCTACTTGAGGTGCGTAAGCAGATACGATATTTGTCGTTGCACCCCCAATATCAAGACCAACACTCATGATCCTGTCATCCCTACGGTTTACTCTTACTAGATGTTCCTTCCATTCTCTATCCAGGATTATTCCAACACCATTCCTTCCTTGTCCGTTTGCTCCACTGTATATCAGTTTATATCCCTCACCTATCTCCTTAGCTTTATTGCCTCTCCACCTTGTTTCCTGCACGCAAAGTATGTTAATCCTCCTCCTTGCCATCAAATCCGCAATCTCTCTACTTTTTCCCGTCATACTCCCAATATTGAGAGTTCCTATCCTGACTAACTTCTTTAACCCCACTCGTCGTAGGTGGGGTAGCCCTTGTCCTGTCACAGCAGTCAGGCGAAGCTGCTGAGCGTCGCTATATGCGGGGTACGCCCTAGCCGTTACCTTATCTGATTCATTCTCTCTTTCCATTTTTCTTTGGATTTGGCAAAAGTTTTACGGCCAGATGCCCTTCCTGCCGCCAACCCTCACCATTTATCCGGGCTTGGGACCGGCACCAAGTTGAGCTGGCTTGCTCCCCCGGTGGCTGGTTGAATTTCTCGCTCAGTCCACTCCACTAATCCAAAACTGTTCTCGGCTACAGGCAATGGCAAACTACCTCTTGCAGATATTTTATTCCTGGAGTTCAGAGCGGACAGTAGGACAAATCTCACTCTTCAGTAATATTGCGTATTCTTTCTTTTATTGTGTCGTTCAATATGTTCTCACATTCTTCAATGCCCAGACGTTTGTTTTGCCTTGTCCCTTATCATGAATCACAGTGAGCAGATCAACATAAATGGTCTCTGACGTCATTTTGCCCCTTTAATTGATTTTTGCTCACTTGACCAAACTTCATGCAGATGTCATATCTAAAATCATTCACAACAGACAGCATTTAGCAAACACTTTTAAAATTGTCCATGTAAAACTAATGTGATACTGGTGTTTCATCACAACGGATCTTGTAACCAAAGTCAGTGTGTATCTTCTGTCTAGGTAGTGGGATTAAAGTAATACAAAATAGCAGAGGCAATAGCAAATCTCCTTGAAAAATTATCCTGTTAATCTGAGTTCTTCTTGTTTCCTCTACTTCCTTTCCGCTGTGTGTTAGTAACTTGGTGCTAGCTACACTTCATACTAGCCTGGCAAAACTTAATAAGTCTGGTATGAAATCAATAGATCTCCTGGGTTTTTAAAATCCATTTGTGTGGTACACTGTCAAAGGCCTTTTGGTAGTCAATCCAAGCCATGCTTAAATTAAGTTTTTGTTTTCTTACATCATTCATTATAAATTTGATTCAGTAGTAAGATTTTCTGACAGCCATAGGAACCTTTACAATATCTTTTCAGTTCAAATGGCAACAGATGGTTCTTCTCTACGTTTCTCTAGGTGTATTTTGTAGCTATGCCTGCAGTTACAACTTTATACATTACCGGCAGAGATGTGATTGGCCTGGAGTTCTTTGCCAATGAACTGTCTCCCATTTTGGGTAGCAAATACATGATGCCGCATGCGAGCAATTCTGGGAGTTCCTTTGGGTTTTCTAAAATATTATTAACAGTCTTTGCTAGATGAGAATGTAATTCTGATAATTTCTTAATCCAAACATTCCTTTTAATTTTTTTTTAGTTTTTTAGTTTTTAGTTTTTTTATAGTTTTCTATGTTCTTAATTGCTTGGAATAGGTCCTCTTTCAAGAATTCGTAAATATGTTCCACTGTTTCCACAAGTTCATCAGCAGTATCAACTTTAGATGAAGCCAAAATGCTTCTTAGTTGTAGGATCCGCTTTTTTCCTAGATTCGTGCCCATAATGTGTCTTGAAGAAGGAGCAGCATTCAGTTGTTGAGTCTTGATTGTGATATTGAGAATCTCTTCGCGTTTCTTTCACACTACCGATTTTGTACATGGAAATTTACTCTACATTTGCAACGTCTAATGCATTGAGCCTAGAGAGGACTACATGAAGCTCCTGGGACATTTTCAAAATTGTCTAAAAAATTGCTCCAAATTTATTCATTTAATTTCTTGTAAGAATCGAGTGAAATACACCTATTAAGATGGCATCAGTTTCATTTTCACTGTTGACCCTAAATTTTCGAAAATTGCGGAAGTTTGAAATTTTTTCAGCGTCATTCTGTAATTACAATATTGAAGCTAGCGATCTTTCCTTCAAATGAAATTTGCTATCCACAGTCAGTCCTTAAATTATTATGTACATATTTTGAAATTCTAAGTAATTTTTTGTTAAATATGGGTAATATTAAAAACAATGTTTTCTGAAAAACTACTCCAAATTTTTTTTTCAACGTTTTGAACGAATAATGCTATATGCACTGTATCAGATGTCATAATTACCATTTTGCTGTATTCTTTTGTTTCTTGAAAATTACACATAACTCATGTTGTCAAAATATATGTTAGCAGTAATTTGTATACATTATTGCATTTGCAAGTGCAAGTGCTTCAAATGATATCTCCTAAAGTTTCTTGGAAACTCAAAACTTCTCTGTGAAAATGGGATTAAAATTCTGCATTTTCAGAAATGCTCAAACGCGATTTTCTCAAAAACGATTGGAAATTAATTTTTGGAAACTTTTTTTATGGAAAGTGTTTGATGCACGGTATCAAATGACATTGACGCCATTTTGTTGGATTTTTTTTACAAAATTTTTACACAAATGTAATTTGTTTAATATCCCACGTCATTAATATTTTTACTACATTAATATTTTTACGTTTCTTATTCATAATTGGATTTGTGGGTGCAAGTACTTGAAATGACTTCTGAAATTTCCTGACATCTCAAGAATTTTAGGTGAAAATCAGCTTCTATACGCACATTTTTAGACATGCTTAAACCACATTTTCTTAAAAACGGCTCCTAATTTCTCAATAAAAGCTGAGTAGTTCTACACCGTGCTCATCAGGGAGGAAAAGGGATGGCACATGTGTCTCAGTGCGTGTGGTCGCACTCAGAAACGATGTTGCAGCAAATGTCACCAGTCAGTCAGCAATGAGCACAATGATATTACCAGTTTTTGAAAGAAGTGTGAAGAATGATCCATTTTAATCAAAATATATTAATTCATAGAGAAGAAAAATTTAAACTTACTGTAAACTTACTCAATGTGCGTTGTGCTCTTGTTAAAAAAAGCTGTACTCCAATATCACTTCTTGTGTGTTTTTGCGATAAAAAAGACATTATTTTGATTAATTATTCATTATCCATCATTATACTCAAACCCTACAACAATTAATACAACACATGTGCAAAAGTTCAAGAAGACAATAGTGGAATACAAAGATTGTACAGCAGTGTCTGATGGACACTGCTTGCCTTGATGTGTCACAAAAGTACCTTGCCCAGAGGGGGTTAGTAACATTAGATACCCTTTAATAGATTTGTGATAAAAAATGTACATTTCACCTTCACTGTAATAATAAACATTTCTATACATGAAGTGAACTACATGAATTATGCCAAATGGTGCTTATGCTGTGTCAAAAATATAGTTGAATTCTGTCCGACCTTAAAAGGTATTTTACCAGTAATTGATTTGCAATAAGAAAGTCTTATTTTCAACCCTTCAAGTAATTCAAGAATTTTTTCATTCTTTTGTGTTCATGTAAAGATAGACATATAGACATAAATTTGCCACAGTATCTATCATCAATACTTGTGCTCTTATGACCCTTTTCAGCCCTCCTAATAGTTCCCTTATAATGCCTTTCAAAACACTAAGATAATGAAATTGAAATTAATTAACTGTATTTCTCATATAGGAACCTGATGAAATGATTACTGGAGAACGTAAACCACGTATTGACTTGTTCCGAACATGTGTAGCTGCTGTTCCTCGTCTCATACCCGATGGTATCACTGGTGCTGAATTAGTAGATTTGTTGTCTCGTCTCACTGTTCATATGGATGAAGAATTGCGAGGGCTTGCATATCAAAGTTTGCAAACATTAGTCATGGATTTCCCTGACTGGAGACATGATGTTATTTGTGGTAAGTTTATTTTGATGACTCTTATTGTAACAGTGATTGTTAGCCCGTAAGTGAAGATCACTTTGTGTTTACATTTGACTGGATGTAACCTGTTACAATATCTGCAAAGAAGCATGCATACCATGGGAGAAGGGGTAATAAAATAAGAATTTTATGCTTCAGGTATGGAATTTGAGAATGAAACACTAGCTTGAAAGATAGGTGGCACATAGGACAAGTTATTAATTGCTCTCTGCTTAAGATATTTCTCTCTCTCCACTCTCTCTCCACTCTCTCTCTCTCCTCTCTCTCTCCCCTCTCTCTCCCCTCTCTCTCCCCTCTCTCTCCCCTCTCTCTCTCCCCTCTCTCTCTCCCCTCTCTCTCTCCCCTCTCTCTCTCCCCTCTCTCTCTCCCCTCTCTCTCTCCCCCTCTCTCTCCTCTCTCTCCTCTCTCCTCTCTCTCTCTCCTCTCTCACACACACATGCAACACAAGGAAAGTATGTGTATTAGTTTTTCTCATCTCTTTCTTGCATATTCAGTTTTTTGGTGTGATAGTTTGTGATGAACATTTTTCCAATTATTTACCTGTTATAATGTATTACATAATATGTATGGAATAGTGTATTACATAATATTATTTGTGTAATGAAATCAAGGTATTTTACAGGCCTTCCTGACAGGTTGGGTTAATTGAACCCATTGAGATGGGTTGGTCCATGTCCTTCAGGGGGGATGTTGAGTTGTCTCATGTGTTCCTTTCTCCCTCTTTCACCTTTTTGCTTTTCATTTCCTATGTCACCTACATTCTTTTATCACCTTTTTTCCCCGAGGAGAGGTCTCTGCACCTGGTAGGTCCCCACACACTCTCTTCCACCTCGGACTCTTCTAGAGGGGCAGTTGGGAGCCAACCCACTCCCGATCCCCCTGCGAGTGTGCGGCGGGAAAGAAGCCTTGTCACTCCGTCACTCCCTGTCGTATCCCCTTGGCAACACGGGCACACTTGAGGAGTGTCCCCCGGTTCAACTCCATGATGGGTGGATTGGCGAATTGGAATCACTTTTCATAGATTCGAACTCCCCTCCCCCGCCTTTTTCCTAATGGAAGATAAGATTAAATTAAAGAAATGTAGAACTAGAACGTTTCTTCTGCAAAGAAACCGACAAGCTATCAAATCCCTGCTTTCTTGTGATATTATTGAGCGAGGAGGGGAAAACAATGAAGAGCATAATCTCAATAAAACTTGCCATGGACTTAGAGAAAATAGGAAAGTTCCAGGCACTCATTCGTCAACGCACTGGAACCATTCGTTTCGAGTGTCTGTCAGACGATCCAATTGACGGTTGAGATGAGTTTGAGTTTCGAAAGTGAAGGAAATACCCGGTCTCTAGGTTCAAGTGTCGACTCACCCTGCCTTAAACCTGTGTAAGGGTAGTAAATAACGATGATTTCGCCATCGACACCGAGGAAGACTTGAAAACCTTCCCGACTCAGGGAGTGACGGACGATGTTTTATAATATAAATCTAGTCTATAATGATAATTTTGAACGGGGTACTCACCCTCACCATAACGCTGACCCTCATTTGCCCGCTCACCTCTTCCGGAGATGTCACGTGGCCTCGACAATCTGGTGTGCGGCAGTATGTCCGAACCCTTTGCGCTGCATTAAGTGCTAGTGGTTCGGCCATACCCAGTAATGTTGCATGAGCTGTATCTATGATTTTCTCTAAAGAATGTCATAACTTCGAGGGGAAACTGGTCCCAAATGTGTCACCTGTATGGGAGACCATCTAATTAAAACGAGTGCCCAATCTTTCAAAAAGAAAGAGATACAGAAAATCAGAATCACTGGGGTGTCATTCCCTGAATCAGGTGACTCCTCTTCAGGAGTTTTGCCAGCACCTTGAAGATGTCAAAATCCTCCTCGAGTTACCAAACTAGTACAGATACAACCAACCTCTGTTCACGACTTTACCTGTCAGGTGTCCCTGGAAGATATCGTCTGCGGATGTGCAGACACCAAATGCACTTTACCATCTGAAACAAGAAAAAAGACATCTCCAAATGTGTCAACAAACACCCAAAGATATGAACATGGAAAAACGAGACAGAAAGAACCTATTTCTAGATCCCAGTCGCCTGTATCAAAATATCGTGAAGGTACCCCTACACATGTGATCCTCTCGAGCAGCAGTCAAGACGACTCTGCAGAGGACGAAGAGCCTCATATGAGCTCATGCATCGCATTTCCACAGACGAAAAAGAAACCCAACATGTAATCCCTCTAGAAGAAAGAAAAAACGTATCACCTACAAATCATGACTCTCCAGTCGAATGTCAATGGCTTTCGTACTCTTGAGACAAATTGAAGTTGATAATTCCTCGATGTAGAACCGTTTTTATCTGCCGGCAGGAAACACATCTTCCTGACCATTCCTTCTCTCTTCTCGGAACAGGCAAGACATTTGGCAGAAACTCTCTGTCGTCCAAGGAAATAGACGTGCGAACCATTTTCACTCTTCAATGCTCATAGTACCGTTTGGGGGTGCTGCAAGGTCTTGCCAGAGAGGTATCCTACTCGAAAATATAGACAAATTCAACTGGACTCTTCTAAATATGGCTGGCCATGCTACTCATTCCTCCGCGACGTAGCACGCCTTTTCCCCTATCGATTCGCTTGTTGATTGGGCCAAATAAGACGAAGAATTGCACACACTGGGACAGTGCCCCAACGGCATTAATTGTATGGCTGCTCACTTCACCGTTCTCGATGTCGCAAACACCGCCATACCGAGAACGACGGGCCTACCACGTCGACCTACTTATCTACGTATCTTGATGGAACGATAACTGCACCACCGCGGTTCGTGAGCGGAAATGAGCGTTGTCTGGGCTAAATAGGTTCCCTACAATTGAAAACTTAATCGAGTACAAGAGCTGTTGAGCCAGGGCCAGAATGGTTATAGGCGAAAGCAAAACGACGTCTTGGGGAGCATATCTTTCTTCTCTTGCCCGTGAACTGGGCTGTCCGGGTGATGCCGCGTCGAAGGCTATGTTGCCGACGTTTCGACCATCCTGTCGTGGTCTTCATTCGTATACCAGCCCTGAAGAAGATCACGACAGGATGATCGAAACGTCTGCAACACAGCCTTCGACGCGGCGTCACCGGGACAGCCCAGATCACGCACATGACTCTGGCCGCGGAAGCCTACGACTTCATTCTTCTCTTGCCGTACTCCTAAAGTGGTGTATGTGGAAAAGCCCGTCAAATTGGAGGACGGCTTCCCCCTCCGAACGTCCCAGGTTGCTGGTGAACGGAAATCTGATCACCTCCCCAGAAGACAGAGCAACTGGCTTTTCACTATGAGAACTTCAGTTCCTTGCAGCATTCTGCAGGGTTTCTCAATTATAAGAGGAGATGGGAAAAACATGCACTGGATTTTCCAAGTGGCATGGAACAGGGTTATAACCCCCTTTTCTATGGAGGAATTATTGTTGCGCTTGCTCTTTTAAAAGATTATGTTCCAGGCCTGAAGAAATTTACAACTAGATGTTAAAACACCTACCCGAGAAGGCGCGATCGTTCCTCCTTTGCCTCTTCTGAACCTCTCAAAATTTTAGTCCTTCCTTGGAAAGTTCTCCGATCTCGTGTGGGCCTCCTTAAGTCTTTAACTGCACCCATAACGTATCTGAAACGCTGGGAGGAGTTGAGAACCACTTACCCTGACATACTATCTTGTTCACTGATTCACTGACAACTCTGCCATCAGTGCATGTGCGTTATATATATATATATATATATATATATATATATATATATATATATATATATATATATTCTAACACCCCCTTTACCACCACACAACTGTATACCTTCTGCACACACAGCCGCATGCACTGTAAGCGGGTTGTTAAGATATTATGCTCGTGAAGCGAGCTTAGAATCTCAGGAAGCAGGATCTTTGGGGTACGAGAAAGGTCTGAACCCTTGACACAATAAAAGTCACACAAATCACACATAAACGAGCATATAATTCACTCAAAATTCTGTGGCATGAATTGATGACAACGAAAAACAAATCAAAAATAGAATTACACTTTCAAAAATGATCAAATAAATACAAATAAGCAACCTTTACAGCCTATTTAATGAATGAACACTTAATTTTGTTCAGAATTAACTTTCTGAAGCAATTTCTCTAACCAGTACTGGGAATTCCCTTTGAAAATTCAATACGTCTAAATTTAAGTTATTCTAGTTACAATTGCACGTGAAATTAAACTTAATTTACAATCTCTTGCCTTTCTTTAAAATATTACATACAATAAATAATATGTGGGCAAGCGCACTACTCTCAATTTATCCTTTAATTATAACTGCTAGTAACAGAATAATGACTGCTCCAATAGAATGGTTTAAGGCAAGCATTAACGCATTAAATCTCCCACTACAAAGCTGCAAATTATTACCACCCGTGTCCTCAGTTTTCTAACACTTCTGAATCTAGTCTTTTCCCTGCCGACGTGAACTTGACCTAATTTCACAGTTCTACAGGTTACCTCGAAACTGTCCACTTTCCAACCTTGAAGTCGCGTGCTGCGTTCCGCACCGCGTTGCTCGATTCCGAAGTTCTGCGTCGCCTGCGCTGTCCTCTTGCGTCCTTTTCTTTCTTCCTGAACGGCGTCTTCTCCCCGGTCGACTCGCGTATTCTTCCGTCTCCACTAATCGGTTTCTTCTCCTCCCACGGCTGCTACCGCCTTCGATTCCGCCCAATTTGTAGAAAATGTCCCTTGCACTTCCCTGACTGCTAGTGCAAGTACCTCGCTCGTTCCTAACTTTTACTCCGTTAATCAAGAACTTTCAGAGCTTTCCTCACAACGGGCAACTTTCCACTTCCCGTATTAGTTAATAGAAGAATACTTCACTAATTCCTCACTACTTCGCGGACGACTAGCTAGACGTCTTTGCAACGCCGTAAACTCCTATCTAAACAGTCGTTGCGGCGGCAATTACTACCTAATCTGACGAGCGCTAATGAAAATCCGCTTACTTGCCGAGCGGTGACTTACTAGAAGAACTGCTGAACCGACGCGTGCTAGCAGAAGAGAGATGTTGACTCCAGGCGTGATGGTTCGGAAAAGAGGTCTTCCGCTTGCGTGTCCGCCCATTTATTGGCGTTGCCTGGAGAAATTCTCCGTGGCGGGGGTAACTTCTCCTCCTTCAACCCTTCACCAGTAAAAACGTGGCTTGATAGTTCGTGGCGACTAGTACGAGCAACGGATACCAGGCTGCGCGTTTTGCTACTCTGGTTTTCGGCTGCTCTTCTCGCTGCCTGTGAGCGTTCATGCCGACAAAACGGTGGTGTTATGGGGTTGTATAATCCCATATCGCCACTATATATATATATATATATATATATATATATATATATATATATAGTGTGTGTGTGTGTGTGTAACGATGTCTAGTTATATGTAGTGATTCCCAAAGTGCTCTCCAGTCGGTTTTTACTATTTCTCCCTCGCATCACTTGCCTACAATATTTGTTTCGCCTGTTTTTGTGATGCCACTATGGCCTAGTAGTATGTTGGGCCCCTGGTCATGTGGGAGTCGCCGGCAATGAGCTATCTAACCAAGCGACTCGGAAGTCACCTATTGACATTCCTTTCTTTCTCTGATGATTCAAAGGCATACCTGAGGCGCTTTATTTTCAGTACATGGCAAACACAATGGCACAATAACATCTTTAAATTAAGGGACGTTAAAGACTAAATATCTGGTGTTCCTCCGCCCGTTCTGTAAGGCGTGAGAAGGTTGCTTCGACTATTCTGCGATTTTTATAACTGCCCATGAAGCCCCTAATTCACGATGGCATGTCACTATTTCGCGTCTTTCTCGGTCGTGCCACCAGATGTCGCATGGTCGCGGCCGTTTCAGCACAGCTATACGGTCGCGATCTTGCGAAATCTAGTGGACCGACGGAGAAAGATGTGAAAAACAGTGACATAATGCCACCGTGAAATAGGGCATCGAGGGCGTTTGAAGGGCAGATTTGGAAAAATTGCAGTATAGCCTTCGCATCGGTCACTGCCCTTCTCACATGGTTTCCTCTTGCGAGAACCTCCCCACCCACCTGCGATACGTGTGAAACAGACTTCACCGTGGAACACGTGCTCGCACACTGAAAAACATTTTTGTGGCAGCTGACGTAGACATCGTCTGGGCAACTTTCTTTGGGGGATGGGCGGAATTGGCGAGTCCGCGCTCTCGGACCTTTTCTTTTCTGCGGGACAGCGGAATATATAATATAATCTGAGAGGCAAGGACAATATTGGTTTTACTACTTTTAATATCACTTCGTCTCTTGTAACCTGGCCTGTGAATAGGCAGTTTAAAGTTTTTAAATTTGCTTATTTATTACCTATAAACTCATTAAATCTGTTTTTTAATTACATTGAATTGGGCGCCAATGACCATGGCAGTTGACTCGCCCAATAAACCAAATCAATCAGTTATTTGGAATGATTTCTTCAAGTTCTTATTCTGCCTTTGAAAGTCTCTTTTCCTCAGTGCCTAAATGCTCTTATATTAGCACCTCTTTGTTTTAACTGTCTTACCAATACTTCGTAAGAAGAGAAAGTTATGTAATCGTGCGCCAGGAAAGGCAAATGTTCGTCAGAAAACTCTTCTTATTGGGTTCTGGTAACGAAAACCCGGATAAATCTTGTTTGCTAAATTTAGAAAAAAATCCTCCGACACGTGAAGCCATGTTTTGAAGCTTTTTTATACCGAAAAATCTATTGACGGCGAAACGTCCGGTTGTTATTAACGTTAGCACCTAAACCGTCTAGCCGATTTTCTTCATAATTGATATTCCCCAATCGATATTAATTGACTCGTGGTTTTGGGAGTTTCAAACGGATATTTTGATGTTTGAGGGTACTTCACATGAAGCCTCAAAATCATTTTCAATATTTTCTCAAAAACGGTGCCAATTTTCGGTGACGTAAAGAACGCTTAAGAGAGTGGTGGTGATGGTCTCAAGTTCGTTGGAAATTGAAAATGCGCAATTTATTGGGGGCGTCTTCCAACTATAATATTGGAGATAGAGATTTTTCCTCAATTGAATCTGTTTCCAAGAGATGGGTCATTATGTTCAGGTTTTCGAAAGTATGAGTAGTTTTCGTGTGAAATATTGGCAATTTTTGCAATAAATGGCTTTTTTTCTCAAAAACCGTTCCGAATTTTTTCTTTAAATTTTCTTATATGTAATAAGGGACACTAAAAATATGGGCTAGTCCCATTTTGTGCTATTTTTAATTTTTTCGAAAATTCCAAAAAAATGTAAACCATTTCAAAACTACATTGGAAATAGCGATTTTTGCTTTAAACGAAGTCTGTTGTAAAGAATCAGCTCTTAAAAAAAGTCGTGTACATTTTTTTAAAAAAGAGCTGATTTCGCTTAATTCCTGTCTGCAGTTTATGCAATTTCGAAAATAATTATTTTGTCAAAACCCGCACGATTTTTTTCAGTAAAGTTGCGTCTCATATGCAACTACGCGTGGTAAATAAAGTAGTGGTGCTATGGAATGGCACAGACTTTCTTGGACTAGTTTTCTAATCTCTTTAATCTGGCCCATCGAGGTGGATCGGTCCACGTCCTGACGGGGATGCTGGGAGGGCCCACAAGTATTCCTCTCTTTCACCAGTCATCCGTATCTTCCCCATCGTTCATTGTCATTCTTTGATAACATCTTGTCTTTCCTTCTTCCCCTTCTATTTCACTAGCCCCCCCCCCCCGTATGTAGAACGCGCACCCATGTGTTTGCCGTGCATGGCAACCCGTGTCGAAGGGAGTGTTTCGTGGCAGTTGAGGGACCTGTTTGTTTCCCAACTACTCTTTGTGCTACTTCCTGCTTTGATCCTAGGGATACGTCGTGTACGTATTTTTGGGGAACATCCCTTGTAGGTTTCCAACACTCTTGCTTTGGCCTCGGACTCTAGTCCGGCAGTCAGGAGCTGACCCACTCCCGATCAATCGGCTCGGACTAGGTCTTGTAGTGAACTCCAGTTTAAGCGGGGGTATCCACGGCGGGGCAGCGCTGTGTCATCCCCCAACTATATCCCGTGGCAACCCTGGCACTTCGATGGTGTGTCCCCTTGTTGGGCTCCTTTTTGGGAGGGGACAACGGGGATGAATCTTATATACATCTCCATGGATGCTTAGCCTTCTCCCCCGCCCTCTTCCGCAAGGAAGAAACTATTGATTTAAATAGTTATCTTGCAAACGATGATAGACCGAAAAGCCTCATGGCATGCGCCGATGAAGAAAAAACGGGTAAAAACGTAAGTGCTGACCGTCTGGCGCGAGCCATAGAAGAAGCATATGGGAAGCTCCAAGCCGTCGCCTGTGGGAAAAATCATCCTGGAATCCCCCAACACATGCGACCATCTCCAGCAGCAGTCAGGATGACTCTGGTGTTGACGAGGAGCGCCATGTGAGTTCCTCTACTTTTCAGAAGGTGAGAAAGACGAGAAAAGCCTAAGAAGTAATTCCCTACAATGGCTCTCTCGTGGAATCTAAACGGCTTTCGTATCCATTCAGAAGAATTAAGATTGATAATTTCTCGTCATAGACCATCTGCAGTCTGCCTTCAGGAAAATTATCTTCTTCCCCATCATCCCCTCCGTCTTCGTGGGTTGGAGATCTATCGATTTGATCAAGAGGACGTACTACTTGCTCACGGTTGTGCCGCGGTACTTATCCCTGTTCTCTGAGGAACAAAACGTTCGAACCAAACTATGCCTTCGGATACACTGACACACCGACATCCAAACTGTATGCGTTCGAATTCACCTACCACCCTTTTCTCTAACAGTGTGCTATATATACATTCCTCCTGTCAAAGTGGTGTCACAACAAGTATTTGAAGATGTGTTTTCTCAGTTACACGTCCCCTTTTCTTATTGTGGGGACTTTAATTTATTTATTTATGTCAAAAACCGTTAAAAAGTGCATGTGACGTGCTATGGGCAGAAGTAAATTGAAATTACATTTATGTCCAGAAGCAAAACAAGGGGCCATTTCAGCATTTGCTCGAGGATCAGGGAAACTGGACGAAAACTTGATCTAGATGGGGTCATTGACCCAGAAGCTGAAGTACAATACTTGTTATTGGTTTTTGACAATTATACAATCCAAATGATATATAATACATTAAATGTCATTGTTAAAATTAATATTACTTTCCTTTTGGATGCTCAATATAGTCTCTAATTGTATAGAAACAGTTGTGCAGTAGAAAAGATTTTACTTGGGTCTTAAACTTTTCTATCGAATTTAATCATTTAACATCATCTGACAAGATGTAAAATAATGTACATGTATTATATGTGAATTGTTTGCAGTGAGCTGTTTATACTGTCACCTGATGAATATGATTACTACGTCGAGTGTTGTAGTTATAGACAACGGCGTTTGCTGAAAATATATTCCCGCCCTTAAGTCATTTTTGACAAAAACCTCTGATTCATATATCAAGAGATAAGGCAACGGTAAAATACCTAGATTAATAAAGAGGGCGTGGACAAGAATCACGTGGGTGAGATTTGCTTATTATTCGTACAATTGGTTTTTGTAATCTAAAAGTCTAAGATGTATTTCCCCAGAATATTATGCCATATCTCAGGCGGGAATAAACATTCGCGAAATATACACAACGAGCAGTGTGTAGGCTGACTGAATTTGAAAGAATTCTGAAAGCGTAGCATAAAGATCTTAATTTAGTGTTCAATTCATTTAAATTGACGTTCCATTTAAGGTTTGACTGAATTGAAAGACCTAAAAATGTTACCTTAACATCAATCAATGGCACGCCATTCATTTTCAGTGAGGTGCCGAGCTGTTTATTTGAAATGGAGAACCGCATTGAAACAGTTTTCTTTTCATTTACTATTAATTTGTTATTACGGTTATAATGTCCACAATCCCGCCTGAACTGGACCTGCTTGAGAGGCAATATACTTGAAAATATTATTTACAACCAGAATATAATTCTTCTGAATACTGGCGAAAGCACACATTTTCCGTGCCTTCAAACTTTCTCGTCCGTCGATCTGGCTCTCTGTAGTCCATATCCACCATCTTTGAGTGGACTGTCCTTGGCGACCTGCATGGCAATGACCACTTCCCCATTCTGGCCAATTTCGATATTCCCGACCCAAACGTTGCTCGTCCTCGCTGGCTAATCCACCGAGCTGAGTGGGAAACATTTAAGAAAGAAATACGAATTTCAGAAACCTACCCAAAAGATATCGATTATTTCGTTTATCCATTTTACTGGTGCCGTTCTTCATTCGGCCCCAATTACATTCCCGAAATCGTCGGGTCACCCTCGACATCCTCCCGTGCCATGGTGGAAAAATGACAGAGCCACCGCGGCGCGTGTTCGGAAACGGGCATTGGGAAAGCTTAGTAGGTTCCTAACCATCTATAATCTGATCAATTATAAAAGATCACGAGCCAGAGCTAGATTGGCCATACGAGAAAGTAGGCTGCGTCCTGGAGGGCTAATATTTTATCATTCTTGTTGTATGCCCCTGAACTAGAGTGGCGAAAGGTTCAACAGATCGGTTGAAGATTTCCTTCGCCGTCTATCTCAGGTCTTCTGGTAAATGGAAATCACAGGACATCGTACGAACTTCGACCATCGTTACCACATCTTCCGGGTATCTGTCTCTACACGCTCTTGCAGAAACTCGATTTAAAACTCCCCATCCTTTTAACCTCCTCGCCTGAAGTCTTGGTTTCCCCTTGGAAGCTTCTATGGCCCAAAATAGACCTGAGATTATCACACTCCCCCAAATCCTCAACTCCCTCCAGTACATTTCTGGCGAAATTCCAGGAGATGAAATCCATGTACCCCGGCTATAACTTCATATACACTGACGGTTCCTCCCAGAATGGTAATGTAGGGTGTGCCGTCTACTGCCACAGTGCCATGCGGAGTCTTCGACTAGACTCTTCGTGCAGCGCTTATGCTGCAGAATAATATGCGCTCTTGGAGGCACTTAAGGTCGCTGAATTGATGACATTAAAACAAACTGTGATCTGCAGTGATTCAAAAAGCTCACTCGAATCTATCTCCTGCTTCTCTTCTTGTGACCCTCTGACAATAATCGTCCGACACCAAATCCATAATTTACTGGTTCGTCGTTATAATTTGGTCCTTTGTTGGATCCCTGGTCACGTTGTGATAATAAGAAAGGAAATTGCTGACCAGGCAGCGAAGCTTGCCGCAAAGAAAACTGAGTTAGACATCCTCACTGTCCCAACAAATGATACCAAGCTGTTTATCAAACGTATTCTCAGTGCATGGCAAACAGTTGCAGAACTCAGATTTTAAACTCACAAAAATCAAGGTTTCGTTAAAGTCTTGGTATTCATCTCGTTGTGCAAGGCGCAAGGAGAAAAGTCTGACACGCCTTCGGATCGGTCACTGTCATTTCTCTCACGGACATCTCCGCGGTGACCCACCCCTACTTGCGATAGTTGCGAAACGGATCTTATAGAGCATGTTCTCCTGCACTGTTCTAAGAGAAGAGATAGCCGCTGAAGGCTTCACCTTGCTAACTCTCTAGCACAAGTATTTGGACATGACGAATCTTCTCTCTGCAAGAGTTTTAGCTTCTTACGAGAGTCTGACATTTACAGCATTATCTGAGAGAGGGGGATTATGCCAATTGTTTGGCTTTTAATTGGAGATTTTAAAGTGTTTATCTGGCCCTTTTCTGCCAAACCCTTTTTAAATAATTGAACACGTTTATTTTCAGTTTTACTACCATTTTACCTTGCATAAAAAATGTTTTAGTCTGGCACTGCTGTAGTGCGTATTACTTTAAAAAAAATCGACATGGGCGTTAACGACCTTAGTTGTTGAAGCGCCCTTAAACCTTAATCATCATCATCATCATCATAAACACCCATTGGACCGACTTAGATTTCCGTTACGGCTGCTTGGGAGAGGTGGCTTAGGTATCGAATGTCATTGTAGTGTCACTGTCCGGGAGGTCCTAGGTTCGAATCTTGACGATGGGAGTATTTTCGACACTAGCCAGATAGGTAGGCCGAGTTCTGTTGCTGAGTGGAGAAAATCCTAGATGCCGGCTGCTTTGATCGGTAGCTTTCCATGGTTTATCTGATAAACACCAGCCGAATGGCGGGGCAGTACTCTTCCAAACGGTCCACGGAGCGCGCACGATCTTTTCTTTCCATTCTTTATCCTATCCTACCCTTTACTTACACACACACACACACACACACACACACACACTTACGTGCACCACAGATGCCGAGAGACCGGTTGGGAGCTTAGTACTTGTCTCGGCTGGGGCCTCTGGTGGGAAGTACCTAGTTGGGGAAAACTCCGCTAGCCGACGGTAGGTCTGCGGATTTAGCCATGCAGAAGTGGGGGAAGAACACTGCTACCTCTCGAGTATAAACATGTTTCACATTTACGGTACTAATGACCTTAGCAGTTGAAGCGCCCGGAATCACAATCAATCAACATATCAACCTAATGGCTATCGGTCCAACTGTGTACAACTGTAGCGCCTAAACCGTTCAGCCGATTTTCTCCGAAATTGGTAATCCCTTATCGATGTGAACGGACTGGAGGCTTTGGAAGTTTCCAACGGATATTTTGATTGTTGAGAGTTTTTTTACATGAATCATACATTTACCTTTTTATGGCTCTGCGTGAGTTCGTCCCTCACGGCGCTTGTTTGGCGTAGTGGTATGAGTGCTGGCAAGTTAACTCTGAGGATCTGAGTTCGGCTTTCGGAAAAACATTTGCTGGTTGAAAATACTTTTGCTGGTTTATGTAGTAGTATAATGCTGCATTTAGAAATAATCCCAGAAAGTATGTTCTTTGGTAGCACCCCTAGTTCAATTTTGATTTCTTTCTAAGGTTAAGGTTAAATTGAGGAAGTTAATTGAATTATTTGTCAGGCATTTGTAATGTGAATTGCATAGCCTTATTATTGTTATTATAATATAATTGTAAGTTGTCAACAAGTATCAAAATTTTGTTGTTCTATCTGCTGGTCATTTCTTTTTTCTATTGTAATTTTTATCAGATCATATTTTAATTGTTACGATTTCATTGTTTTGAACTGTTTTGTTTTATTCTCTTTTTTTAAATCTTGTTTCAAAAAGATAAGTTTGTATTTTTGTAGCGCCTAATGATGCAAACAAACTGTTTGCGAAAAATTTGCTCTCAACACTTTCATTAAATAAATGTTTCCAGTTTTTTGTTAAAAATAAGTTACCTTCCCATTGTAACAGCTGCTTGTTAAGTAAATTGTAGATTGCCCTGCATGTAGTGCTTTTTTCTTGTTAAACTATACAAAAAAGGTGTCAGGGTAATTTACACCTATTGTAATGTGTTTAATTTCTGTAATAAATAATGCTATTTATTGGAAACTGGCTTTGTTTATTGTTTGGTAAGTAAATCCTCTTGGGCATAAAATATAACATTTCCAAAAAGTTTCTTCTAGTTCACACTATATATAAATTTAATTACATTAAATATAGAAAATAAAGACTTCATAAAAATTATAAAATGTAAAAGTACAGATAATCTTTCTTGATTACGGATGAAAATACTATTTTTTTAAATCTTAAATATAAGTTATTAAATAAGTACTATTTTTTATCTTGACAGTCTGGTAACCGTAATATTTGGAGAATACTTTTCGAAAATGAATCAAAGTTGGCATCGATTTTTTTTCCAAAAATGTATTATGGAGAAAGTATTTTTAAACAAAGTAGTATGGGCAGTAAACATGACAAGCCTAAAGTAATTCGAAAATATAACAGTTAAAAACACATTTTGTGGTGTAATGGTAGTATATATGGGTGGAGTTAGGAAGGTAAAACACTGAAACAAAAGTCATTTTGTCAGAATCGTTGTTCAAAAGTATACTTCACTTTGTTTGGAGGCGGTATTACAGTCTTAACTGACAAGATCTTTCTTACCTTTTGACAAACTAAGGTACTTGAATAAGGATCAAGAACATTTGTCGCTATAAGAACTGGTTTAAATTTTTAAAATTATTATTGTTACTTGTGTATGTGTCACCAAGCCCTTGTTAAAATTAAAAGAAAAGGCCGAAAGTTTTATTTCTGAATATTATACTAGAGAAGGTGATTTCCATAATTTTTAGACAGCTATTAGTACAATAATTAAAAACGCACGCATATTAAACAGACTTAGGACTTGTAGTTTGAAAAATTGTTGATTAAAAACATTTTTTTGATAAATAATTTTCATTAAGAGAACAACTGCCATGAAAAAAAATCATTTGCATTTGTCAGGAAATATGAAGCAGCAATTATAAAGTTATTTTCATCCTGAGAAACTTCAACAAAAATATATTTAATATTTTGACAAGCTCAGAGTTGTTATTTTCACTATCTTCTTCACAGCTATCAATGCACTTGCCTCTGTTGTATTTTTCTAATTAGCACACTTCTCTTTCCTATAAATTTCATAATCGTCAAGGCTAAGTTTGAAACAAGATGTCTCCACTACCAAGAAAGTCTCAGTTAAAACGGACACATCTACATCTCAGAAAATGTATTTTGGTTCTTTAATGTTTTTCAATGTAGTACATAGACCTCTGTTCCTTTAATAATGTAAATCTAGTCAGTATGATTATTCAGACCGTTCCTTTTTTATTCTCATTTTGAGAATCTAAGTTTCCATTGTTACTTTTATCTCTAACATCAACAATCTGTAGAAGTCCATTTATATATTTGATGGTCTTGGTTATTTTATCTTTGTTTATAGAATTCAGCTCATCTCACAGATTCTTCACATAATCTCTGTAACATTTGATACAATAAGACAACATTCAGAATTGAAATTCAAATTGACATTTGGGTCAGAAATCTTTTAGTTAATTCTCTACCTTGTTAAGACTATATCAGGATTATCAAACCTTGATTGGTCCTGGTCCTTCAAACTTTCCTAACCTTGATTGGTCTGATATGGTTTTGATGTTTGATCTTTCATAGATCGAACCACATAATTTTCATGATAACTTCACTGATGGTTTTGCTATTTTTCATTGTTGTAATGAATTCATTTTTATCATGTTCATTTCTCTGTTCAGTGAAATTGATCTCAAATTCTGTAAGGTTATAAAGCATTAGAATTTTTTTTTCTCTAAGGCTCTTTGTATTAATAATAATAATAATAATAACAATTAATACTATTATTATTATTACTACTGCTACTGCTACTACTACCACCACTACCACCAACATTTGACTTCAGATGAAGATAAAGTAGTGCAAGAGACATGATATGGGTTGCCAGAACTATAACAGATAAAAATCCTCTCCAAGACTGTATTACAGATAAACAAATATATTGGAATTTTATACTATAATATAATTGAAAAACTACTTAACGATTTATATAAGAATTCTGGGCTCACTCTGCCTAGTATGTTTGTTTGTGCTAAGTCCCTAGAAAGATGAAAATTCTAATCATCCTTTTCTGTGCCTAGTTGAGCATGTTCTGTGGTTATTTTTTTCCCTCACAATATTAATTTGATGGTGAAAAGTTTGTTTGAAGAATATCAACGGATGAATATTGTTGAAACTCTAGGATATAAATTTTTTGCTCCAGGAGATGCATGAATTCTTCAAATTTATTGTAGCTGTGAAAGCAATGAGATAAAATTTTGACATTGCTTAAGTATAATTATTTCAGTAATTGATTCGATACATGAGTTTTCATAAACATTTTAGCACTTTCATTAAAATTTTATAATCTGTTGTCAAAATTTCAATGAAAGTAGGTATAAGAAAAGAATCAGAACATGAGCAAAAAGAGTATTTGTTTACTTTATAAATGAAATATTACTCTTGTTTATAGCTAGTGATTTTTTAAACAATTTCGGATGGACTCGCAAAATTCCCCATTTACTCCTAGTTAGAAGGAAAGGTCGAATGGAAAATCGCAGCTTCAATGGGAAAATACGTTTCAAAACACACAGAAATTTCTAAAATACGATTTGCTTAAATATGAAGATGTTAACATATTTGAAATCCTATTTTTAAGTCCATTACAATACACTAAAATTTAGCATAGGGTTCCTTAAAAAAAAACAAAAAAAAAACAAGTTAACCTTGTATCTTCAAAGTAAAAAATAGAGCAAAGACAAAGTATGCTGTAATCAAGTAGCTCCTGTTTATGCAATCAACTGTCCAAGCGGCCGTCTTCTTATCTTGCATGGTTGAGGGAATACAATGGGTATTATCACTTAGTTGTTCCACCCTGTATATCATCTCGCTGGTTTTGTGACAAGTATGACATCACAATAGGCCAAACAATTTGAAAAGTTAAAAATGTGCATCTCCTTGAACAACAACTAATAATTATAATTATATTATTATTATTATTATTATTATTATTATTATTATTATTATTATTATTATTAAAATGTGTATTGTAGTTTTTCAATGATACCCATTTATACTTTAAGTTCATGTCCTTCAAACAAAACCTTCCACATCACTTTTATCTTGAAAAAAATAATTCAAAGCTGCAAAACATATGCCAAGTGAGGTACGAAGGTGGCAGTTTAAGAGTACCTGTGTTTCTAGAGCTCTATTTGTGCATAATTAGATGAAGTTGTTGTGCATTTCTAATTTGCTGGGGCAACTTAGAACGGCACCAACCTTCAATATCCTCGATTTGCATAAAACATTCTTGAGATTTTTCAAAGCATTATTGCCCGTACACTTTTAAGCCAAAAACTGCATAAAAAGAACTTGAACAAGAATCAAACCTGTGAACCTTGCAAACAACAGGGTGGTGTGCTACCAATTGGGACACCTTAACAGATGCATTTAATTGCAAATATGGAGTGATATATTTTTTCTGAACATTAAGTTATAATTACCTTATCATTACCATTTGACTGAAATTGTGTTACAGGTCACCTGTAACAATTTCAGTCAAATGTACTCATAGGTCATACAAATACCTTTAAAACTATGCCGTACTTTTTTTGTATGACTCAGTGCTTCGGCTGGAAAAAAGGTCTTTCTATTAGAAATAATTGATATTGATGATTATGGAAACATGTTTGCAAATATTTGTTGGCATAAGGTGAAAGTAAGACAATAATATGAATTTAGTTGAGTGTTGGCTGTTTTCTTCTGTTGATTCTTCGATGGGAAAAATGTGATTCTTTTGTTAATTTCCTTAATATATAATATGTGTTAACAAATAATAACATTTGTGATTATATATTCATCTAGGTTTCACTCAATTTCTTGCCAGAGATGTTCAAGACACTTTTCCTCAGTTAGTTGACAATGGTATGCGAATGCTCCTACAGTTGCTAACGAGTTGGAAAAATGCTCTTAGTCCTCCTCGAGGATTGAAAGATAATTTGGTAAGTTACCGATCCGTTGTAATATTTATAATGTGATTAAAGATGAATTGGTTTCTAAACTAACCCTTATCGTCCTGATTAGACTAATGTTCTTACAATGAAGGCAAGTTTGGTTTTCCTTGCTGCACGCTCAGTAGTGCATCTAAATCTCAAATATTTTAAAATTATTATTATTATTATTATTATTATTATTATTATTATTATTATTATTATTATTATTATAGAATTTTTACAAATTCTTCAAATGTTTTCACATACATTTCTTAATTTATGTATTAAAATAAAATAGTTTCATATCTGAGGTGTCACAGTATATTCTTTTGAATCTGTTCAGCTGTTTTAGCAATTAAAAAGTTGTTTTAAGTTGTCTCTTATGAAACCATTAGATGCACCCCATGGGTCTCTTGGCTTGGGAGTAAGTTTGAACAGTAATAATTTTACATATAGTTTTCAAATCTTCCTGTATATCATGAAAATCTCTACAATCTCTCCATTCAGAATCAATTGGTGTATTTCACAAAAATTGTAAAATTTTGAACCTCACCTCTCCATCACATGGATTTACCCAGGTAAACATTTTTTTTTACTGAAACCAGTTTAAAAAATCTATAAATGTTTATTTTGTTAATCGCAAAGTATTTCCCTCAGAAAATTATAATAATTATTGTGATTGTATAAACAATGAAAATGATTCAGAGGCCATGAAGTACAATATTAACCCAGAAGGGGTTGCATGGGTGAATTTGAATCCTAGGCTCTATTATTTGAAAATTGATTTACCATGATCATGGTGAAACTGACACATTGCAGATATTTTAGTTTTGAAGTGACATCACATCAGCTACTGCTTGCATAAAATGTTGCTGAACTATTCCAGTGGTTTTCTAATGACCCCAAACACACTACTGTTGGAATTATGCAGCGCAACTATAAATAGTCCCGCTAAATAATAAGCACCAGAATGAAAAATTTCTGATTTTGTGAATTGTGATGTATTAAATCTCAATTCACAATATCAGAAATCATCAGCTCTATGCAATATTTACTAACATAAGACATACTAATATAATGTTTAATTTGTCCCAACTGCAAATAGATTTACTTCATGGAATCTACTAGAATGTGTTTTCACTAATGTGTTTTTATGATTTATAACAATGTCACTTATCTAAGTTTTCACACAAATGATAAAGTAGATAAATACGTATCTCATAAAGACGTAACACACAATTCGTATCTCAAAAATAAATGATCTAAAAACTAGTAATTTTAAATTGTGCATTTTTTGTAAAAGATAAAGCTATATCTGGATGCAAGGCAGGAGAGCAAGGGCAGCTACTGACTAAATCATTAATTCAATACAACACGTAGGAACATATTATTTTAGAAAGTTGACAGTCTTGTCACATTACAATGCTTCACAAAATTACAATTTCGATACAGCTCTTGATATGATAAAACCAACAGAGCAGAAAGAAAAGAATCCTCTCTGCATACAGTGTGTCCCCATTTCTTGAGGTGTACTCGCCAAAGGGCATGAGGCGTCAGTGGTTTCAGTGTCAGTAGATGGCTCCCAAACATTTAACGAGCAGCAAAAGCAAGCACCAAGATTGCTAGGCAGTGGACTGATATCACTTTGCACATTCACCTGTCTGAGTAATGTAAGAAAAAGAGAGTTGTAAAGTGCAGGCCAGAGTACTTCTCTTTACAGGCAAGTAGCCACTACTTACAGGAGTAACAGCATAGATGACAGCTTGAGATGGAAAGGCAATATTCCTTCCCATGTGCTCCCTTCCTTGGCAAAGTTGCTAAGGAAATTGGGGATTATGAATCCAACAGACAGAAAATGTCAGAAGTACTTTTATCAAATACAAAATCAAGTTAATAAATAAATAAATATTATTATTTATGGCTTACATGAAGATCAAAAACAAAACAAACAACAGAGTCACGAAAATGATGAGAAAGAGATAAAGTCAATATTATCGAATATAACTGACACCCACATTGAGTTTTCATTCCATAGACTTGGAATCTTAAACAATATGAATAAAGAACCAAAAACTTCAAAAGCTAATGATAAAGTTAGACCGATTAAGGTATTATTGCCTAACTCAGATCTGGCCCTTGATATATTGAGAAATAAGAAAAAGTACAAGGGAAATGTCAAAATTAGTCCCGATATGACTTTACGACAACGTAGCCATATGAGAAATCTTATTTCCAAGATCAATGAAGAATCAGAAAAGGGAAACAAAGATCTACATATCAAATACATAAACGGTGTTCCAAAAATATTTGATTCCTCAGCAAATGAGAAATCACTCGGATCAAAAAATATAAATCCGGAAAACTGAAAAACAGGCAAACCCGATACACTATCACTGCTTATTATCAGAATCTACGTGGTCTCCGCACAAAACTCTCTGCTTTCAACAACTCTGCAGCAGCCTATGGTCACACAGATATCATGGCATTCTCCGAGACTTGGCTTCATGACGGGATCTGCGATGCTGAGCTGGATCTGCCACATCACAACATCTTTAGACAAGACAGAAGCTCTGAGACAAGCCAGCATAGCAGAGGCGGTGGGGTAATGGTTGCAGTACACAAAAAATATTCCAGTATCATCATTGAATCCTTAAACGCAGGTGCAGAACAAATTTTCGTAAAAATTAAAACAACAAATTCATTTCTTATTGTAGGTGCCGTATATTTTCCCCCAAAGTCCTCATCAAATACATATTCTCAGTTCACTGAAAAACTAGAACAAATTTTTGAATTAAATCCAAACTCCGAATTTTTGATAGTTGGTGACTTTAATTTACCACAAACTGAGTGGATAAATGATGATACTGGAGTTAAATGTCAATATTTGGCTCCTTCTAATGAGGTTATTTTTTCAAGTTCAATCTTACTAAATTCCATAAATTATTTAAATTTGTTCCAATCTAACACTATTAAAAATGATTATGATGATATCTTGGATCTCATATTTGTAAAAGATTCAAAATGTAACGTTTTTAAATCTTCAAATCCAATGATATTGTGTGATCGATACCATCCTGCTCTAGATATTGCTTTTGATATGGGAGAAAATTTTCAAACACTTTATAGTAATCAAGTTAAATATGATTTTAATCGAGCGGATTATGATGCTATTAATAATGATTTGTTACATTTGAATTGGTTTTCATTGTTTGAAAATAACACGCTTGATCATTCTTTAGATTATTTTTATGATGTAATTTACAAAATTATAGAAAATAATGTTCCTAAATACACAGTTAAACCTTCAAAGTATCCTGACTGGTACTCAAAAGAGTTGAAAGATATGTTGAGGAAAAAATCAATTGCGCACAAAAAATATAAGAAAACTAAAAATCTTATCGATTATAATACTTTTTCTGAATTTCGCAAATCTAGTAAAATTAAAATTCGTTCTGATTTTCTGGTTCATATTGGTAATATTGAAAATTCAATTAATTATAACATCAAAGCTTTCTGGAAATTTGCAAACAAAAAGCGTGGATCCTCTGGTTTACCGAATATTATGTATTGTGATGACGTGTCTACCAGTTCTGGTCAGGAAATTGTGAATCATTTTGCTGATTACTTTCACTCAGTTTATGATACAGACTCAAACGAATACACAGTACCTGACTACTATGTAAATTCTCCAATAAATATTGGACAATTATCGATTTCACAGAGAGAGGTTTACTTAGCCATCAGTAAACTTGACATAAAAAATGGTCCGGGACCAGATGGCATTCCACTGATATTTCTCAAATATTGTCTACCAAATCTGACACCGATACTTCACTATCTATTTTCAAAATCATTAAATGAAGGCTCGTTTCCATCAATTTGGAAAATAGGCTTCATTACACCTATCCACAAATCATCTGACCGTTCAAATATTAAAAATTATAGACCAATTACAAAACTTAGTACTATTCCAAAATTATTTGAGTCAATAATTACAGAAAAACTTATAATAGAATTGAATTCAATATTAATCAACGAACAACATGGTTTCAGAAAAAATAGATCCACAACAACGAATCTTTTATCATTCCAACATTTTGTGATAGAAAATCTTGATCAAAACTTACAAATTGATGCTATATATACAGATTTTTCTAAGGCCTTTGATAAAGTAAATCACAGCATATTAATTAAAAAATTGTATCATATTGGTATTCATGGAACTTTTTTGATGTGGTTGAATGAATATTTGTTGGGTAGAGTCTTAAATGTGAAATACAAAAACTTCATCTCAAAGAATATCATAGTTTCATCTGGTGTACCCCGAGGGTCGCATCTCGGACCGCTCCTATTCTTAATTTATATAAACGATATCAAGTGGAAAATAGAGTCGTGTAATTTTCTTTTATTTGCTGACGATTTGAAATTATTTGCGCCGATCAAAACATCAGATGACTCTTTGAGACTCCAAGAGAACTTGAACAATCTTTCTCTGTGGTGTACTGAAAATCGTATAATGATCAATATTGATAAATGTAAAGTTGTGAGTTATTCGAAACTGAGGAATCCTCTTTTAACAAAATATTATTTAAATAATCTAGAATTAGATTCAGTACCACAATTTAAAGATCTTGGAGTGATTTTTGATGATAAATTAAAGTTTAACTACCATATAAATTATATATTGAATAAGTCAAACAGAATGCTGGGATTCATCAGAAGAACTGCTTCAGACTTTACCAATCTTCAGACATTTCGTATTCTTTACTTAACATTGATCAGAAGCAATCTACTATATGCCTCACCAATCTGGTCTCCGTATTACAAGAATAATATTAATAAAATAGAATCTATTCAACACAAATTTTTTAATTTTGTAGCATGGAAGCTGAGGATTCCTTCGCCACGATTAACTCACGACTATGAACAAGTTGCTAGAATACTTAATATTAGCACATTAGAGTCACATAGAAAATATGACGAACATATTTTCTTATATAAATTAATTGATAATCAAATTGACTGTGAATATTTATTATCGAAACTACCATGGAGAGTACCCTCACGTAATCTGCGCGAAATAAACCACTCGATTTTTATGATACCAACAGCGAGAACAAATATCAGTTACTTTGCACCGCTTTGGCGAATGTGTAAAACAGCAAATGAATTGTTTCTAGATTTTGATTTACCTTGTTACTCATTTAAATTAAAAAGCAAAAGTAAGTTACTATGTGACTACAAATAACCCTCACAAGACATGTATTATGTACAAACGATCGACTGCATTTAATCATGTAATTTGTTACCTATACTATTTAATAGACTCACATAATGTACCTAGTCTTTAAATTTTATGTACTTTTGGGCTTTGCCTGTTTTTGATAGAAATAAATAAATAAATAGTATTTTCTTTTGAAAATATCAATTGTACTCTAGAGCCTAACAGACCCATGTCGCACATTCTCATAGAATTGAATTGTAGTTCGTATAAGGGTTAAAAAGGTCATTTTTAAGAAACACTATCATTCAATGTAATCACAGTAATTTGTAATTAAAAAAGGAGGCTTATTATCCAATCTGTCGTGTCGAGTCAATGAAGAATACACCATGCCTTTTTGTACAGGAAATTTTCCATCTGTATAAGATGACATGCTTTCAAACTAATTAATGTCACTTTACTAATGATCAGAATCATCCTTAAGTTAAATTTTAAGCTTTCAACTGCCGGTCTCCACATTTGAAATCTCTGAAAATTTGATTTTATGAATCTTTGTGCTTTGCATTTTTCACAAAGTGATAAATACCAGTATGTGTTATTCTCAGATACATTTTTTTTCTTAAGTTTTGCTTTATGACAATGTTTTATTGAGTGACACCACTACTTTTTTTCTATTACTAAGGTTTTTCATTAATTTATGGATTCTCTGAGTATCCTTTGCCAATTTTACTATATTTTTGTTTTTTACGTTTATGATGATCGTTAATTATCTTTTTCAGAAAGCTGAACCTGTTTCCAATGTTTTTCACATGGTGGAAGGCTTCGCTCTGGTTATGTTGTGTAACTGTAGACCTTCTCCTCGACGCCTCTCTGTTCATATTCTAAGAGAGACAAAGATATTATTAAAAACCTTAGGAAGTCAAGATGATGATCCTCCAGCTATAGATGTAATTGATCAGTGTTGTCCTCAAGTTATGGAAAAGTGTCTTGGGCTTTTACCTCCAGCAGAGAAAACGGCTGCTTTATCAATGTCAAATATCGATCTACAGTGGATTGCTGAACGTAGTTCTTGTATTTGGACAGCAGGTAAATCATTTAATAAAATATTAAATTTAGTAACATTGCAGCTGTTTTAGGCTTGCCACTTGTGCTTTTTGAAGGCCATAATTTTAACATGTTACATGAGTAATATATAGGAATCGCATATCTTTCAGATTTTCTTTCATTATTTCTAATGTCAAGCTATGTTGAATAAAAATGTAATTTATTTATTCAGAGGAAGTTGTTTCACCTGCATGAACTGTTCACCAATGTCTTCTGTGTATTGGGTCAATAAAAAATCTCATGGCATTTTGCTGACAAATCCTCCAGTAATGACTAGGAGTTTTTCAGAGATAGAAAAGCAAAGGTTATATCTAACATCAACAGAACCCATTTACCCAAAGTTAAGTCCATCAAAATGTGCTCCCTCGGCTCCTGCATATGCATGTCTTGTCAATATTTTTGGGATTGATATGCAATGCTGAACAAATCCTGCAATCGATTTTCTTTCTTTATGTACTAAATCAAACCCATAAAGGACATTACCGTGTAGAAACTACCGCATCATGCGATTACTGAGCCTATAGAGTCAGGTTCAGAGGAAGCCAAATTAAACAGACTTAATGTATAGTGATGATCTTAATGTATCTTGATGTATGATGATTGATCCAATGTAAAAAACAGCTTTTCTGATAGGCTGCTGTGTGTTTTCAGTGGCAGAGAACAACATATGGTACCATGTTTTTTAATTAATTTTGTTTTTTACTTTAATGAGCTTTCAATTCAGAGTATCTTATTCTAAGTAAATTATTCAATATTTTATCAGGAAAAGATGTTTTGTGGGTCCCCAATTCTGAAAAAGTGGTCTATTCATGGTCCAAAGCAAAATACAGTTAACTCGGATTATAGTGAATTTCTTAGGACTAATTTCTGGTTTTTCATTACATCAGAGGTTCACTATAACTAATAAGTTTTCCACTAGTCGGGGCCATGTTCATGAGGTGCTTAGACTGGGCAGAATTGATGAACTGAAGCAATTCTTTAAGTAGGAGTTCCTTCAATCCTCTTCATTCACCAAAATATGAAAATAACTCATGAGACGCTTTACTTGCAAATCTGTAGTATTATATGATTTGTGATGCTGAGGTGAATAATGAATTTTCTCAAGTTGTATTTACTATATTCACTATAAACAACTAGTGCTTATGTTACGTATGTGTATTGATACCAATGACTACTGCTCACTGTAACTGAAAGTTAAATACATCCGAGCTCATTTTATCCAGAGTCAACTATATATTACTTTCTCTTTCAAAATAGTAATATAGTCAAAATCCACATTTTGGGGATCCCTAACATCAAAAAAGTAGTTTTCAAAAATATATTTTTGCTTCTGCACACATGCATGCATACATACATGCATACATACATGCATACATACATGCATACATACATGCATACATACATGCATGCATACATGCACACGCTCTCACAACCCTGGAAGAAACAATCTATTGGCGGCAGGTCGTATGATCATATCGATTATGAAGTTCATGATACTTTGACGTGTTAACATGAACTCCATTCCACACATCGTCGAGGTCCAGACAAAGTACGAATGCTGATTCAGATAGCGTTCGGTGAACTTGTGAGCTGCAGCACAGGCATTCACAGGTTTTGGGTACACATCAACATATTGACTGCGGTTAACATAATATTGATTTTTTAAGAGAACTCGCCATGCCAAGCCCTCGCACAAATGGTCATGGACTTCAGCGATAAGCGTGCACCGCTGGTGTAAATTATTGCTTTCTAGCGCTCGATTACAGTGCAGGCACGGATAATACTTGTGTGCGTCACTAAGTGAAAATATGTGTTTTCTCTATCATCAGGTGCAGTAGATCTGAACACCTAGTATAGGATGAGATATAAAAAATAAATTTCTGTACAGGTATTCCTGATGAAAATAATTCGAAGAGTTCATCATCTCTGAATTTGAATGGTATAGATCCTTGGGGAACATGCCTCTTTGGATTTCTTGAAAGGGAACGTGTTCTTACACAGTGTCCTACAGCTGTTATGCATTCCTGGCCAATTGTCTTTGGCAGAGTTACATCTCTCTTCAGTGTTATTGATCCCACGTAAGTGTGAAATAATTAAGCCAAAATCTTACAATGTGAGGTGATCACAACACCTTTTTGATGTGTTGGCATCTCTGTTATTCAAGAAAGTATATTGTGATAAAATATCAATTTCATCAAGTAGTGAATTTTGTAAAATCAATACATTCCACTACAATATCTTATTTAACAAAAACAAATAAAATTAAGTTTAGTATCACTTTGACATGGCTTTGTATTCGTGAATTTTTAGTTTTTTCTTATGTCACTTTAATGAAGACAAATTGACTCTGAAAAATCTTTGTATTTCTTTTTAGAAGCATTGCTCCCAAACTGAATGAAAAAGAATGAATAAGAAAACTGAATTTGATGTATTATTTTGAGAAAACTCGTATCTAGCCCCCCCCCCTGCATTAACTAGTAATACCAGGTGAGAGCTTAGAGGCCCACTGAGGGTGTTAGAGGTGTTTTTTAATAGTTTTTAGAATCATTTACTACATTATTTTAATTGATATTTTATTACAACTAATAAATTGGACTATAATTTTAAGATAGTTGAAAAAATGCCTCGGATTTTTATTGGTCAAAGTGAAGTGAATGCCTTTTTGAACTGCATATTGGTCAGTCATGTTTCTATTATCCAAAGTAATTTGTTGTGGGAATTAATATTGAGTTTCATGGATTCATAACAAAGTGGTTATCATACCATACAGTACATTAATCAGTGGCGAGGCGTGGCATTGGTGCATAGTAATTGCAAGGTTTGTCGAATGTCCGGGCCTATCTTTCTGCAGTGACTGGGAGAGAAGAATTTGAAATATTTTTGTAGGGCATTCTGTCTTGGACACACTTAAAACCACGTGAATTTCCTCTCCTTTTAAAAAGAATCTAAGTCTCTACATAATTTTCCTATATGAAATCTTTGATCTATTTCTTGATGATTGCGAAATAAAAGTTATTGTTTTCCTTAGAAAGCATGTTACATCAATTAAGCGTTTCAAGACTTCTCAAGTCTTTTTCATTTCCTGGTTATGTAATGTATTATTAATTTTTAATGTGCTGTTGATGCCCTTATCCACCCTATCTTTCCTCTCAAATGATCCACAACGCATTGAAGGTGGCTTACTGATTTTTCATGAGCTTTAGCCGAATTTATAAGGTCACTTAATTTGAAACACCAGTAGAAATCCAAATATCTTTTTTTTAAGGCTGACCTTTCTGCGCGGTCAACTCGAAAACCTCTCTTCAAATTTCAAACAACCAAATGGCTTTGCTTGAGACTAAACAATATCTTCTTCAATTTTTACCATAATGAATAATAACTAATGAACAACCAACCATATTAAACCAAACAAATCTCAGTGAAGACGCAACGCACTCAAAAACATTGCATTGTTTCACTCACAGTTGAAGTTCATATTGTGGTGCAGCTATGGTATGTTCTACTGGTGCCTTCCGCAATCCATACATAGAAGTATTAAAATTAATTTTTACACTATTGCTTCGTCATTGCCGCATCTATTGATGACTGGACGCCTCGCCCCTGACATTAACGTATTTATTGAAAAGGGGTCATCTCCGAGACATTTTTAGGAGTCTGTGTATCGTTGGTAAGCTGCTGTAGCTTAAATTAGATGTTAACATGATTTTTGTTTCTAATTTTTTTATAGACCTGTGAACGACAACCGTGCGTCCCTGTTGCGTGGTTCAACTGCAGTGAAGAAACCTATTAACGAAAGAGATATTTATATGAATGTGTGGAAAAATTATGTTACATTTGCATTTAGAGTAGTTCCTCCTGTGCCTAGTCCCATTGTAAGATGTGCATCCCCGGATCTCAGTCTCAGGTAGTTGGAAATTTTACTTATTTTTTTATCTGTTATTGTATTGCCTATTTGTCAACTTACCTAACCGCACATCTACACACGTGCTTACTCTCTTGCGTAGATACTGACCTGAATAACTTGTTTATCAGTGCATTTTTGTTATTATTGTTATTCTCATTTTATTTGTCTTGTGGCATGTTACACGTACACCATATTGCAAATCATGTACTTGTGAAACGTGAACATGTAACTTCGAAATTTTCAATCAATAGATGAATGTGAAATGTTAACTAGTCTAACATTGCCCTTTGGCAACTAATTTTGGGTTTGTACACAGGTTTGACCCATTTTATTACAACTTATTTATTACAATTAGTATAACACTACATTATTGTACATTACAATACAATACTGATACGAATCATTAATCCTCAGACATTCATTCAGTGATGTATTCACCATTTTTGTCAATGACCGCCTGCCCGCATTGGGGTAGGAGTTCTGTCTCTCGTGTACAACTGTTGTGGTTTCATGCTGAAGAAATCTGCCAGCCATTTGCCTAGAGATGCTTCATCGTGAAATACATGTTAAGGAGAGGACGTAAAGATGATGATGTGAAAGGACTAAGTTTGGTTAATATGGAGGGTGAGGAAATGGTTCCCAATGAAGTTCAGCAATCGCACCTGTGGTGATTCAGGACTTATGCGGGCGAGCTATATCGTGAAGTAACAACGTTCGTTTTCCAGGTGCTTTGTTTTGAATAGAAACAGCGAGTCATCTTAGCTTTTAAGTATTCGCAGCAGCTGTTAACGTTTAATTTTTTAGTGGCAATTCATGGTGAAAAGTGCCTGTTTGGTTCCACTGAACTCACAGCATGATCTTTTTGGGTGTGCACCGTCCTTCGGGCGGGGTGTTTTTGCGATTTGCTGAGTCATTTTTTCCTCTTTAAGTTCACATAGAGGCACCATTTCTCGTCACCTGTAACAATGTTTCCAAGGAATGGCTTGTGCCTATGACAAGCCAAATGGTAACGGGTCAGCAAAGACGAGCATACGCCTATTTGCTGATTTTTGCTGTGTCAGTTAATACATGCACCCATGTTCCCGATTTTTGACTTTACCCTACGAATGCAAATATTTGTGTGATCGCATTCCATAATTTGTGCCTATTCACTTTGTTAGGTTTGTTGAGGATTATCTTGAAGCAACTGATTTAGAAAGTTTTAATCATAAGGAGAATGTTTCCCATAACGTGGTTCTTCACACGAGTCCAATTTTCCTTCCCTGGCATGCGGAAATTATTCCCGTGCGATACTCAGCAAGAGCTTCTCGTCGAACACCCCACATATTCTTCTCGCGGCTTTTGCAGCACTAGATCCTCGTTTAAACTCGAAGAGTAAAATGTGACAGAAGTGTTCATTTTTTCCTCTTGGCACTCCTTACTGATTAGCCTTAAGGCAGTTCCACATATTCGGCATTCGCCGAGCAGCGAGCTGCTGCTCGCCAATCCCGAACAGCTGATGTATTCGAAGAATGTTCGCTCCCTTTGATGTGTCCTAAAGACCGACATGCGTTGGGTAGGGCGAGCATCGAATATTAGTCACTCGCCAAATAGCAAGCAACTCATCCACAGTATCGGGGATTCGGCGAGCGGTTGCTCGCTACTCTCCGAATAACGAATGCGTGGAGCCGCCTTTAAGAACAACACAAGCTCCTGATCGTAAAAATCAAACTCCAAACAAGAAAATCAATTCAATAAAAAAAGCTTCGTGAAAATGTTGAGGGGTCGGACGGTCGGTTGGTTTATTGGTTGGCGTTTGTCATTGACCAAGTTTTGCTGAGGTGAGAACAAGTTTGTCTTCATAGCACCATATCTCTGTAGCATTAGAAGTACTTTGCTTCATTCGCGTCTTTCTGTAGTAACTCTTCATGATTTCCCTTTTTTTCAGTATTTTCTTTAAGACGTGGATTGATTAATGTTGGAAGGTTAGCGTATATACAAATTTTCTGCTAGTAGTGGTGGTGGTGGTGGATTGCAGGTTGCTAAAGCTACGCATGTGTGTATATGAAACGGTTAATGTTGGAAACTGGTTAATTCACAAATTAGGCGTGACCAGTTGATGTTCACATCATCCAAAATGGGTAGACAAAGTCCCAAGCAGGAACTACTTCGAAGCGTACTTCAAACTTCAGCTGGTCATCTCCATCGTGCCGAATGGGATATTAGTCAACATGAGGTGGCGTAGGTACAGTATATACCATTTCTGTTCGTACACATATATTTTACAATAAATACTGATTTACGTTTTTACGGTATTCATATACTTCAGAAACAATTCTGCGATGATGCAATAATGACTTTGCCATGGTTCATGTTTTGTGATTGCATTTGAAAGATTGTTCAAATTGTTAGTCTTCTTTGTCCCACACATTACAATCACGGGAAAATAATGAACATGGCCAGCAAAATAATTACGTTTACTGCTACCTGTTAACCAATTTGCGTTTTGATATTTTTTTAGTATTAAAGTAGCGGAAATGCCCTCTTTCCTTTTGTGTGCAAACATTTGAAGTCAGGAAGTTCCGGAACAGGCGCTTCTGTATTCGAATAACATAACTTTTCTCCAAAAAAGTACGACAACTGAACGTTTTTTCTTTATATATTCTCAATTATACATAAATTTTCTGCCATAGCCCAATACCTTACCGCTACAAAGCACAAAATGGGCCTTCGGTGGCCCGTTGGTTAGCATGCTCGCTTTCCACTGCACAACCACGGGTTCCATTCCGGGTCGGGGCAAAAAATTAACTGTGCGCTTTCCTTGTAGTGTCCCAGTATCTGTTGCTGTGAGACGATGAGAAAGCTCACTTCTCAAGGTTGGGAAGACTAGGATACGGCGTATGGCTATGTGCTAACCACACTTTCCCTTTTACCCATGGCGCAAGACCAGGACGCCAGCGGCGTAGGCCTTAGCTCGTAATGATTTGTAATGCCAAAGTACATACATACAAAGCACAAAAGGCAGTAGACGGGAAGAACACGCACACTAAAGTAATAAGCACAGATTACATAACTTCACAAATGCTTATGATGTATAACACTAGACAGACCAGACAGCGCTTACCAGTGCGTCGTATGCGAACATATTTGCAAGCTCATTTCAGGGCCACCCTGGGCCGATGGATCTGGGCGGAACCTTCGTAAAGTCGAAGGCTTAACGAAGGTTCCGGCCTGGGGTGCTGAAGTTATCAGAATGCTCCGTACAACCAAATGGATCTTCCCAACAGTCAAGAGTGCATGCGCGAACTGCCTGCCTAATGCATTTAGACTGAGAACATCGGCGTGCTCACTTCGGGACGGGTTGCGGCGCCTGCTAAAAAAAAATTAAAAAAACAAACTGTCTCTTTCGGCATCAGCGTTGTACGCTCATGGGCCGCGCACTCCCGCAAGACAGAGTACCTCAACAGAAATTTAAACACCAAACAGTTATCTTCAATGACGAGAGTGTCGATTTCACAATATAATAATTGCATTGAACTGTCTTTTCTCCGGGGTAAGCGCAGCATACTACCTAGCTTACCCAGAATGCGCGCCACTGACCCCTAACCCTGAATAATTTTGAGGAGGCTTAATTCTATGCGTGGTAATTCGGCGATTCGTTCGCATAATTGGTCAGTGGCGTCTCATAGACATTCGTAAGGGACGTCTCCTAGAGGTCTAGCGATTCTTCTATTTCTGGGTGAATTCGGATTTTGTTGCGTCAGCGGGGGAATCCTAAGCTATATCGAAGAATTAATTTGTTTCAATTTCTCTCCTTTTTCAAATGCGCGCCTGCTCAATAATGTGACATTGTGTAGTTTTCTTTTGATTTAGTAATTGAATAAATGATTTGTTGTACTATGACGAGTTGGGAAATTGCCACCTCTATAATATCTGGTATTCATATTTGGCAATAATGTGAAGAATTGCATAAAATATATCAGTGACTAAGTATAAGGAGCTGTTCTTTAAGAGTTTAAACCAATTCAGAGTCAAGTACCTTGTTAATAGATAGAGAATTTGCAGAATTTAGGTCTTTAACTTTTAACCAAGTTGAACTGTGGAGTTTTTAGTCATGGAAAAAAAATCAGTTGCAAAGAGGAAGAAATCGCCTCGAACTTCATGAAATTGTGTTAGGTAATACTGAATTTGACGGTACTTAGCAATAGTGAAGTTGCACTTCCATTTATGTATTTACAAAGATATGTTATGAACCTCTTTCATTGTTAGTCCAGATAGTTTGGGAGAAGTTAAAGTCACCAACGAGTAGGAATTTGTATGTTGGTTAGTAATTAAATAATTGTTCAACAATTTCAACAAAGGCTACATAAACATTCTGGTTATTTTTTTGATGGTTAATAAGTGATTCTGACTAAATCTGCTATCAGCTTTATTGATTAGAACTACAAACATTTATTCTGTATTGAAAATATCACTATTTAATCTCGTGCTAGAAAGCGTATTGTGATTCAGAACAGCAACCCCACCACTTCATTGTTATTGGCTAGTAGATGCACTTCTGTCTTCTCTGAAAATCTAGTATTTGGTCATACATAAGCATTGGTGAGATATTCATGTAACTATGCCTCAGTCAGGGCATTGTCAGTACCTTCAAAAGCAGCAGTACTAAGTAAATGGGCAAGTATTGTTCGAAGCCCACAGACGTTTTGATAGTTAACTTGTTGAATTGGATGTTTCCCTTTTTAGTTTTCCACATGTGGCTTGTTTGGTGTTGTAATTGTTATGGTATGATTTCCAGGACTTGAAGAGATTCTTCATGGAGTTAAAGTACGAGTTTGTTCATGTGTCCCCTTTGCTGTAAAGTGTGGTCTGGTCCCATGCAATCTATTCCGTGGTATTTTTTTATTCATCAGGATGAAATTTGAAACTGTTAGACTAGACTCTTGATTGACAATCTTCATTTCTAGAAGTACTATGGTTCAGTTTCCTAGGAGAGCCTGACGACACTCAACACTCAACCTCGTGAAACATCAAAATTAGAACACGTATTTGGGACAAAATTTAAGTTCCTAGAAGTTTATCACTCTCAAGATGATTTTATTTAAATAGGTCATACTTCTCTGCGACATTATACACATTAATACTTCTCAAACATTGAACAAATTTCGGCAAACAATGTTTCGTTAACACAAGTAGAATTTTGTGTTATCTTTGATGAGACAGTTGGACTTTCATGCCTTCAACTTCTTAACTTCATCAATAACAACCTAGCTTGCAGTTTTGAGTTCACAAATTTCATGACTGTACTTAACCATTGTAGTCTTTAAATCAAGCTTATTTTTATTGCTCTCACAGCAGACAGTAGAATTACACATGGCATTTAATTTTCTTCACAGCAAGACATAAAGCTCAACAGTATATAGTGCATTGCATGTCGGGCAGCAAGTCAGATGAGAGTGTGAAATGTCAGATAAGAGCGGTATTGATGTAGTAGTGATAATATTTATTTTCATGATAGTGATGTGTAAATTAGTATGTTTAGAGGAAATAAATGATGGGCAATTATAGAAGAATGTTAATTATACAGTAAAGCATATGTATTGAAATCTCTTGTTCTTATTTTTCATTTGAAAGTGAAATTTACTCACATTGTCTACAGCTCATCACCTGACAGTTTAACTGTAGAACGCACTGATAGTAAATCTCCTGGTGGAAATGTGTCTCCAATTGCCCTGTACAAACTTGTAGTGCCTTTATTACGTTGTGAAACCGCTGACGTGCGAGATGCTGCTGTCCAAGCTTTAGGAAAAGTAAATCCTGATGCTCTAAAGTAAGTATCATTTTTTATAAGATAAACGATAAAAATAAAATTTGACCTAATTTTTGGGAAAAAAAGATTGTCTGTACTGAATTTGAAAGAATTCCGAATGCATAGCTTAATGAACTTAATTTTTTGTTCATTTCATTTAAATGGACATTCTCTTGAGGTGTGACTGAATGAAGATACCCAAAAATGTTTGTACGTTAACATCGGTGAATTGCACATCATTCACTTTTAATGGAGTATGCCATTGTTTATTTGAAATGGAAAACTGCATTGAAACTGTTTTCCCTTCATTTACTATTAATTTGTTATTAAGGAACCAATTTGAAACATCTGATACTATACTATACTGTTTTTTTATTGCAAAGAATATTTGTATTGCCTGCAAAGAGAACTGTTATTCCATTTCAAATCCTCGAGGGCACATTTTACGTATAGTAGAAAGAGAATAGGGCTTAAAACTGAACCTTGCGGGACCCCTTGTACAATTGGCAATGAATTGGAAAAGTGCGTATAAAATGTCCCATCATTCCAGTATGATATTTCTACTCTCTGAGATCGTTGTTACCACGAATTCCATACGAAGGTAATTTTGTATGCAAAATGTTAAGACCAACGATGTCAAAAGCTTTTGAAAGATCTAAGAATATTCCAATAGGTGCTTCGTTTTGATCCTTGGTTGAAGCAACATCTTTATGAAAAGAGAATAGAAAAATATCAGTGTTTCCGTCGATTTTAATTTCCTAAATCCATGTTGGCAATATGAAAACGCCTCATGTAGTGAGAAAGGTTTCCATTTGTACGTTAGCTGTTTTAAAATATCTGGAAAAGTTCCTGTGCATAAGGATGCATTAAATATGAGTTAACAGGTGTATAATAGTAGGTGCACAAGTTTTTAACAAATTATATTTCTTAATAATTTGAGAGTTTTATAAATGATAGTGTCTGTAATATTGGATACGTATATTTTTTCAGTACATTTTAGTATTTTATTATTTTTTGTGATAATTGTGTGTATCTTGCAAATCACTTTACATTGTATTTTTGTTTTTCCAACAGAGATCTGATGGAAGAACTTGTGAATTACATTAGAGAAGCTGTGGATCGTAAACAGGAAAATATGAGGAGGAGGAGGCGGCGTGATGCTTTACGATTGCACTTAGTACGTGTATTAGAATTAATAGCTGAATATGGAACGTTTGGAATAAGGTAAATAATGACACACTTTCCCAATTTTATTCTGTAGGTTATAAATGAATAAGAGGTAATAATTGCCAAGATAATTATCAATTTAAATAAAACCTGTAGAAAATTGAACTCCTTCGAAACTTTTCTCCAAATTACCAGAAAATGTTACCTCATGTTTATTTCAACAAAGGTGAAAAAATATTAATTTTTAGATTTAATGTTTTCTAATCTTAATTCAAATATAAGTTTTTGAAAAATTCTGAGAATACAAGTTGTGAAGACATGCATATTAGAATTTTTTCATAACAATGTGGCAGAAATATAAATTTTTTTGTAAGTTATTTCTTTTTTTATCCTAATTCAGTACAGTCCTTAATATAAATCTATTGTTTTTAATGAAATATATGTTTCTCATAAGAGTTAAGTTATTTTTCTGTTAAACATTATTTCGTGATTTTTTTGTCCATGGTATTTCTACATTCAATTTTTTTAAAAAAAAACGTTTTTTGACAAATGATTCAATGGATCAGAAGCATATTCACAATTTACAAACACCTTTGATTTCATATAAGGCACAGTTTTCCTGAACATCCACTAATGTACAACGATGAGTAATGAACTGTATCCAAACACAAACTGTAGAAAGTTCAAAAACTCAACTGGGAATGTTTGACTTGTGATGTCAAACTAGTCCCATAATTTTACATCCCTTTTTTCAGTTTTGTTTTTCTAAAAGAAAGTACAAATGTTAATATTATTTTTTTAATCTTTTTAGTTATTTAAGGACGCATCAACTACTAAGTCATTAGCGACCACAATTGCGTGTAATGGTATGGTACCTATGAGGATGACACAATATGATGTTGATGATAGAGGTGTGAAAGGACAAACAAATACAACCATGCCCGAGACGGGACTCGAACCTGCGATCCTTCGGTCCGAGATCGCTACGACCCTACTGCCTTAGCGATCTCGGCCATCCGGACCAACTTTTATCTTTTTGTTTCTATTTTTTAAGCGGTTCAATATTTTTAAAAAGTATGAATTACACTTTTTCCTTTCTTTGTTCTTTTATCATGTATCTTTTTATATTTCTGAAAAAGAAATGTATATTATTTTTATAAACAATTTTTAAATAGTTTTTTTAATAAATTTAAAATAAAATTAAAAAACCTTCATAGTAAGACAACATTGTTTTATATTGAAATACACAATAGGGGTGGTTATGGTGTGTGCTGCGGAGAAGAAGCCCTGACACTCCCTGCTGCTGTGGCAACCCTGGCTCTCCAATGGAGTGTCCCCTTGTTGAACTCCGTTATGGGTGGTGCACTGAAATTCTTTATCTGGGTTTTAAGAATCCCTGTACCCCACGCCCTCTTCCCAACGGAACGGAACTTGTGAAACCTGAGAGGAAAGAATCATTGATCTAAACAATTTCTTCTCTCAAGATGGATAAGCCGACTAAACAGCGGTTTCTTCTAATGGAATGTACTGAAAAGGTCATACCTTTAAAAGCGCCAGCCTTGTGCGTTTGGCCAGCACCATCGAGTGATATGGAAAGCTTCAGGTGGTGGTTCTTCTGAGAAATGATACCATTATCTTCGAAGCCCTCAATGACAGCCAACCTATTGAATACAAAAGAGATTGCCAGCCTCCATGTTAAAGTGTCTACCTACCCTAACCTCAATTGAACCGAAGTTCTCGTAAATCACGAGGACTTCGCTGGAGAAAATGAAGATGAACTAAAATTATTCTTCAAAACACAAGATGTTGTAGGATCAAGAGAAAAGAAATGAAAAGAAATTACCACCGTCACCATGATCGTTACATTCGACCGCCCTTCGCTTCCGGAAAGATTCGCTTTTATAAATTTCGGGTGCGCCAGTAGGTGCCGAACCCGCTGCGCTGTTACAAATGCCAAAAGTTTAGTCTTACCGTTGAGCGCTGCATGCCAGAAAACTCAATATGCGCCAAAACCATGCCATTGCGTTAATGGCAAGGGTAATCATGCCGCAACTTCGAAGCAGTGCCAAATGTTCACCAAGAAAAGGGAAATGCAGAAAACCAGGATGACTGTCAAGGTTTCGTTTCCGGAAGCAAAGGAGATGCGACGTAAAACACCCCATGGCTATATTGCGAACCTCTTCTAGTGTTCTAAATCATCCCAAGAAGGGAGCGAACATCGAGAGAGACCGTGCTACTCCTTTAATGGCTAAGTGGCCGATTGCCAGACGTCTCCCATAGACTACGTACAACAGCACTGTCAACGGCTAAGATTATTATACGATCTAAGTATAAAAAACGTAAAAGATGACTCATAGAAAACTTTGACCGAGTCTGAGTTCTGAAAACTTCGTTGCCAGGCGATTCGTACTCCCTGGACCACCTGCTAAACAGTCTACAAACAAGTTCCGACTGCTCGCACGAAACGGCGAGGGTCAACTACATGTGTTCATTGATTGCTCTAGCAGTGGACAGGAAGAACCACTGCGAGAGAGGCTCCCGACGGAACCGGCGTCCCTGGCGTCCGAAACGAACAGCTATGCGAACGAAGAAAAAGGTACAAATTTCAAGTTCCTAATGACTCTCCTATCATGGCATTTAAATGTTTTGTGGGCCCATTCAGAAGATCTTCGATGTCGCTATTCCCCCTCTGTTGTGTGTTTGCAGGAAACGCATCTTTTTCATGGGCATTTTCTTTCTGAGGTTTTCGCACTTTTAAGATTCATTTTGATGATGGTTCCCGTGTCCTTGGTGTCGCTTTGTTGGTCCGTGACCATCTCTTCCGTCAAGAAATCACAGTCCAGTCCAATTTCCAAATCATGAGTGCGCGTGAGACCTTCCATTTATCTCCTCAGTTTGAAACATTTACATCCTCCCCGGTCGAATACCTTCCGTTGTAATTTCCCAATTACCATAACCTTTTGTCATCATTGGAGAGCCCTCAACAGGGCTCCTCTCGAGCATGTAGGAGCAGAGATATTGTAAAACAGGCATAGGGAATTACAATCATTCTGTTGAACACAGGTCTCCACATCCATTTTTTTCAGTTGCTTCTAGGACCTTTTCATCTATAGATTTAGCCATCTGCAGCCAAACCCTCGGCCGAACCCTGGACTGTCCTCAGTTATTTATATGGGAGCGATCATTACCCGCCCTTCTTGCATATCAATGTTCTCATTCCGTCTCCCGCCCGACCCTTTCACTGGATATTCCAGCGAGCGAATTGGCCGAAGTGTGAGATGTCCATGTGCCCAACTCACGGGCAGAACGAGAGATTCGTGAACATCGATACAATGACCTATTTCACCGATCGGCATAGCCACAATTGGCATCCCTAGATCTTCTAGCGGACTGAGAAGTTACATCATACCACGATGGAACAGATTGTAAGAATACGAACAATGTCCGGAAGACGTCACTGGGAAGTGTGAAATATTTTCCAACCGCCGAAAACGAATCCTGGAGAACCTCCATATCTTCTTTTACACGTTACACCTTCCGAATATCGTCTGGACGCTAAGACGAAAAACTAAAGGAATTTGCAATGCATGTGCTTTTAGTGAATTATGCTTAATCAATAGTTTTAGTGAACCTCGCCAGATGTAATAGAGGACGTGTCTCCTACTATTAGATGTCGAGTTCACCTTGCTTTATACCTTGTTTCCTTTCTACCAAAAGAGGATTGGAGAGCTCCCAGCTTTATTTTCGAGTGGTGTGGAAGATATCTCAATGCCTTTTTTCTATGGACGAGCACAATAAAAAATACCTCTCCTGAACCTGACCAGATACATAATGTGATGTTGAAGCATCTGGCAGAACAAGGTAACAATTTCTTCTTAATCTTTACAATCGAATCCGGTACGAACATACCATTCCAAAAATATGGCAGGATGCCACTATCATTCCGACTCTTAAGGAAGGGAAACCTTGATCATTACCACCCTATCTCCATAACGAGCTGTCAGTAAAATTTTCGAACGTATGGAAAACTATCGTCCGGGCTCTAGAGTCAAGAAGCTTTCTAAAATCAATCCAATGGGAATTCAGAAAATACCAATCAACTCTGGATCACTTAGTCGTGTTAGCCACTGAGATCTCTCTGAGACATTTAGCAGCTATCTGCTTCGACATAGAAAAAGGCTATGATACTATCTAGAGGCATGGCATTTGGCGTATATTACACCCAAGGGGTTTTAGGGGACGGCTCCCCATGCTCTTCAGAAGTTTTTTTTTTTCTAGTAGATCTTTACATGTACCCTGAGCAACATGGTATCCAGTTCCCAACCTCTTGGAAAACTATCTTCCTCAGAGATCAATCCTAAGCGTCACTCTGTTTGCTATCATCATTAACTCTATTGTTTCTGTTGTACGTGAACCAGATGAAGTATCACTCTTTGTGGCCGATTTGGCTATATGAGGCTGGACTGAAGTCTGAATGTGATCAAAAGGCAGCCTCAACTTTCCTTTATTAAATTGCATCAATTGAGTTAGTCTACCGGTTTTAATCGTTCAATAACAAATAAATGCAAAAACGTGCTGCATGCATTTCTGCAGTATCTACTATCCCTATAACAAACTAGAACTTTTCCTAGGAGTTCACCAGCTCCTGTTCGTTGACAACGCTATTTTTCTGAAACAGATCTGACATGGCTCAACCATATCCGTAGGTTGCTGGTCAGATGCTTTCTTCTCTCATCCTCTTCCTCCTTATGCTTGCTGGGATTTCATAGGGGAGCAGACGGGATTTGTCTTCTGTGGCTATATTTAACACTAGTTCGCATAGTATTGCACTACTCTGTTATTGTTTATGGATCAGTGTTCATATCACCTTTGCCTTTTGAATATTATTCACAATGCTGGCATCCGCATAGCCATTGGTCTTTTCCACCTATCGCAATCGAATGCCTCTTGTCAGATGCTGGTGAACCACCTTTGAGTAGAAGATTCAAAATTCTGCTTGCAGCCTATGGTACGAAACTTTCAAACCTACCAGATCATCCAACTCGTCAGATCATTCTATACCCTAACCACCGGTTTGTGACCGCTCTTAACCTATCACTGTCTTTACCTCCAAATATTTGTTTCCAGAAATTGTTTGAGGACCTAATATGGTCACCTCCTCTCAGTCTATCGCATTAGTCGCATCAAGTGCCTCCTCACGGATGCTGGCGAACCACCTGTGCATAGAAGACGCTGTGAAACCCTTCCGCAATTCCCTTCCCCTATTTCTCACTGGAAACGTCTTTTCCCCCAGTAGAGAAAATACTGCAATTTGTCCAAATGTACTACTCTTCCCCTAGTTTTCCTGAAACATTTCAATGAGTTGAGAACAGCTTACCCTGGCCACACTTTCCTTTACACTGATGTCTGTGTCATGAGTGATTCACGGCCCTACCCGTTCTATTGTAGATTTGTTACTTGTTCATTTCAAATTCAACCTTAGTGTAGCGTATTTTCTGCCGAGAAGTTCGATGTACTGTAAGCCCAAAAACATATTGAATGAAGATTGTCACGAGGAGTTGTTGTATGCAGTGATTTCCGTAGTGCACTTCACTCACTCCATTTCTCCCTTGGCCTCTTTGACGACACTACACCTGATTTGCCGTCTATTGTTTCACAATGGCCTAATACTTTGTGGGTTCCCGAGTCAAATTGTATGCATTCATGAGTTCTAACATTAATGCCAATCATATGGGTTTCTTAATTTGACCAGACAACTATATTTCTTTATATTTGGGTTGAAATACATATAATTAATTAAATAAACTGTTAAGAATTTATCAGAGTGGTGTGGAGTTGGTGGTACAAGTATGGTCCTATGTAATAATTTTTTTTTTTTTTTTTTTTTTTTTTTGGCATCTTAAATGATAATGTGTTTAGGCGTAAAGTTACAAATTTTTATGAGAAACATGTTTATTCATTAAAAACATGTTTGTATTAAGTGTAGTGATATACCTAGCACAAAAGGTATGATTTTTGATCAGTATGGTATATCAATCAGAACAATCTCAAAAATGAAGAATTATGGATAAAACTGATTTCAACGTTTATTTGTTTCTTAATAACAAGTAGACTGCAAGGATACTATAAAACGTATTTTGAATTTTCATTCTTAAGCATTTGAATTTATCTCCCAATTATGTTTGCAAACTTAAAAACAATAAATTAATTCCTAAAACTTGTATTATTAAGCAACTATTTGAAACAAATTATTTTGTTGTGTTTTTCTTTTGTTTGTCCTTTAACATACATTAAGAATGTAGCAAATATTGCACGTTTTTTCATTATTTGGGGCCTTGCAAAGCAAATGGAGTGAAGTGCTAAAAATGGTTTTTGTTTGTTTGCATTTTGTTTTTGTTTTTTCTCTTCGGAAATCAATAAAAAGTCTATGAATTTGTGTTCCTGACTTACGACCAGAGCCATCACTAGGTATATGTTACAATTATTTTGAAGGTGTTTGGAACATTGTTTTTTTTTAAGTGTGTATTGGCACCAATTTATATGATATTTAGAAACCTTTGTTTTGAAATTTAGCTCCTTTGGCCTTGCAAGGCCTCAATTATCTTTATTGCAATTTAATGAATTTTGTACTTTTCATTACTTTTATAACGTAGTTATAAACAGCAATGATCAACTATTGTAAAATTTCAACATATTTTGCCATAGAATTCATCAACAAAAATACACATGATTATTTAATACATTATAGAATTTCATAATATCCCTGAATTTTATATGAATTACATATGTGTAATAAGCTGAAAGGTTTTGAATTTTTCTTCAGTATGACACTGTCCAAAAAGAAAACATTTTGGGTTGAAAAAAGCATCAATTAAGATTTACGAGAATTTTTTGTTGAATTCATGCAAGAAATGAAGCAGAAAGAAACAAATCAATTTAACATGTTTTTAAAAAATTGAGTTTCAGGCCAAATTGTTTTTAAAAAAATTCTCAAAAATGTGTATGCTTGTCCCTGAATATTTCTTGTATGCCTCGGTTTCTTTTCAAAATGTTGTTTTTAATCATTGTTAAAAATAAGAGTAAAATTTTAATAATTTTTTTGGTGGATTACAATTGCATAAGCTATGTGGTGTATTTAAATTGATAATCAGCTTGCAGATAATTTTCACCACAATCGGTTAGTCACCCTTATGAAATTGATTCCATGTTCTGTTCCTTTTTTCCAGCCCATGTGTGTTGGATAGGGACACTCAGTCTTTACATTCCACATTTGTTGAATATATGGATGGTGCTCGTCTTTATTTAGAAAGTGAAGCTGATAAAGATGTTCCTGCGGTTAAAGATATTAAACTTCATTTTTGTAACTTCATTAGGAAAATGATCAAGAGCTTTTCATGTATGTTTTTAAAGATAATTGTTAATATTGAATGCTATGTTTTTATTTGCTGATGTAATATTTGAGTTTATTATTTTGTAGTGGAAACGTGTGAAAGCTTATTAAAGAGAGATTTAAGAAGAAATCTATTCAATCTCTTTGCAAGTTGGAGTGGTCATTTTGGACGGCCTCTAATGCATACCGGATCCTCATCTTCTGCACCTCCTTTTAGCTCCCTTACGACATCCGATTCGGATGACAGGGCTTGTGCAGAGTTGCAGTTGTCTGCTTTGCAGGCTATGAGTGCTCTATTATGTTGTGGATCTTGTTTTGATACGAATGGCCTGGCAGAAGATGGCATATTTTATCCCTGGCTTGACTTGCTGCTTGCCTCTTCTGATGAGAAGGTTGGTAGTGTCAATTTTATTTTCAGTAGGTAATGTCAATTTTATTAACAGCAATTCTGTGTAGGAATTTAGGACCATAAGAAGACTTAATTATTTTACTGAAAGAAATGTTCGAGGTCAACCTCGAGATCTCGCGTTATTTATCCTCTACCCCCTTTTTTATTTCTTTATCGAGAACAGTTAAAACTGTGACGTACTATGTAAGTGTATTGTGTGCACGTTGTCTTAAATTCTGGAATCTCTACTCTAACCCAAATACAGATAGAAATGAGCGTTTTTGGCAAGAATTGGTAAGAAAATATTTGCTCCAGTAATAACTTTTCTTTGCACCAATAGAAATTGTATGCTCAATAAGTCTCCTCCCCGACACCGGAAGCTGTCCGAGGTAGATGCGAAGACGGAGCCCGAGCGCGTGGGTGAAGTGCCGGTGGCGTATTGGCAAGGGCGACTGCTGTTGCGGCGTGGGGAAGGCGGCGGGCAGAACAGTAGGGGCGAGGGAGTTGCCGATGACATTCAGCCAAAATGAAGAAATTGACCGATTTAGTTGTTCTTCTTGTAAGAAGTCGCGGTTTCATAGAGAGATGATAGGTCGCTTGCGACTATGCTTATATATTAAGACAGTTCAGGGAAACATTTTGGGGATGTTCAATGTCCATAAGCGAGAATTTATACAATGTTTAATGCTTGAAAATACACATAACACACGTGCCAATGTGCGCAGTCACTGGAGCCCAATTAGGTGTGGCATGTAGAATTGAGTTTGCTGCTCGTAGATGTAGCGATTATGCTTGAATATCAAGTAGGTTGTTGGTTCTGAAGAGGCGCCGAGAAGTCATCTGACGTGATACGTAGTTGTGCGAGAGCTATGAATAGGCATGCTAAGCGTCCTACACTGTCGTTACGAAGGCGCGTAGTAGATGGCGAGAACTCGAATGGTGAAATGCGTATGGTTACGCGATTGCCGTAAATTTTCTATGTAGCAAGTTTGCGCACAGGCGTGTAGTAGTTGGTGAGACGCCACGTGGGGAGCAGTATTTCGATAAGCAGCGGGCAGCCAGCAGCGAATTAATATGTGCTTACATAGACTTGCGGGCACAGAGAAGGGGAGTGGTCACGTTCTCCGGACATTGGTTCCGGAGCAGTGGCGGCCGTTTGCGAATTAGCAGGGGCGGGATGAATGTCCGAACTATCACATACATTTTACCTTTTCAGAATATTTCTTGAACGAGGAAAACTATGGCATGTAGTGTACAACCAATTTGAACGTGTTGGGATTTTAATACTTGTCTAAGACAACCTTTAAATTGATAACTGAAGATACAATTGTGCCCACGCGAAAATAAGAGATTAAAAAAAATATTTCCAGCAGTCAAAGCAGTAATTTATGAAATCTGATGAAAGGGTCGGTATCCTGAGCTTAGTTAATAGCCGCAACCCTGGCGAACAAAACCCTAATAGCAGCACACAGCCCCCATCCAACTCCCACTGAAGTTCCATTACCTCGCATGTACCAGCTACGAACGAACTCGCGATAGTCCATGACACGACCTTCTCCGAAAATATTTACCTTTCCTTATTTACCTTATAATCGTCACCCCCATACGTCACATACATTTTTTTACTTTTTTTTGACTAAATAAATCTAAATCCGCTTAATCGGGCACTTAAACAGCTCGAATTTACCTTTAGCGGATAGCGTGAATGGAGCGAGTTCACTCATTTTAACTCATCTTTTTCAAAACGCGACGGGTGCGTTTCTGCAAGATTTACCACCTCCTTCACAAACCCGAGCTTTTCCTAGGGGGACCGTTGAGGTGGGTCGGTCCACGTCCTGACGGGGGGAGAGCTCTAGACTATTTCTTTCTTTCTTTCACCAGTCATCTTTCTTCTCTCCACGTTCGTTCTTGTATAATATTCTGTCTTCTCCCATTTCACTGACCCCCCCCCCCCCCCCCGCTATATGCTGAACGTCCACCCGTGTGTTCGCTGCACATGGCGACCCGTGTCGGAGGGAATGTGTGTCCTGGAAGTTGAGGGACCTGTTTGTTTCCCTTGTGCTGCTTTCTGCTTTGCACCTAGGGATACGTTGTTTACGTATTTTGGGGAACATTCCTTGTAGGATTCATCACACTTGTGTTTGGCCTCGGGCTCTTCTAGTCGAGTGCTAACCCGCTCCCGATCAATCGGCTCGGACGAGGTTTTGTACTGAACTCCAGGCTGGGCGTGGAGATACACGGCGGGGCTCCGTGGTGGGTGGGGACCACGGGGATGAATATTATATCCAACTCCATGGGTACTAAACCTTCTCCCCTGCCCTCTTCCGCAAGGAAGAAGAGATGTCAGGAACGAACTGTTATGGTATGCGCCGAGGAAGGTAAATCTTTTAAAATGGTTAGTGCGGCTCGTTTGGCGCGCGCTATTGAGGAAATGTATGGGAAACTACAAGCCGTGGTGCGGCAAAGCAATGGTACCATTCTTCTTAAAGCATGTTCTGATGAACAAATAGAAAAGATTAGGAAAACTAAACAGATTGCCGGCCTTCAGGTGGAAGTGACCATACACTCAACTCTTAACCTCTGCAAGGGAGTGGTCAACAATGAGAACTTTGCTGCTAAGATTGAGGAAGAATAGTCGCGTTTTCTTAAAAGCCAGAGTGTGACGGACGTTTACAGAAGCATGTGCGAGAAAGCCCCACTTCTACCCTGATTCTAATTTTCGATCTGCCACCTTTCCCTGAAAGGATCTTCTGCGATTTTTGTAACCTTCACGTGCGGAATTACATGCCTAACCCTTTGAGGTGTATCAAGTGCTAAAGTTTCGATCATACACAACGGCGGTGCATGGCAGATAGCCTGGTGTGAGGAAAGTGCTGAAAATTGATGCACGAAGCTGAACCCTGCGCTACACTATCGCATTGTGTAAATTGCGAAGGTGACCATCCGTCCAACTCCAAGCAATGCCCTACCTTTGGGGGAAGAAAGATCCAGAAGATCAGAGTCGCTGAGGTGTTCTTCTCCGAGGCAAAACGTCGGTTCCAGGCAAGGAACCCTGTTTACCTTTCTCGGTCCTCTAGCACCGTGAAAGGCTCCGATGGTAGTAGCGAGCTGCCGAACTGCGAGATCCATCCCCAGTCGTGAACTTTGCCTGCCAGGTGTCCCCAGTGGACCTCCATTTGGATACCGCACCCCTGCAAGGCGGGTGAGTGATCATGAATACCAAATACAAGAAACCTGCTAAAAAAAGCACAGCCGACTCAGCAACGAAATCTTGTACATCAAAAAATATCTCGATGGAAGCCGATGTCTTTTCTATGTTAGATCAGACTATTAAGTGCTCATCATAGGTTCGACTATCTACATCTTGAAATACTCGCTCTGAGCAAGCATGTAGCCCCCCCCCCCCCCCCGGCACTTCCCAGGAGGATTTTACCTCGGAGGAAACTCCCGTGGGGGTGGTAAATTCGCCCATTCGGGACACGACTCCGAAAGAAGAAAAAATAAATATAATACCTTTATGGATCATCTATTTTGGAATATGAATGGTTTCCCCTCGCGACGGGACGTGTTGAATCTGTTGTCCCACCAAACGCGTTTAATATTCTGTTTACAGGAGACTCATGTTCCATCATCCGTGTGTGTGCAGATGCACCTCCCTCACGCTCACTGTCTGTAACATATACATCCTCCGGGGCAGAGTGTATCCGTTGATAAACTTTTGGGATTGATATACCAACTGTCCTCTCAGTCCTTGATAGTCGGTAATGTAAATGCCCACAGTTCTCTTCAGGATCCATCCCACAATTGTCCGAGAGGTAACATGGAATCGGCGATTGACACCTTGAACTTAGTAATTCTGAACTCAATCGATCTGGCTCTCTGCAGCTCATCACTTGCAACCGTCCTGCAATGATCTGTTCTAGATTGTATGGAAGCGACCATTATCCCACTATCATGTACATTGTTGGGTTGTTCACGGGTGGGCTCGATCCCCACAGTGGTGCGCAAAACGTGCTGACTGGTTGAAATCGTAAGTGAATGTCAGTCTGTCAGACGGCGTCTTTATCGGTGTGGACGAAATGGCAGCACAATTTAATAGTGCTGTACTACAAGTCCATTGTTATATAAACTAGTCTCCTAGCGGTGGAATCGTGAATTACTCGTTATTTTGTAACTCATTTGTTTCTCCAAGCTCTACTGCTACTACTGTTGAGATGATCAACAGGATAACCAGTGCCACTCATAAGTTATGTAAGAGGCAAATGGTGACACATTTTGTGCCCCACCCTGTAGAGTCAGTCAATTTTTGTTTATTGTGGGGTCGTCGTGCCTTTCAGCCCCCTTTTAACTGCCTCCTTACAGTTTTTAAGGAGATGTGTACTTTATTCTCTTGGACAACACTTTGGGTTTGAGACGATGTTAAATGTCTATTTATGGGTACTTTTCTTAGCAAGACGGAACAAAACTTGACTGTAACCCTCTTTCGTTCACTTTTTCACTTCCTCTGAGGTGTGGTCAGCTTTTTTTTCTTTAACTTTATCGCAAATCTATTGACATACGCCACCCTAACTCCTACAACACAATTAATTTCAGTCATGGTATCGGTTGTGGAGACTTGTCTATTGCCTTGCCCATCTTCGTGTTTTCACAGACTCTCGCACTGTAATCAACTCCGATACCTGCAACCCACACCAGAAGCCCCCACACCTCTTTCATAATTGGGGGCGGGTTTGGAATAGGCCCTAAATCTGGAATGTTGATTAACAAATTGCATTGCTAGCATTACTAGCTCTTCTAGCACCATTAGCTCCTTCTGTTCTTGCTCCTCCTTCTCTTGTCCTTCACTTCTCCTTCTTTCTTTCTTCTCTCTTTCCTCTATCTCCTTGGTGTCAGCTACTATTAATGTGAAATTACAACTGCAGAGGTTGCTTGAATGCAAAGGCTTTTGATGCAACTTACATCAAGGGAGGTGCTTAATAAAATAGTCAACAGTGATTGGCGGTGCTCAGCTAAATTTATTAACCATTAATGATATCACAATAAGTGTGAATTGTAATTAGATTTCAAACATAATCAGAAAATCTGTTGTATGCAAATAAAATATTAAACTTTGCGAGTGCTTTAAATATTTTTGCATTTATTTTATAACATTTATTGATTTTTATGTAAATAATGGATGCCCCCTTATTTTTGTAAATTTTATTTCTAGATCTATCAACTGGCCAGAGAAACTGTGATACTACTTCTGGAATGTAATCCTGACATGGGGTTATTACTCGATTGGGTTGTTGATCGATGTTACACTGGATCAGCAAAAGTTGCTGATGGCTGTTTCCTTGCTTTAGCAACAATTTTCAGTGCGAGGTTTGTAACTTTCTTGCCAGTTAAATTTAATATAAGTAAAAATGATTTATTGGAATCAATTTCCTTACATTTCTTGCACTTTTACAGCTTACATTTTCTTTCAAAAAATGTAGTATTTTAGGTTATAAGTTAAAAGTGAATTTATTTAATTATTCATTTTCTATGTGCAAATTATGCAGGGAATATCCATGTGATCACTACACTGCTGTGATAAACGTAACTCTTATGAATACTGGATGTCCACGGACCTTAGTTCATGAAACTGCATTGCAGCTACTGCAAGTTCTAGACAAACGGTTCTTTGGTTCTGTGGTGATGCCTGCTGACGGTGATGGTGGTAAGTTAAAAAAAAATTACTCTGTGAAATGTTATATTATAAACATTTTCTGTATGTCCCGCAAAAACTTTCCAGCCAATAGTCAGATCTTCATGAAATTTATTATTTTTATATATCTTAACTCTGAATTGCTTCCGCAAAAACTTTCCAGCCAATAGTCACATCTTCATGAAATTTATTATTTTTATATATCTTAATTCTGAATTGCTCAGTGACATACTTTCCCTCTATATTCCATCTAAAATGTTTTTATGGTTGAGTCTATGACATGTGAGTATTGCGGAGCAGCGATGCAGGCTTCAGGGCCAGATGGGTGAGGAAGGGGCAGGACCAGGGGCAGGGGCCGGCGCCGACAGCGAGAGCAATAGGGTGTGATAGGGAGAACCAAGTGTCGTACCTTGGGGCTCGGGGAATGGGGTGGGGAAGGTGTTGTGGAGCAGAGTGGAATGGAGAGAAGCAGAGAGGGCATGGCGTGGTGAGGATGTAAATAAAATTACTTTCATTTTACACTGCAGATTACACTGCAGATAAAAATAATTCTTTTTCCTAGCTAATAGATGATGGTGAAAAATTGAATACCCTGGCAACGCCGTGTTATTTCATCCAGTTTTATTTTAAAACATAGTCCTCATTTGCATTTCTTCTATATATACTTTAGTTGTCATGACTTCCTTATTGTATCCTTTCTCTCCGGAAAAATTAAATTTTCTTGTCTGTCTGAAGAGATAGCTGTAACAATTGTGTGTGCTTATTAATGTATGAATGTATTCTGTTAGTTGTGTTATTGTGTATGTTATATTATTTTATGTTATATATTTTCTTTTGTTGTTTAATAATTTTCAATTTGTAAATTTTCTTTCTTGTGCATGAGGACAGAGGTCACGTTTTGCCCAATATTCACATTATTAATTGCTTGTTTTTGTATAAGTTGTAAGTTTGAATGGTAATTGTGTAATTAGACATTTTATCGAATATGTAGCAACTTAATGTTTGTGTGTTTGTATCTGGGTGGTGCAGTCTTTAAATGCACCCTTCTTAAATGATATTATACCACTTCTCTGGCATTACCCTTTTTGCAACAATGTTTTTCATGGAATGAATACAAGTTTCTTCTGCTGAAGTGTGAACTGCTTTATGCTCTTTGTCAACTTTTTCCCTTTCTATTTATATGCCTTCCTATTTCTTTTTCAGCAGTGCACTTGTGTTTCTACACAAAATTTTATTTCCATTACAATTACAGCTACTGGTTTATTTTTTCATGATTCTCTTCATTTATCACCTGCATTGATCTTCCTAGTCTTGTACATTGTCAAGAATGCATTATGTTATGCTTATTTTATTTTATGATTCTGGAACATCAAAGCATGGATACATTTTATCAAAGTTAGCACAATTCAAAAGTAATTTATGAATTGAGATGAGTAAAACTAAGTACAGGTGAGTGAACAGAAGTAAACAAAGATATGTAGTTATAAATGTCAATGTGAGGTTATCTACATGCCATTATAGATCTAAAGTTCAATTGCCTGAAAGTTTACTGATGGTTTGTAAGTACATTGTAGTTAAATATATACATACCATCATTTTTTATTTAGTTTCAAATGAAGCATTGAATTTTTAGGATCCACAATTACAGATGCCTGGAGTTTTATCTGATATCACATCTACCGTACTTGTAATTGAAACCTTGTAAACTGGTAAAACTTGTTAATTTCTTGTAATTGTAGCACTCATATTTTTATATTGTTATTATTGGTCTATGTATCAATAAGATTTAAAATGTTATAAGTCTACCATAATTCTGTAGAGTTCTCTTTCAGGTTGTAAAAGAAAAATTGAATTCATTGTCTAGAGGCAGTTGTAGAGCTCAATTACAGAATTTACTCTAATGTATACTTGTAAAGACCTTCCTAGAAATGTTTTTTCCATTTTTATTTAAATGTAACTATTGCCAATCACAATAAAATCACACACACACACACACACACACACACACACACACACACAAAGAATTAATGGTTTAGAGACAAAAAACAACATGATTTTTGATAAGAGGGCTAAGCTGCATCTGTGCCATCACAACTTTTTTCTTTATCATAAAAATCATAATAGTTCTTGGCACTCCATCTTTTGTTTGGTTTTCCCTGGTCCCTTAGTAGGAATTCTTCTAGACTATCCTATGCATTGGATATGGAGCACTTTTTGAAACCCATCACTAGGGATCCAATCAATATCGTACCATAACCAGTGGCAATCCATTCTCCCAGCTTAGATTCTGAGGGATTCTGTAATTTGTGTACAACAATATTCATTACTTGAAATAAAAATGTCTTCCCTCCAGAAATTACTACTAGATCAGTGGCGTAACATTTAGGCTCGCAATGCAGGCGGGCCCAGGTAAAAGAGAGCCTATTTCTGGGCTGAAGATTTTGTGATTGTAAGAATTGCAACCGTGATTTTCTGGCCGGCCCCATATTCATTTCGTTACGATACTGTACTAGATCTTTCTTTAACATTAGTTCTCTAACTTTTCGGGTATTCAGTTAAACTTCAAATAGAACATACATTTAAATGAATTGAACAAAAAATTATGTTCTGCTATGCATTTACAATACTTCCTAATTCATTCATTCTTCACACAGCTTGTGTATATTTTGCAAATGATCGTTTTCACTTGAGATTGGCATAATATTTTTGGGAAACAATGTCATCGGTGTGATTTCTTCTGATTCTCTCTTTATTAACGATTGCTGTGCCTCTTCATTTACGAATCACTTGTTCTTGTCAAAACTGCCAAGGATAGGAACATTATTATCCAACACTGATGACTGTAATTACAACATGCAGCATTTGAATCATAACTATCGGATGTTAGTATCAACAGCACATTATAAAGAAATCCCATACAATACATTCACGAACACAGTATTTTACAACGCATTGCCAGATGACATTAAACGAGTAAAATCTTACACAAGTTTAAATACCAAGTCATTTTTTTCTGCGGTGTAACTGTTTCTATACACTTAGAGCATATACTGAGCGTGAAAGAGGAAACTAATATAAATTTTAACAAAGATTTAATTTATTAATTACCAATTGTTAAGGGGAGACTATTCTGGGAAAGAAGTAGCACTTCAATTATTTACATAAAAATTACATTTTACATTAACTTTTCGTATCACATACTACTGTTGGCTTAAACAGAAACGTATGTGTATTTTGAATGGCACACACGCATTACATTTCTTGGCACTGCTAACTCACGAAAGTGTTGGGTGAGTGCACCACCGACCACGCTGGCCCTTGAAGAGGTGCATGAAGCTGGAACAGCCATGTCAGCACACCGGAACGAAACCAGTCAAATGATTTATTGCTAATTATTTAGCAATACATTATTTGACAGGTTTTATTCTGGTATGTTGGCATCGCTGTTCCAGCTTCATGTACCTCCCTTGAAGTGAAGAAGACCGCTTTCTCAAGCCTCTCAACCTGCAGGGTACAGCTTGCCCCAGGGGTTGCTATGACAACCGTGATGTCACCGGGGTTCAGTAATTTCAGACATTACCTCATAAAAAATATCATTTTTCTACCCAGACCCAGAACAGTGTTTCAGTTGTGCACATTATTCTCTAATATCCAGAATATGTGGCAACACAGTTGATTTAATGTGTGGGTTCGCGTAATAGTCATTGAAAGCCCTCAAATGTTTGGGTTTCGGAGAAGGTCCCCTCGCTTCTTCACTGCGCTTCACAGCACACTTTCATGACATGTCCCCATTGTGTTTGTTGCAGGAATATTCAAATCTTGCTGAATATAGTGTTAGAAATGATCTTAACCGTGAAACTTTCATCTTCCATGTTGTGATTGTAGAACACGTAACTAAACATACATATTTGAATATAACGAGTTAATGCTTTGAGAAAATTCTTTGAATATTTTTTGCTGAGAAATATAAAACAAGTTACATGAAGTTGCCGTGAAATTAGCATAAGTACATTGATTTATTTTTGCTTTAAAGAATACAATTAATTGTTGCTGCCCGAAGTTGCCCCAATTTACAAGTACAATTTAGTCAAAATCAAACATTAACAATATACGTTACAATATCAATTTACACATATCTTACATTCCAATTTGTTATTTTTCTTTCTTTTTCCCAATGATGTTGTGGCAGCCACTGCAGAGCTGAATGTTTGTTTTTGCTGTTAGAATATATATTTTATAATCTTATTTGTTTTTGTTTTTTTCTCCAAAATTAATTATATATCTGATTGTAGCCAATCTTTAATATCTTTACATAAGATTTTATACTTTACATTATGATTTAATATATTGTGGAATTGCATTAAATAGTTTGGGTATTGAGCACCTTAGCCTTTTTTCACTATAGCTGTTAAATACATACGAAACTTAAAACTTTGGTCTTCTCACCTGGTATTCACCTGTAGGTGAAATCCTAAAGGTATTACCACTATAATGTTGAGTTATGTGAAGGTTTTTAAAGCTTGATGTTGTTTCATTACTAGCTAACAGTTGTTTCTCGTACAATTCTTTATTCTTTTCAACTATTTGTAGTATTCTATACTGTAAAGAGTTTAATTTATTTAAATGCATTTTGCTTGCATTGCCCCATATTTGTACCCCATATCATATGATTGATTCATCTAGTGCTTTGTACAATATTCTGAGCACTTTTTTATTCACAAATCGTATCAATGTATAAATGCATCCAAATATTCTTTTCATCTTATCATATACCAAATTAATGTGCCTGTGAAATTTGAGATGAGTATCCAAAAATATGCCAGGACAATTATATTCTGTTACCAGCTGAAGCCTCTCACATTTACAAATGTTATCAGTAGATGTGGATGTACAGTTTATTTTGTGCATAAATTTGTTTTTAATTTGACAATCAGACATATATGGTGTTTTAAAATTCATTACTTTTGTTCTGGGCGAGTTAATATACAAATTATTCGCATATGACAGTTCAGCAATTGCATCAAATTCCTTCTGCAGAGAACCCTGGCCTTCCTTTAGGTCTTCATTAACCTACTGCAGGTTTGCATCATCATACATGTATAACTTACACTTATTAACAACACTGAACAAACCAGTGAAATGTTTGAAAATCAGTTAATAATACTGGTCCTATACAGCTACCCTGTGGTACCCTGTGTTTTATTGGTTGTAATTACTAATTTTGTGAGTTATTTTCACCACAAAATTTTTATTCTTTAAATTGCTTTTGAATAATTTACAATAGTTGTGAGAAACTCCTATTGTTTTCAGTCTTTTTAGTAATATAGAATGTTTCACTGTATCAAATGCTTTTGAGTAGTTACTGTATATAGCAGATACTCCATGTCCTATATTCAATTGATTGTTTATATAATCTATCACTTGTACTAGCAACTTTTCTGTCCCTTTACCTCTTTAAAATCCACATTAATTATTATTAATTATATAATTATTTCTTAGATAATTATTTAGATGCTTAACTGTATATTTTTCAAATATTTTTTCTATCACAGGTAATATGAATATTGGTTTACAATTACTCATACCATGTCTATCATCTTTCTTGAAAATTGGTCAAATAAAATTTTTAATTTTAAATGTTCCACTATTGATACAATCGTTTAGCAATTTTGTTAACAGCTTGCTAAAGGTTATTCTTTACAATATCTTTTGCTCTAATATTATCATAACCAACAGATTTATTCGCATTAATTTCTCTTGAGATAATTGTTTTCTTTGCATAGTGGGAAATAAAAATTAACTATAATATCTTTAGGTTCATTAATCACCTGTTTCATCATAGTTATTTTCTTCTATGATATTATTAATTTGTTCGACAAAGCTATTTGCAATGTTATTTGTTATTTCATGTACACTCTGCTCTCCAAAAGATTTAATAATATTATCATCAATATTACTAACAGATTTTTTATTTAGTGTATTATTTATTTCAGTTTATAGTCTTTTACTGTCATTCACATTATTATAATTTTTTTTTTTTTGGTATTCCTATTTCCATCATTAAGCCTATTTCTAAATGCAGTATAGTTTAATATGTATTTTTAATTATTTGGATTAGACTTCCACATTTTAAATAATCTACCTTTTTCTTTCATTTTATGATAGAGCTCTAACGTTACCCATGGTTACATTTTGTTAATATTCTCACATTTTGAGTCCTATTACTGTTATTTTTTGAAACTATTTCTCTGCATACTTGATATATATTATTAAATTTGTTTATGATATTATCCATGAAAATATTAATATCCCTGTCCTCGGTCTATTCCTATTATGTACTAGTAAATCCAAATTTTGTGGTTGATCGTTTGATATTCTTGAGTTATTACATCCTTTTTACTTTCGTTTTCATTGGTACTAAGATAGCATATGATGGGAGAGTGGTCTGATATTTTGTTATGTATTACAGCTGAGGGTGTTTTTTTTTTTTTTTTTTTTTTTTTTTTTTTTTTTTTTTTTTTTTTTTTTTTTTTTTACACTTAATTCTTATGAACATATGGTCTATCAATGAATTGGTAAGAATATTTTTTCTTATTTCTTCTCTTGTTGCATATTCTATTGCGCTGACATATCCATTACTATATAACATGATTTCATAATCTTTTACTACTGAGTACCTTGTGTGCTGTATATTGATATTCATGTCTCCTATTATTACGGCTGTGGATTTACAGGTTTTACATATAATGCTTTTTAAGTCTTTTAGGAATTCTGTACGATTGGTGTAAGGTGGCCTATGCCAATATTATTTTTGTGGTCAACTCATTTGTTGCCCAATAAATATTTCCCATCATACATTCAAAATTATCAGAATTAATGTTTTTACTTTTGTACCTAAAGTCTTTCAGGGAAATAATGCTAAGCCTCCCCCCGTTTTATATTTTCTTGGTATATATTTGCTATAGTAGTCCTCTAATTTAAAACAGGCAGTTTCTTGCGGATTAATATTAATTTCTGATGGGCATATCAGAAGAAAATTACCCATTTGAAGAAAAATTTGTATTTCATCCCAGTGCTTTCTTAATGATTTAAAATTTAAATGAGTTGTCCTTTTGTTTTGTCAGTGTGAACAGTCAATTTGTCAATGTTATCTAAAATTTTAAAGTCAACTTGTAAGTCTTTAATTTTAAATTTACTCCATTCCTTAGCCATTTTATGATTAGTTAAAATTCACATAACGTAAAATATTCTGTCTAGGTCTTTTATGGATGCCACACACTTAGTTCTCCCATTATGCTTTTGCACCAGAATTCTCCCATTCTTTACCCAGAGATACTTGGTGTTATGAATCTGTCCCCTTCTTTTGGTTTCTTTGAGGAGTTTCCTGTACCCAAGTATTGGTGACTCACAAAAGTATAGGTTTTTGCAATTATTTTTCTCTTCTATAGTTTCTGAAGTCCTCCACTCCTTTCCTTTCTTGATGCACATATTTCTGTATTCTTCACTATTAAATTTCAGTAACACTGTAGCTGAATTTCTAAGGTTGATTTTTTTAGGCTTTTTGTTTGTCAGTCTCCCAGACCTATTGTCTGAGTTATGTCTTTATAAATTTGCTCTATTTTGTTTGTCTTTGAGTTTTCTATTCCATGAATTTCGACTATTTTTCTTTTATTATATTGTTCCAAAGAATTTAGTGTATGTGTTCATCTATTGTTTCATATTTTTTGTCAATACTTTCTTCAATTTTCTTAATTTCGTCTTTTAATAGTTTATTTTCTGCCATACTTTCCTCAATATCCTATTCATTTCCTCAAAATTTTCGTTCGTGCAGTTCATTGAGGAGAGCATTTTTTCCAAAAGATCTTACACAGATGGGGAAACGTTTTCACATTCCGGTCCAAGTTTATGAATGCTCGAAACACTTTCTTGTCGTACATTCACAGTCGCAGCTGCCGCGGACGGGTCAGTTTTCCTGTCACAGCGCCACGCGGCACGAGCACTTCCGGACTTTGCTCGATGGGTTGCTTTTTATATACCACAGGCGAAGTGATAATTTTCTCGACAGCCTGGGTAACCAACCTGGGACTCAGCCTGTCCGATTCTAGCAAAGACCGAATACATGAAAAGACACGATAGGGTGTGTAGTTACCTCCATTACCAGATCTGTACTGCCCTCGTGTAAAAAGGCTAATCCAATGATATACATATTTTCGTATGTTAGGTAAGCATTTTTTTGAGTAATTTTGATTTTGTGACTCGTGTTTAGCGGATATTGTAAAGCTACGAGCACGCGTTAGCAGGGAGAGTGCTACGTGGCAAAAAATCAAAATTCCTCCAAAAAATGCTTATCTAACATTTTTTTCTCAAACGTCTTTTTACGCTGCTAAACTAAAATATGTATAGTTTAATTAAAAAAACAAAATTACCTCAATATCTCGTAAAACACACAAGGTAAAATGGAATCAAATACATACATCAATTAGACTCATTCCTCCATGCACTCCCGTGAAAACTGCATTGCAATAACTCAAATAAAAATAAATTGTAGATGCTAAAGTTATGTGAGTCCCTCTGTATATTACTCATGTCTCTGTTGGTGTTCTCTAATAGTGAAGTTAGTTATTCTGACGGAGCTACAGTGAAGTGTATCTTAGGTTACTGAGGTTACTTAGGTTAGTTCTGAGTGATCATCAGATACTAGTTTGTTTTATTGGAGAAACTCTTGGGACCATTTGACTTCGTGCAAAATTAGTCAGCCACGATGGTGCAAGCATGATGTCCGGCTATTTAAACGAACTCAAAGGGGGGTGGGGGGCAAAGACCCTCTTCCAGAATTTTTCGCCGTTTGGCACACCGCCTAAATTACGAGTTGCAACATAGATTAAAGCCATCCTAATATATTTTTCATCCATTTTATAATTTTTACTTTCTTCCATCCAACCTATGAAATTACATCTGCATCGGGACCACGCATTCCAATTGCAGGGTGGCCACTTTCTGGAACACCGCGAAAGGCAAGGAATTCCAGTGATTTGGAAATTTTGTTAGAAATCAGGGATTTGCAATTTTTTTTATTTTATTTCTCATTACAGAAGGTAATTATGTTTCAATCCGTAAAAAAGAAAATATATCAAGAGATTTGCTCGTATTTAACATTTTAATTTGGTGACAAACACACACTCACGCTCTTCGTCATCTGTCAACCTCGGAAACTCTCTGTCGAAATCACCAGGGTTCGCGGCATACAGCAGCCCTGTAGGTTCGTAAAGTTAGTGTAGCAACGTTTTCAAAAATACCAGAAATTAATCTCAAAATATGCCGCTTTGTTGCTAATTTGCTACAATTTGTCGCTCTTCATTTTATCCCGCTATACAAATTTGTGTAGCTTGATTGATTGTGATTCTGGGCATGTCAACTAAGGTCACTGGTTACGTAAGTGTGGTGCATGTTTTAATCGTCTGAGGTGGCGGGGTGATCTTTCCCCCGCGGGATGGCAAGATCCGATACTGATCTACCTCGGCTAACGGGGTTTCCCCAAACCAGATATCTCCCACCAGCAGGGCACCGCCCCAGCTGAACAAGCTCTAAGCTCCCGACTGGACTCCCGGCCAGCGTGGTGTAGTGCATGAGCGTGTAAGTTAGGGGTGGGGATAGGGCAAGGAAGAGGAAGGGCATCGCGCGCGGTCCGTGGCCTCTTTGGCTCCGGCATTTATCAGGTGTCGAGCGGAGAAAGTACGGAAATCTACCGATCAGAGCAGCCAGCTTCTAGAATTTTCCTCCCGACAGCTCCTAGCTGTCTCTTTCGAATATCCTGCCACTATCGGAACTCGAAACCTAGGACCTTCCGGTCAGGGGCACTGCAGTGACGTTCGTTGATGCCCGGAGCCAGCTTTGCAGGTCTGTTCTGCTAACACATGGGAAATTGTCACTTTTTTGTTGCCACTTAGTTGCCCGAAAAGAATATTCGTCGCTCTAAAACAGAGGTTCTCAAACTTATTTTGTGTTCCGCCCACTTTGAGAATCAATTATTTGCTAGCGCCTCTCAAAATTTTTACTTTCCCGTATACATACGTATATACGGAGTAATATACGAAGTATAGGGAAAGTTACGAAATTCTGCGGAAAATCGATTTCGATATTTCAACGAAAATACACGCTTTGAGGCCTCATGATACCAAACAAGTTTTTTCTTTTTTTTCCTTCCCAAAACGTCTGTCCGTCTGTGAACACCACTAGCGCTTAGACCATACACAGGATTTTTTTTTTCTTCCTTTTTTTCCCAAAATGGATATTCCCCGGTCGATCTGGCGCGACTCGAGGCGCTGCGATTTTGAAAAACTTTTCAGAATTTGAGGATACTTTACATGAAGCCCTCCGTTACATTCTCAAAATTATCTCAAAAACAGCTCCAATTTTTTTTTAATTTCTTGCAAAAATAGAGTAAAATACACTTAAAGGTGGCATAGGTCGGATTTTCAGGACTGAATTCTCGAAAATTTTGAAATGTTTCGGGTCTTTCTACAACTACAAAACTGATAATTGTTTACCTTCAAATACATTTTTTTCTTCATAGTGAGTTATTCATTAAGGTTATGTATGTGTGTTACATTTTTTTGTAAATTTTAGTAGTTTTCGCGCAATATTGCGTGCAGTTTGTGCAATTGATTTTTTCAATAACTGCTCCAGTTTGTTTCTTGAAACTTTTGGTAGTGATAGTGCTAAATGTACTCCGAGATGACATAAAGGGCATTTCGTTCTATTCTGTTTTTTTCAAAAATTACAAAAATGTAATTTTTTGACCTTTCACGTCGTTAATATTTACATTAGCGAAGATTTGTTTACATTATATTTATGAATATATGTGTTTTAAATAATGTCATATAAAGCTTCTCGAAAACTCAACCGTTTTCAGGGAAAACCAGCTCAAAATTCTGCATTTTCAGAAACGCTCAAACACCATTTTCTCAAAAAGCGCTCCAAATTTTTCTTCAGACGTTTCGAAAGGATAGTGCTCAATTGCACTCTTTAATAATCATCATTATCGACAGCAAGGATTAGACCTCTTGATTTGCTCCGTCTCGAAATTATTCATGTCATCTCGTCAAGGGACGTCCTACACTTCTTTTTCCTTTAGGTGCGTATTGAAGAGTAATTTTACGTATATGTTCTGGCATTATCAGGACATGACCTTTCCAGTTTTATTATATTTTTACGGGCTCAATATTTCATTCTTCTGATATCTACACATTTTTTGTGGTCAAATAGTGAATATCCTGCCACAAAACGAAGAAATCTCCTTCCTGCAGATTCAATTTGATGCAACTGATCTGATGTTAATGTCAGGCTTCCATAAACCAGTAATGGCAAGGCAATAACTTTGTAAAATCTGAAAAAATTTTGTTTTTGCACATTACGCTTTAGAGTTTGTTGTAATGTTCCACAGAAGTATGTGAAATTATTCAGCTTTATTTCCATATCTCTTGATTTAGTATAATTACAATGATACCCAAGATATTTAAATTCATTAATTTGTTCAATTATTTGGCCTTATATAACTATATTTGCTCTTGAAGGTTCAATTCCTTTAAATTCCATCACTTTTGTTTTATTTTGTGAGATTTTCATACAATACTCGTTAGCAACATAAATAGTTTTGATGCATATCGGATCAATTCAATGTTTATATTATCAGTACCAGATTTTATTTTTTGTTGTGTTAATGGCTTCTTTCAACTCATCCATAGAGATCAGATCTTTAAAATTACATGTATCAATTTTAATTCCTATCTCTTCTTTTTCTTCTTCTTCTTCTTTTTCTTCTTCTTCTTCTTCTTCTTTTTCTTCTTCTTTTTCTTCTTCTTCTTTTTCTTCTTCTTCTTCTTTTTCTTTTTTTACTTTTTCTTCTTTTTCTTCTTCTTCTTTTTCGTCTTTTTCTCCTTTTTCTTCTTCTTTTTCTTTTTCTCCTTCTTCTTCTTTTTCTTTTTCTTCTTTTTCTTCTTCTTCTTCTTTTTCTTTTTCTTCTTCTTTTTCTTCTTCTTCTTCTTCTTCTTCTTTTTCTTCTTCTTTTTCTTCTTCTTCTTTTTCATTTTCTTCTTTTTCTTTTTCTTCTTCTTTTTCTTCTTCTTTTTCTTTTTCTTCTTTTTCTTCTTCTTCTTCTTCTTCTTCTTCTTCTTCTTCTTTTCTTTTTCTTCTTCTTCTTTTTTTTCTTCTTCTTCTTCTTTTTTTCTTTTTTTCTTCTTTTCTTCTTCTTCTTCTTCTTCTTCTTCTTCTTCGGACCTTAGAGATTTAAAGTAATTCAACCATTTAGTTTCTAAAATTATATTCAGTTGAACTATATCGCTTTCTTGATTATTTAAATATTTGATAATTGTATAAGCGTTACTTTGGTTTCCGTGTTCAATTTTGCTTACAATTTCCACTCTTTAATATGAAGTTTTTTTTTCTTTCCTTTTCTTTGCTTTTCTTTTCTTTTCTCTTTTCTTTTCTTTTTTCTTTTCTTTCCTTTTTTCTTTTCTTTTCTTTTTTCTTGTCTTTTTCCTTTTCTTTTCTTTTTTCTTTTCTTTTTTTCTTTTTTCTTTTCTTTTTTCTTTTCTTTTCTTTTCTTTTCTTTTTTCTTTTCTTTTCTTTCAAAAATTACTCACGTAATTTTTTGAAAGATCTTTCACGCCGTTATTACGCACTTTTAGAGCAGTATGTAAACACTATTCTAATTGAGAGTTAAAGTGCTTCAAGTAACATCTAATGAAGTCTTTCGAAAACCCAAATATTTTCCATGAAATGAGCTTCGAATTTCGAATTTACAATAGCGCTTATCCCCATTTTCTTAATAACTGTTCCAAATTTTTCAAAGAGAATCGCCATTTAAAAGTTCAGGTTTTACTGATCTGTAATATTCTTAATATAATATTTCCGTTCTACTATTAGGAAACCGAAAAATAAAAAAAATAAAACAAAAAAAAATGTACTTTGGGCAGCGATAAGTGGCAGCCGGCAAGAATATGCAAGTAGCCGAGAGAAAAATTAATACGGGGAAGTCTGTGCCATTCTGTAGCACCACTGATTCTCAGTACCTAGGAAAAATATTGTTTTAATGGTTTTGATTCTTTTTCTTTCGACGCAGTCAAAGATATTTTTGTTCATGCAATTACTTTCAATGTACTTACTTCAATTCATTTTACATTAATTAATTAAAAATTTGCTCTTTACATTGTACCTTTTGATTTTTACGAGGGGTAAAGTACATTTTTCAATAAAATGTATTGGATTTGTTACTTTTTTGAAGAAAATTCTTGGAAGGAAGTGTGCGTTCTATCTGTTTAAAGAACAATAAAAGTACACAAAAAGCACACTTATCCATTTTATTTTAAGATGTCAGTTATATTTGAAATTGTTTAAAGTTCAATTATTGTCTGCATACTACTAAACAAAGGGAAGGACCAATACCAAACGAAACATAAGAAAAAATTAAATGGACCCACAGGAATTAATATTTATGCATATTGACAAACACGTTAGTTGAAAAGTCGGATATAACATTTTTTCTTGCAAATTTGCATAGAGTATTTTTGAACAAGAATATTTAGTGGATATATAGTACGTTTTAAAAAGCGATGTTTTTAAACCTGTAATTAAATTTTTGGTTAAAAATATAAAAGGATACAATTCACACTATAGAATGTGAGCATGTCAATAAATAATGTGCCTAATGAGCATTGGATAATAAATCTAGCAGATGAAACGACCAACATCAGCGGAATCGAAAAAAATTCTTTGTGATTGGTACACGAAAAATCAACAGACGAAGGAATGTTTATGAGAGAATACTTTTTGAAATTTGTGCCTGTCAAGATGTTACTGGTGAAGAACTTGTACACAAATTAGTATCTCGTAAAATCGTCTAGATAATCAAGGGTGTAACTAGAAGCGAGCTGACAGGGTGTATTCCCGGGGCGCCGGATTGGTAGGGGGCCCTACACTGTACTAGTGTTTTTACTGTAGAAATTTAACTAATTATACAACATCGAAAAACTATAGGAGAAAATGTGGGAAGTGCTGCTTGAGCATGGGTTTGATATGGAACTACAAAATTATGGATTAGATATTAAAAACTGGAGATAGCAGTGTTTTGATATCGGGGCCCGGCTTGCACAAGAATTTAAATCTCGAATTCAAGAAGTAAATAGTAGCGAATTTTGCGCCATGTGCAGCACATTCGCTAAACGTAGTTGGCACAAATGCAGTTAACTTATCACCGTGAAGTTCTGCTTCGCCGTTCTTATATGTTTGTACAATTTCTTTGCTTCTCCCACCAATAGATGGGAGGTTCTAGTAATACATGTTTCCTTATCTCTCAAACTGCCAAGCGACTAAGAGGTGTTTCGAGCCATTCATATTGTAGCTAATTTGCCTTCCTCACTGGAGCTCCGATTGAAACAACGAAAGGAGAAGGAACCAGGCATTTGAGGCCCCTCTTCAAATGAAAATAAAAATAGTAGAATAACAAACAATGGGCAATGGGTTGAAGGAAAGATAAAGCAGCTTGGAGATAGACAGTACATATTATTGTAGATGTTACTGGTAAAATTTCCAAGTTCTTACATGAATCACTGCCTGAACGATAACTGAAGAAGGGATTGCACATTCAGTTGCAAAAGATAGGCATCATGGACACCTGTAACATAATCAGGAACTCCTAAACACTGACAGATCCAGTACTGAAGTTAGATTTCAGTTATCTCTCTGGGTTATAAAACCAAGATACACGAGTAGTATCATGAAACACGAGTAGTATCATGAATTAATTTTAAATAATATAATTATAATCTTATCAAGATGGCGTTAAAACAATGACAATCTCCCCCCCCCCCCGATCCCGCCGTTTCAATGTCCTAATGACACAACCAACCATAACATTCTACACAGCTTAAACACAAGTAGAAATCAGATGTCAGAAATTAGTAGTCAGAGTAGAGAGGCCCTAAGTTCTACAATTAAGCAGGAGTTTTATACTACACGCACCAGGTTTTATGGGATTGATCCAAATACAAAACCGAAGTTATTAAAACCGAAAAATATAACAGCAGAAATGGAGAGTATACGTATCCTTAACTTGAAAATTATACCAGTTGAATTACAACAGAAAAAACACTGAAGGAACTTCATCACATTGTATACTGTGGTGCAGCTACAGTTCTGAATTTATCAACGTAAATACAGGACACAACACTTAACTTACTAACCAATCATGCGAAGATAGTGAAAAACCCAATTGGAAAGTCAGATTAGAAAAACGTATTAGTCTACTGAGGTAAAAGCTTGGAAGACTTACACAATATAAGGGGGGAGCGAGAACCAAAAATGGAAATAATAGATTATAACACTCAACAGCTAGTACATTATTCCATATGACTCCGAAGGTACAAGACAACTGCCATTCGAAAAAGGCAAAACGCAGAGTTCCAGAACCAAAAGTTATTTTACAGGAAACTCCAGATTAAGGCTCAACATAAATACAATAAAGGAGATAACCTAAATACTGACCCAACTGAAGAATAAATAATCAATTTTTGGTCCAGTATCAGGGAACAGCCTGCTCACAATGACCCAAACAGCTTGGTGCTAACTGCTGTGAGAAAAGGAATGGAAAAAATTGAAATAATGGAACCCGTACATATGAATGACGACGATATAAGATAAGTAATAAAGGAAACAACTGGAAAGCGCCTGGATTGATCACATCCAAAATTCCTAATTTAAACATTTCATCTGTATATACACGAACCTTGCAGATTATTATAATGACATCATTATGTCTCCTGAGAATACTCCTGTATTTTATACAGAGGTAAAACAATCTTAATACCAAAAGCTCATCATGCACAAAACCCAGTTCAATATCGCCCAATAACATGTCTACCCACAATGTACAAATACTTAACAGCCATTATCACAAACAGAATCTACACACATCTAGAAGAAAACAATATGACTGAAGAACAGAAGGGATGCTATAGGCCCTCAAAAGCATTCAAAGAACAACTGATAATAGATATGTTATAGAATCACAAGTAATGACAAAAAAGAAATATCAGCATGCCATATATTGATTACAAAAAAGCATTTTACTCAGTCCTTCACTCATATTTAATGGACATTCTTTATGTAACGTGGACACAAAACTAATGAACTCCTCAAACATATGATGCAGGAATCTACACCTTTTTACCAATGATTGCACTATAACCTCAAGAACCATCTTGATCAACAAAGGCATTTTCCATGGTCACTCACTGAGCGCTTTATGCTTTTGTATGGCACTGAACTCTCTCAGTGAATCATTTAATAATACAGCTTATGAATTCACACTAACAGCTCCACCAAAAGAGAACTGTGTGATCAATCACTTTTTGTATATACACGATTTGAAAATTTATGCAAAGTCAAGAGGACAGCTCCACTAACTTCTTGACATGGCCACCCGGTTCAGTGCCAAGAGTACGTATGGAATTTGGGTTTGACAAGTGAAACTCTATCCACGTTCAAATATCTGGATATCTCTGTTCAGTATAAATACCTTGGAATCGAACAACTGAAAGGAATTGATCACATGTACATAAAATGAATCTGAAACAGATTTTTTGAAAAGAATCAGAAGCATACTTAAAACCCAACTTTACAGCAGAAATAAATAACCATTAACACATATGCAATCCCAGTACTCCATATTCATTTGGAATTATTAAATGTTCATTATCAGATCTGGAAGACATTTCAAGATTGATCGGAACACAGCAGATCACCGAATGAGACACCCGAAAGCTGCAATAGAGCGAGATACCCTCCCCGCATCGATGGGAGGAACGGCATAGTTGACATCGCTCGTCTCCACGGCACAAAAATAACAACCTGAGACAATACTTTCACAGGAAACTGGTATCTATCGATATGTTTCGGGTCATTTGCAAAGCCGATGTGAATGTAACACCCTTGCATCTCGCAAATACGAATTTCGCCTTGCAGTGAAATCAACTGAGAATCAGAACACAGACTGAAAATCAAAAGCACTGCATGGATTGTATGCCATTCAGCTGGAGAACGAGGATGTTGACCAGGAGTTAACACACTTATGGATTAGGAAAGGCAACTTATTTTGCGAGACAACAGGGTTCATGATGGATATTCAAGACAGGGTTATACCAACGAGAAACTATCGAAAGAATGTCCAAAAGGAAGCAAACATAGATGATAAATGTAGGAAATATAAAAGCTCATCACAACCTCGTGTCAACCTGTAGCAAGCACATAATACATTAAGAGACATAACAATGTGGCGTAAATCTTCCATCAGCACTTATTAAGAAACATAATGAAAATCCCTTACTTTAAATACGATCCTTTGGATGTTATTGACAACCAGAATATGAGGCTATACTGGGATAGAAAAATAAGAATAGATGTTACTGTACCAGCCAACCGCCCTGACATCTTGTTCTTGGACACAAGTAGACAAGAGGTGCATATTATTGACATTGTCATCCCTCTCACTCATAACACCAGTACTACCTACAATACGAAGATTAGTAAGTATAAAGATTTGGCAGATGAGATAGAGAAACTCTGGGAGGTAAAAAAGGTCACCATTGAACCTATAATAATCTCGAATTCCGGAGTAGTATTAAAATCGACAAAGCGTAAACTCGAGACATTAGGAGCCGGAAAACTGCAGATGACAATACAAAAATCGGTAATTGTGGATTCTTGTCATTTAGTAAGAAAATTCCTAGAAGAGCAGCTTGATTTAACTAACAGAATCCACAAAGAGTGCACTTACTTGATTGCCGTAGCCGTACAAGTGAGCCCAGCCGAAGTGACAACAGCAGGTGAATGCCCCCCCCCCCTTCCCAACAAAAATATACTTCGAAATTAGCGTGTTTTTAGATTCGACTCTATACGCCGGTTGCAAGCCGGTTTTGTCTACTGAAGATATTTACCCATTCGCCGCTTCTTACGATTTATACATCACATACAAACGCGTCCGTTCCCTTTTTATAACTAAGCACTCCCGTACTCCTCTGTCTTGCATCTCTTGATTTATGACTTTTCGGCCCAACGCACGGTGGGGCCAAATGCCAAAAAGCTGGTCAAAAGTCGAAAGCGTTGTACGATTTGACTGAAACTTTGTATTCAGAGGTTTATGATCATTCTAATTAATAATCTGTAATAAAAATTCCGAAAAACAAAATGGCGGACCAATATGGCGGATAAAATTATCAAAATTTTGTATTTTTAACTCAAAATGATCATACTTATAAGTAAAAATGAGTTCATTCGGGTTTTTAAGGATGCTGATTAATAATCTTGAATGAAAATGCGAAAAAAACAAAATGGCGGACAAAATCATCATTTTCTTCATTTTTAACACAAAATGATCGTGTTTAAAATTAAAAATGAGTTCATTCGGGTTTATAAGCATGCTGATTAATAATATTAAATAAAAATGCATAAAAAAACAAAATGGCGGACCAATATGGCGGACAAAATTACCATAAGTTTGTATTTTTAACACAACATTATTATGTTTATAAGTAAAGAAGAGTTAGTTTGAATTTTTAAGGATGCTAATTAATAACCTTGAATGAAAATGCCAAAAAACAAAATGGCGGACCAAATCATCAATTTTTTCCATTTTTAACACGAAATGATCGTGTTTATAATTAAAAATGAGTTGATTTGGGTTTATAAGCATGCTGATTAATAAATATTGAATAAAAATGCTAAAAAAACAAAATGGCGGACCAATATGGCGAACAAAATCATCAAAAGTTTGTATTTCTACATGTTGCACGCGCTACGAAAATTTGTCACAGGCACTAAAACGGCAGCTACGGGCAGCTGTTTTTTTGTGATTCTCACAGAGAATAACATTTCGAATAATGTCATGTTAAGTTTTTAGCCCCGCACGACGGTGCACATAGTTATTTTTCATTTTAAACACAAATTTTTGATTATAGCATTTTCATTTTTCGCCAACAATCAACGTTAATTATTACATTAACAAATTATTTTTAAAAAAATTAAGTATACATATTATGTTTCTACTTACTCTCAGGAATAGATTCCATTTTGTTTTATTGAATTCGGCCGACTGCACGCTTCTCTATCCTTCGAAACACAAAGGTTCTGAAAACACGTTTCACAGCTGACCGATATCGATCGCTCGAGGCCCAACTTTGAACTGATCTCTTACCTCAAGTATAAGAGAGAAACCGTTACTAATTGCGGAATTCAACAGCCCAAATACCAACCTATTGAAGTAGCAACGACAAAATCCCTATCTAGTAACTTTTTTTTTGGACTTTTGGCCAGCTTTTTGGCATTTGGCCCCACCGTGAACGTCTCGATTTACCCCTCTCTGATGAGATGGTCATGGCAGTTATTACTCATATAATGAGTTTTCTGAATCGCGAATTTGAAGATGATAGCAGTAAAAGCTAAGACATCAAAACCTGCTACAAACCGTTTAGTGTAGAACAGATTCAGATGGCCCAATCATCACTCCACAAATCGCGATCTCAAAGATAGAAAGCAAATGTGCTGGCTCCTTTACCGAATTTAACTATCTTTTTTTTAGTTGAGGAAACGATGACCTCATCACGGTTGTAGCCTGATGAATAAACCCTTATCATTTGTGTATAGAAATTCTTTCTTATTGCCTTTCAGTCAGTAACTGGGAAGAACTTATTTCTGAGGCGGTGTTTGCTCCGTTTATTAATCTAATCAAGATCTTGTCTGAAGAAAATATAGCACTACATGATAGAAAATTTTTGAATATCACCATTAGATTTCTTATTAATATTTTGTCTTCATTTCATTATTTTTGTATGTTTTGTTTTATTTTATTTTATTTTAAAAATAGTGAATTGTGTCATGGGCATTACATGCTTCATTTTTTATAACCTTGTCTTATTAATAGATATATTAATAATTACTTTTTCTTCCTTCAGCTTATTTTTAAGTAATGCTTGTTCAAACCTACCTCTTGTTTCATGTTTGAGATTTTTCTTAGATTCATGATAAACTCACAATGTTAAATAGTGAGTTGAGAGATTTTGTTGTTTCTCTCTGAAGATCTGTAATAATTGAAGATAAATTGGAATGCATTAAAAGCCTATGTGCATGAAATTTGGTATGTGTAGTAGATTAATGATTTTATTAAAAATCATTTTTGGTAAAATGTATAAGTAGCAGGAGTAGTACAAGGAATAGTAGAAAGGAAATGTAATGGTGGTAGTAGTAGTAGTAGTAGTAGTAGTAGTAGTAGTAGTAGTGTGGGAGGAAAAGGATAGTAGAATGGGGAAGAGAATAGTAGGAGGACGAAAATAATAGTGTAGAAGGAAGAGAAAAATAGGAGGAAAGAAAAGTAGAACCAGGAGAAAGAAAACGGTAGTAGTAGTAGTAGTAGTAGTAGTAGTAGTAGTAGTAGTAGTAGTAGTAGTAGTAGTAGTAGTAGAAGGAGAACTTTTCTAGTAATAGAGGGGTAGCAGCAATAGAAGAGTAGATAGTAGTAGCGGTGGTAGTAGTAGTTAGTTGCAGTAGTAGAAAGAGGAGACTAGTAGTGAAGTAGCAGGAGTGGTAATGGTAGTGGTGGTTCATATTTGACTTACTTGAATTGGTAGAGTTGTTTATTTCTGATTGATGGCAAGTGTGTAATTACATTGGAGTTATGAGGGATAAAATCATTTTTGTTGACACTAATTTCATATAACCATTCTCCCAAATATTGAAGGCTTAATGGCACTCTGCGAAACATTGTATATCGTTTGTTGATCTTTCTATTGTGAGCTACGTAAATTTCCAATTAATTTCAATTTAACACATTAATTCAGTGTCAACAGTGTGCGTCAACACGCAAATATTCGTAACAGTGTATGGAGTATTTTAACACTTACTTTTCTTCAGTTTCAGGTATGTTCTCGACTTCATTGTACCCAAAACATATATGTAAGTATTTTCACTCTTTATTGCAAATTAGAAAGTCAATGGCTCTGTATTGAATGAAAATAAAATATTAAGCGTCTCATACATAATATTTATATACTTTATATTGTTAAATGTAATAATGTTATTATCCAATTATCACCTCGACAAACAAACCAGTGGTGCTACAACACATATAGTTATTGGTAACTGTTACGAAATACTGTAATGTGAAAATTTGTTGTGCTTATACTTCAACCATCACTTGAATTCTTGAACAAACGAACCGATATACACAGTGCATTCAAAAAGTTCCGGGACTACCGCGCGCTAAAATCGGGAAGTGGCGCTATCTCTTCTCCAACGCGCGAACTACTTTCCGCCGACTTCTGGCTAGCTACTGTTCAAATTTCAAACTGCCATCTCGATTCAGTAGCGAGTTTTGGCTGATAGAGTAAAGCTGTGATTTTTTGTCGCGTCACAATTTTAATTATGGAGCAGAGAGCCGCCATCAAATTTTGTTTTAAATTGAAGAAAACTCCAAGTGAAACCCTCGAATTGTTACAAGCCGCGTATGGAAATGAATGTCTTAGTCGTAGTAAAGTGTTCGAGTGGTATGCGCGTTTCAAGGCCGGTCGGGAGTCACTGGCAGACGATCCGCGAGAGGGGCGTCCCTCCACTTCCACCACCGATGCGAACATCGAGCGAGTGCGCGTTGCTGTGGCCTCCAATCCACGTGCTACTGTTAAAATGTTGGCCGCCGAGTTACACATCAGCGAGGGAAGTGTTCTCACCATTCTAACCGAAAAACTGGGTAAGAGCAAGATCTGCGCGAAGTTCGTTCCTCATTTTTTAACACCAGAGCAAAAAAATTCGTCGAGTGGAAGCATCGGAAACTCTCATCGAAATGGCGGATTCGGACCCAAATTTTTTGGATAAAATTATCACAGGTGACGAATCATGGTGTTTTCAGTACGATCCTTCAACCAAACGACAGTCGATGGAGTGGAGGGGTCGCGGCGATGGGAGGCCGACCAAAATTCGCGCGGTGAAATCGAAAATCAAGACCATGTTGATCACGTTTTTTGACTCTCAGGGCATTATCCATAGAGAATTTGTGCCTCCAGGACAAAAAGTGAATGCGGTCTTCTACAAAAGTGTTCTTGAACGATTATTGGAACGGATACGGCGCGTGCGGCCCAACCAGTACAAATCCGGAGAATGGTTCTTGCTTCATGACAATGCGCCCGCACACACCGCGATTTTGGTAGCGCAGTTTCTAGCCAAACGGAAGGTGACTGTCATCACCCATCCCCCCTATTCTCCGGACCTCGCCCCGGCAGACTTTTTCCTGTTTCCCAAGCTAAAGAACGCTATGAAAGGGGACCGTTTTGACGATGTTCCAGACATTCAACGAAATGTGACGCGTATTATGAACTCCATACCGGCTGAGCAGTTTCAACGCGCCTTCCGGCACCTCTACGAACGTTCAAAAATTTGTGTGGAAAGAGAAGGCCTATATGTAGAAAACTAATAAATATCTTTTGATTATCTCGTTTTTTCTCTGTTTTAAAAAATAGTCCCGGAACTTTTTGAATGCACTGTGTATATATCGGTTCGTTTGTTTGTTTATATATATATATATATATATATATATATATATATATATATATATATATATATATATATATATATATATATAGGGGTGATTTCACAAAGGGGTGAAGTGAAATCACCCTTTTGCAATGCTTTGGAAATTACAAATACTCCTTTAAAAAATATTTACCAAATACTTTAAATGATTAATTATTTCTAATTAACTGCATTCTAGGACAACCCCTGTACGGTTATTGCTTGCTTGGCCAGCAACGTTTATAAAATGTCAATTTACTGTGCTCAATCACAAAACAAATGAAGTTATTTCTTATATTCTATTAAGTTTTTAGCTACGAATGCTCGCAACAAATTAGTGCACAATTACTTATTAGATCACACATCTATTTACAATGAATTTCCTTTAAGTATTAAACATGAAACGTACTTCACGGATTACAAGGCTCCTTTTTGAGATATCACTTGTAGGATGGACCGCAACGAAATCTACCGGTTTATTCAAATTTGCTTGAATTTAGTCTTTCTTCTGCCGCGGTGGCATGCTCGTAGCGCCGCCTGCCTAGATTCCAGTTTCAAATTTTGTAACCATTGCCGTCGCGCTCTCAGCAGTGGATTGTGCCGACCTCTGTTCTCCCTCGTCGTGTGCCTGACCTTGATCCAAATTCTGTCAGCACGGTCGCTCCTCCACAGACCAGACGTCCGCGATGTCGCTCAAAACCGCTATCTTCGTGCTGCTGCTAAGGTCTCTGCGCTTTGTTGGTCACAATACTCATTCTTTGGCCACAGCCTCTTCTAGACGGGTAATCGGGAGCTAACCCACTCCCGATCAATCGCCTCGGACACTTGTACTGAACTCCAGGGTGAGCGGGGGATCCATGGCGATGTAGCACCGTGTCACCCCCCCCCTCTATCCTCAACCATGGCATCCCAGTTGGGTGACCCTTGTTGGATTCTACGGTGAGTGGAGAGCGCGAAGACGAATCATGATCCCTCATATGGTACTAAAACGACATCCCCCATCCTTTTCTGCCAGGAAAAGTAAGTATCCAGGAAGAACTGTCAATCTGAATAGTTTTTTGTCACTGAGGATGATAAACTCAAAAGGCCGCGCTTCCTTTTGGCATGTGCCGAGGAAGGATAAACGTTAAAATGTAAATCCTGTCTGGCGTGAGCGGTAGAGGAAGCATTCGGGAAGTTCCAAGTGACCATGCGACAGAGGAGCGGTATGGTTCTTTTTGAAGCACGCACCGATGAGCAAATTGACAAAATGCAAAAACCCAAACAGTTTGCCGACCTCCCTAAGTGATAGTGAGGACTCATCCAACCCTGAATCTCTGCAAAACTACTAAGTCACGAGGAATTAGTTCGGAGAGTGGCGAGTCTAAGAGTCAGGGCGTCACTCGGGTGTATAGAATCAACAAGGAGCGGCCGGGGAAAGTGATCCCAACTTCGACGCATATGTGTCTGCCCGTCCCTCCCGGAAAGGATCAGTAGAGGTTTATTCAACCTCCACGTGCGACAGTATGTGCCAAACCCATTACGCTGTTTCAAGTGTCAAAGGTTCGGCCATATTCAGCAACGATGTATGTCGAAGAGCCCAGTATGCGGGAAGTGCGGTACAACACTGCTCGAACCACAACCGAGCGCTACACCACCGCATTGTGTTAACTGTGAAGTTGATCATCCAACCAACTCGAACCAGGGCCCTACTTTTCTCCGGGGGAAAGAGATTCAGAAGATCAGGGTCACCGAAAAGGTTTCCTTCCCTGAGGCCAAATGTCGGGACGATGCTAGAAACCCAGTAGACCTGTCCCGATCCTTTTTTCTATCCTCTAAACACTAAGTTTTCTGTGGTTGCAGTAAGTTGCCAAGCACAATGTGTTTTCGCTTTAGTAGCGTACTTCAGTTGTCAGATATCGCCTATAGACTTCCCTCAAGATACGTCGAGCATACAGGGTGAAAAAATGTGATAATACCTGCTAAGTAAAAAAAAAAATCTAGCAAAAAACTTCACCAGCCACCGATGACTTCTATTGAACCCTCTTTGGAAATCGATGGCAATCAGATATCGCCTCCAAACAATAATTTCTTATCAAAGTCCCGTGCACTTCTTCCGAGATTCACCCTGAGCAAACCTCCAGCCCTCGTAGATCTCGGTCACCTGGGTAAAAAACCCAACAGAAATACTCCCGACACTGGCGACTAGCTCCAGCAGCTGTCAGGATGACTGCAGTGGACGAGGAACCCCATACGAGTGCATCCCACATTTTCACAGACGACGAAAAAAAATTTAAACATCTAATACCTCTAGATGAACGAAAAAACAACTTAACATCTAAAAATCATGGTTCTCCTTTCGTGGTTTCTCGATGGTTTTCGCACTTGTTTAAACGAATTGAAGTTGATATCTCGATATAGATCCGTTATCTGCCTGCAAGAAGCATGTCTTCCTGAGCATTTTCTTTCATTCTTTCTTTCTCTCTCTCTCCCTCTCTCTCTCTCTCTCTCTCTCTCCCTCTCTCTCCCTCTCCCCGCGGCTTTTGTTCTTACAGGCAACTTTGATGACGGCCTTTGTGCCCATGGCGGAGTCTACATTTGTCAGAGACACTCTGGCGTTCAAAGACATAGACGTGCGAACTACTTCAGGCTTCTTGCGTTCGTGTAAATTTCCGTACTATCTTGATAATCATTTGAAACGTCTATAAGTATATCCCGCCTGGACAAGCCGTGTCACAAGATGACCTTGTGAATCTCATCTCTCAACTGACCACAACTTTTCTCATTCTTGGGGACTTCAATGTTCATATTCCTGCCTGGGGTGCAGCGAGATCCTGCCAGAGAGTATCCTTCTCGAAAATATTATAGACAGATTCAGCTTGTTTCTTCTAAACACTGGCCATACCACTCATTTCTCAACGTCGAACCCCTTTTCCCATATCGATCTCGCTTTCTGAAGCCAATCATTTCCTATGATTGTAGAATGGACTGTTCTGGAGGACCTCCATGTAAGTTTTCCAATCCTTGTTCAATTAAATGTCCCTGATCTTGATGGTGTCCGCCCACCCCAATGGTCAATCCTGCTTGCCGATTGGGCCAAATGTGGCTAGGAATTGTACATACTGGACCAGTGTCCCAATGACATTAATAGTAAGGCTGCCCACTTCATCGAAACCGCAAATTGATAACTGAGAACGCCGTGCTGACCATACGCCATCCTGTACACTGGTGGAAAAACAAACTGCGCCACCGCAGTTCGTGAACGGAAACTAGCTTGGCAAGGATGAATAGATTCCCTACAATTGAAAATTTCATCGAATACAAGGGGTGTAGAACCAGGGTTAGAAAGGCTATAAGCGAAAGCACAACGAGAGCATATCTTTCTTCTCCTGCCGTACTCCTAAAGTGGTGTATGTGGAAAAGTCCGTCAAATTGAAGGACGACTTCCCCCACCGAACATTCCAGGTTGCTGGTGAACGGAAATCTGATCACCTCCCCAGAAGACATAGAGAGCAACTGGCTTTTCACTATGAGAACTTCTCCAGTTCCTCGCAGCATTCTCCAGGGTTTCTCAATTATAAGAGAAATGGGAGTTTCATGCACTGGATTTTTCAAGTAGCATGAAACAGGATTATAACTCCCCCTTTTCTATGGAGGAATTATTGTCTGCGTTCGCTCTTTTGAAAGATTCTGTTTCAGAACACGATGCAGAGTACAAATTGAGAAAACGTGCAAAATCAATTTTTCTTTTGTGTATATGTTGTTGTATTGGCTCTTGTAACAATGATTTTTTATATATTTTAGTCTGTTAAATTAATTTTTTGCCAGGATCGAATTTTTTAGCGCAGAAAATGCTTTCTATCCCACAACTCGTAAATGGAGCATTCTTCACGCACGAAATTGAGCTCCTGTGAGTTAAAATTCTGCATTTTCGGATTTTTAACTAGGAACATTTTACATTTTGCAGAAATTTCTAATCATAATTCGTATGTAATGCTTAACGGTTTAAGCGATTTTGAGAAAAAAACTTTTTTAAATCGCCTGTCTACTAAAAATTACGCAAAAACTACTCATATTTTCTAAAAATTAAATATGACATTATTTTACGATGTTTTTGATGGACATTTTTCTTTTTTCAAAATCTATTTTCATTGTAGTTGTAGAAAGACATCGAAATTTTTTTGAACTTTTGTAATTTAAAAAAATGACGGATTTCAAAGAAAATAAGGCCTTTTGAGCGTCCTTAACGTTATCTGTTAAGGCCCGTTGAGTGTCCTTAACGACAAAGTTTATCTCAAAATTTTGAAATGAATTTTCAGAAAACTTTGAAAATGTTGAGGCTTCATGTAAAGTATTCCAAAATATCAAAATTTCCCTTTTTAAATTCGCAGGTCCTCTAGTTTGTTCAAATAGATAGGGGAATATCAATTTTGTAGAAAATCTGCTCAACGTTTTAGGGTCTAGCTTTGACGCTAGACGTTTTGCGTCAATCAATTTTTCGGTGTCAAGAACATGGATTCTGGCTTCGCATGGTGTTAGAGGAAATAATTTTCTATATGTACGAAAAATATTTATTCACTTTTTTGTTGCCAGGGATCGTTTCCATCTGTTTTAATGATTCAAATGATTTTAAAGAATTCAAAAAACATACGAAAACGTGAACGGAATACTTTTCTGCCCTTAGTACGCCACTGACAGTCCTGTTTTTGACATTAGAAAACTAAATCTTACGAATGAACTAAAATCACAAATTTCAACACCATACCTTTCCCCAAAAAATTTGGTCACGGCATTTGTTGTCGGAAATTCTTCCAGTGAAATTCTCGGAATAATAAACTTAAACAAATTCTGGTGGTGTAGATGAATTAATTGATTGTTTAAAAAAACTTGTGGGTCTGCCTTTCTACAAGTCGTAACACATTTTCAATGCTTCTTTATGCACAAGAATGCTTAATATTTATTTCAATTTTAACCATTTTTTGTAAAATGACAAAATGAAATTCAAAATTATCGGTCAATTCTTTTTGTCACTATTTCTCAAATATTAGGGAGACTTTTCTACACACCTCGAATTTTTTGGAATGGAACAAATGTTTACTTTAATTTTGTATAGAGCCTAAGTTTCGGTAGGATTGATAGTTATGGAGATATATGGGGGGAAAAATCGAAAAAACACCTTCCAACTCTCCTCCGCCCCCGGCTCACTCACCACACTTAAGGATTTTTAGTATGTTATGCAGTAAGTACCAACAAACAAACATGCCAAGTTTTAAAACTCAGGAATTTTTTCCTTCGATCGCAAGTTTTTGGTCTAATTTAACTGGACTAATAAATGAATTGAAAACTAATGACAGTAATGCTTTCACTTTTATTTTTTCAAATTCAGTCATTCTAGTAGCTCGTTGCATGTATTTTGTAAAAGTACTTTCCCGCGTGATATGTGGCATAACATTCTGTGGAAGCACAACCTACAGTACTCATTTTAGCATGTAGAAAAAAATCTTCTTCTGCACTTTAAGGGTTAGGTTCCAGAACCTGTTCCGGCGTCCACGTCGTCCTGGTCCTTTCTGCATTTCTTCTTCCTCTGCATCTGTAGTCCACTGCGAGTGCTGGGAGTCTGGTATCGAGCATTCTTCTTAGATGTTCACTCATCTCTTTATTTGTTTCTCTAGCAGTTGTTCGATCCCCACTTTATTTCTTCTCTGTATTTTTTAAAATTTAAGATGTTATAACCTAGAGTGCTCAACAATTTCATTTCTGCTGCCTGGATTTTAGAGTTAACTTTTTTGACGTCACTCGAGCTTCATCTCCATACAATAACACTGGCTTAGTTATTGTGTTGGAAAATGTTATTTTTGTTTCTTTCCTTGTTTTATATGTGTGTGTGTGTGTGTGTGTGTGTGTGTGTGTGTGTGTGTGTGTGTGTGTGTGTGTGTGTGTGTGTGTGTGTGTGTGTGTGTGTGTGTGTGTGTGTGTGTGTGTGTGTGTGTGTGTGTGTGTGTGTGTGTGTGTGTGTGTGTGTGTGTGTGTGTGTGTGTGTGTGTGTGTGTGTGTGTGTGTGTGTGTGTGTGTGTGTGTGTGTGTGTGTGTGTGTGTGTGTGTGTGTGTGTGTGTGTGTGTGTGTGTGTGTGTGTGTGTGTGTGTGTGTGTGTGTGTGTGTGTGTGTGTGTGTGTGTGTGTGTGTGTGTGTGTGTGTGTGTGTGTGTGAGTGAGTGTGCGCATGCGCGTGCGCGCGTGTGGGGGGGGGCGCCGAGCCACAGATATTTCTACATTTGTTTTGTCTTTTGTCTAAATCTATGTCTTTCAAATGAGCTGAGGTAATGTAGATATTTAAAATATTGTACCTGTGCAGTAATTTTTTCAACTATCACAATCATTCACTCTGGGTATTTTCCTTTATTTGCCATAGCTTTATTTTTCTGTGGATATTTTAAAACCATATTGTATTGCAGTTTAATTTAATCTATGTGCTGCCTAGAGTCTGGTATATATGCAACAGCCCTGTCTTACGCCTTTGTTTGTTGGAATCTCTTTTGTAAATTTTCCGTTTACGACGATTTTAATACGCGTTGTTTCGTATAAGCCTTTTTTCACCTCTATCAAGTGTGTTGGATACTCCCTTCTTTTGAAATATACATTTCATTGAAACACGCGAAATCCCTTAATTTTTCTCTTTTGTAATTTTCTATACTTTCCTGCAGTCTTTGGTATACTCTTCTTTCCCAATCCTGCATTTAGACCCTACAAGAAGGACTTGAAGATCTTGAATTGTACCTATCTAATAGTATCTGTATGACCCTGTAGAATTCCTCTTGTTTCTTCTGTCTTCGCTTCCTCCGGGGCATAAACTCCAATAACGTTGAGATGTCCTCTTTCGGGTTTTAATATTAGCATAATTATCTCTCCTACTGCTCTATCTGCTCTACTCCATTATAAAACATGGCATAATTTTCTACATATTTTGATCCTTTTAATTTCTGTTTCGTTTCTGTTACTACAGGTAGGTTGACATTACTCTTTTCGAAAATTCAAGCCAGTTCACTTTCTTTCCTCGATATACCTCTTACATTCCAGATAGCAATTTTAAAATATTCTGATATCCGTTTACGTACCCCCATTTTCTTGCTTTAGTCGTCATAGTTTTTATTCCGAGGCCATCGTTCTGGACAGTGCTAGTAAATCATATTTTTACGTGGGTGGGTTACCAGTCCTCTCCGCACTACCTCTGTCCCGAGGAGGGGGAGGTTATTTCGGAATTTCCTTGTCCTAGAGGGGTTTCCTCCTCCATGGCTTCGAGGTCACTCTCTCCGTCTTGAGTTTCTCTTTTACCTCTTCTTTTCTTGAAGCCGCCGTTGAAGTCCTCTTCTGGAGTACTTTTTAGTCAGATCCCTACCCTTCGATCAGTCCGGCAAGGGAGGCCTTACTACACTACCGCCTGATTGCCTCTCGGGGTCATGGGGATACTCAAGCTCCGCCACCAACAAGGTCATGTACTCTCCAGGCGGAGGCAGAAAAAAATAAACGGATAATAAGCAAATGTCATCCACGAAATTCCTGCAAGCATCTTTTCATTGAGCTTGGAATCTTACTATCACCTTTCCTATTTGTTTACGAATCTGAAGCTTTTGTCAAAACTGACATCCTTAAGAGTGAAGACATATTTTCATGGAAACATATTTATAATTACAATACACTTCGTAAGAATATTATTTTTCAGGTGTCAGTATCAATAGCTTTCACGAAATCCACATATAATACATGTACTACATTACTCAACAACACATTGCCAGATGGCATTAAACAACTAAAATTAATACAAAAGTTTGTGTGTGAAGTAAAATATTTCCTGCCGCATAACTATTTCTATAGAATTAGACACAAAACTGAGCATGAAAATGGAAAATAATATTGATTTTAACAATGATTTTTTACTGTATAATTTTAAGTACTAAATGCGTCTTTAACAAATAATGTACTTAAGCTTCTGGGTGAATGATCCCCATCCTCATCCGGAAATTCATCAGAAGCAGCCGAATAATTATTTTTACGGTTTCTGACTAATTTTCCCAAACAAATAATGCATTACTTACCGTCAAGAATTGACTGAAATTGTGTACTTTCAATAACACGTAAACTTCATAAAAGTAAGTTGTAGCTAGTGTCAGAGGAAGATAAAATTGGTATTCCACTCGGCAGCCGCTCAGCTCGGCGACGAGACCCACCCTCCCACCTGCTACTGCGCAACCGAAGGCCCTTTGTTGAAGCGTAGGGCCAAGGAGTAAACGCAGTAAAAGAGCCAAGAGCGTGACTTGGTGCAATAGCTGGGAGGGCGCCAGACGCCGGGGGGGGGGGGGCAGTAGGCCAGCTTTGGTTTCAAAATGATTTCACATATATCGACATTGCTGCAATATCTTGAATATTGAATGGCATTAATAGTAAAATTTCTATTCCTAAGATACTATAAGATCTTTTTCGATTATCTGGGATTTGTACAACCGTGCGACGCAAGCACGAGCTGCCACTAGTCTGAATTCAATTGTTCGCGCACATGTTGCACATTGTCGGTTTTTGATGACAGTCGTCAAGCGCTGGGCGTCCTCCGCACTCTCCCTCCAATATTCGAAGAGATTAACTTAAAAACTGCAGTTTGTGACGTGCGTTCATCCTTGAACACAGGGCGAACCGTGCCCATCGGTTCCGTGGCCGATTTCCCTAGTCCAGCACAAAATGTGTTGGAGTGTCGCTGTTCAATCGTTTTGCGCTTGCACCGAGTCACTCGAGACGGGTCCAGTATAAATAGGATCAAACAGGCGACTGGCGCTTACGCCATGAAAAAATTGTCCCCGATACTTTTTATACACACCTTGTAGGAATGCTAACATTTAGAATCTTTTCACGTACAAATCAAATGTAACTGAACTGTGCCGTTGAAATTGTGGCCTAGTTGTAGACGATTTGATTTTCAACCCCATGAAATTAATATACCTGATATCTTTTAGTAAATACAGTGAAACCTGCTAAAACAACCTCTTTGTGTGATAGGTCACATCCCGTAACTGCCATTTTTTCGTGGAACTGTTTGATTTTCCCATTGGACACTGTATATATTCCCTCTTTTAAGCAGTCGCCTTTCGTAGATTAACATATATTAGATCTACCTGATGAGATTGCTATATTGTTGCGTTTCGCTATAATAGCCAAAGATCTGTCGATAATACAGTTTATTAAGTATCTTCCTGATCCAGTACCAGATTACGTAAAACAGAGATATAGAGATTTGCTTATTTTTATGGGGAGATTAATTTGTGTCTGATAAGAATATATAATTTTCATCATGTTCTGGAAATTCTTCAGGGTGAAATTTAATATATAACGTATACATTTATAATTTTGGTCATGTAATACATCAACCAATTACAATCTTGTAAAGATTCACTCACACCTAGTCATGTACAATTATATTTTATTTCCTACGTTACTAATCAACAACTTCCAATAATGTGAAACGCTTCCAATAATGTCACGCCGCGGGCAAAGAATACTGCATCGGACTGCTTGCCGCTACAAGAGCTCGCTAAGAACAAAAAAGGAGGTAAAAAATGAACAAAGGGAAACTAACAAAAAAAACGGACTGTCTCCTGTTTCTTAAATTTTCTGAACGAATCTGAACGCATATTGTCGACCAGGCCACCATAATCCAGGTATGCGGGCTTCAGTGGCTCAATCTTAACTAGATTACTTTGACCTTTGATAAGAGTGTGAAAACCTTGGTTGTTTTGGCTGGTAACTGGTTAAGGTCCTAATTAAACTGGTTAGCATTGGGAACCAATTGAACATTCCATGAAATAAACATGCGAATAGCTTTTTAAATCAGGAAATTCGAACATGCCGGTTTTCCGATGGTGAGAAGTTGGAAGTTAGTTTAAAATTTTCCATTTTATTCTTAAATATTATTAAATTAACATCGTGTTTCGTCGGAAAAATAATCTTCGTGAAGTAGTTACAAAGGAAAATGTAAAGTCGAACCATTATACCATCTTAGTTCCTTTCAAATCCTCCTTATACACATTTTGCAAGTTTAATAAAATTATGAGCAATACTGAAATCCAAGTTTGGTATTTATATCTTATAGAGCATGTCTTAAGAAGCCGTTCAACTGAACCACTGCTTGTCGGAGGAAAAGCTGTTGTATAAGTGAAAAGCAAAATCTCTTTCAAAATCAACAAATTGTTGTGAAGTAAACTGCGCTCCTAGATTAGATGTTAGTTTCTTAGGAGCACCGAATCTCGATATCCAATATGTGAAAATCGCATTAAATGTTTTCTCCGTGCGCACATATTCTTTCTAGCAGTAGTAGCTTCGTAGAAGTTGCAGTAACGTGCTGAATGACGTTGCACAAGGCAGATTATAAATTCTGAAGTCATCGGACTACCATTATTCTAAGAGGCACTACTTCTGGCCTTATCGATCTAAAATATTGTTAAACATTCTTCAGTCTATAATAAAGTCAATAAGTATAACTCTCTATTGATAGTAGCAAACTCAGTATCCACATGGATGTGAGCAAATCGGTCATTCGTTTCTGGAAATATCCCAAAGTTAGGAGACCGAGGTTTCCAATGTATTTTGGCAGTTCGACATTCTTGACACGAATGCAACATTGCCTGCAATCGTTTCTCATATTTTACCATTGACATGTGCGGAATTTTCAATTTTAATGTTTGCATTAATATCAGGGTGATGTAGGTTATGTAAAGAACCAAGTATTTTGCGACGTAGTGATAAAGATATACATATGAACGAATTTTAGCGTTGAAACATCACAATAAATATTGTTGGGTATTTCTGGATTCGATAGTAATTCCAAATTAAAATAACTATTGTTATCTTGAAATAGTTGAGATATGATATCAGTCTGTTGCTGGCGATGCAAAATGTCACCCAAAACAGGTAATGCATCAACACCAGGTATGCGGGAAAATGTGTCTGCAACTGTATTATGGCTAAACAGAAACGTCTGCCTTCCACATCTATGACAGAAGGCTTGCTCTGATTCTACATTGAGGGGCGTTTAATATCTTCTCCCATATAGCAGATTCAGAAAGCTGTAAGATGCAGAAATGCCAGTCGGCACTGTCAAAATCTCTATTGATATATCAATCAGGTTTCATTATATCAATCAGGTTTCGATGATCCATCTTACAAAGTGTAGGCTAAACGAGATATGGAAGTAGAATTAATTGAAATGCCTTTGCAGAAAACCTCTCCTGCACAAAAATATTGTTTCTTGTGCTTTTCAAACTCTGAACTATTTAATGTTCCTTCCGAAGCTCGTTTCTGTATTCGTTTTTGTAGCGACGGGCGTTTTTATAGCGAAAGAAAATCTCTGTTGCGGTACACACTTGAATCATGAACTGTTGTTTATTGAACATTTTATAATTTCAGATCATTTTCATGTACGCACCAAGTAGTGAAACAAGAGTTAGCGTTCATATTAAATAAACTGTGGAATCAAAGCAACGAAAATATTCTGATAAAGCATATAAACTCATTAATTTTAATTCAAATCTTAATTCGTTAATATTCAAATTACTATAGGTTATAATATTATTCTTTCAATATTCTTGCTGTCGGGTGCAAATTATATGATAAATTGTTGAAATTTGTGGAAAGTTTAGAGAATTTGCAGGGCTACAATTTGCATTTTTTGCTTTTTTTTATGTTCTGTGTCAGAACATGAGATATTCGTAAAAAACGAAGAAAAAAGGTACTATTTTTCACTTTTTTTGTTGATTGGAAGGTCATATCGGATATAAATGCTTGAAAATATTTGCGATAAAAATATTTTTTATCATCTATAGAAAGCCACAAGAATGATAAAAGTCAATATTCATAGGCGTAATGTTAAAAAAATCTTCTTATATAAGATGCTGAAAACCCGTTTTTGTTTCAGTTGTGCGAAGTACTCTGAGTAAATTTATTTAAATTGGCGAAAAACTTTTTTTACACTTCAAATACAATTTTCAAGATACAAAATTTTGACTCCGGGGGGCACTTTTGCCTATCTTATTTCAATACGCCTTTACTGCCATTTTATTGAAAAGTTTGGAAGTCTCGTTTGGGGCTATATCTAAATCCCCCCCCCCCCCCCTAAATCAGAGTATGAGTTTTGATGAAAGGTCTGCGTTTGGTTGAGCCGCTAGTATTTGTTCAGATGTTTTGTCGTAAACAAATTTATACTTTCTCGCCTCGACGAATGCCAGAAGGGAAAGTAGTGTTTTCGAGCGCCGGAAAACGCCGAATATTCAACTGTAAAACTCTTTATTGCCGGGCCCTGAAAACGAAAAAGTGTACAAATCCTTTTCCTATTTATAGTAAATTACTTCCTCTAACGTGGTGTACCAATATTCCATGTTTTGTAGTCCTTGATACCGAAAAATCGATTGACTCCAAATCGTCCGTCTGTCCTGCCCGTCCGTCTACCCTGCCCGTCCGTCTGCCCTGCCCGTCTGCCCTGTCCGTCCGTCTGTCCGTTCGCGTGTCCGTCCATCTGCCCGTCCCCCTGCCCTGCACGTCCGTCTGCCCGTCCGTCTGTCTGTCCCTCCGTGATCAACGCTAACGCCTAAACCATTAACCAACTTTTCTCCAAAATTGACAGTCCCCGATCAAAAGAAAAAAACGCAAGACTTTCGGAGAACGTATATTTTGATTTTTGACGGTACTTTGCATGCCTCTTAACATTTTCAAAATTTTCTAAAAAAAACAGCTCCGAATTTTCTGATTGAACTTTTTCCTCGGCTAGCGTAAAGGACGCTAAAAATTCTAACTGCAATATTTAATTTGATAAAACGGGCTGGCAAAATTCCTGATGCATGGCGCCGGTCGCGCACAATCCTGTTATTTAAAGGAGGAGACAGAACAGACCCAACTGGCGGCCAATCACCCTGGCGCCCACAATTTGCAAGATTTACACCGGACTCTGGGCGAGACGACTCGGCGCCTGGCTGGAGCAGAATGAAGTACTCTCTCCAGCGCAGAAGGGATTCCGACCGTTCGATGGGGTACTGGAACATAATTACGCGCTGCAGCGTCAGATAGATCGGGCGAAGGCGGGCAAGCGCGATCTAGCTATAGCACTCGACCTAAAAAACGCTTTTGGTTCAGTGCCCCATGGAGCTATCCGCGACGCCCTGAAAGCGGCGGGAGCTGGCGAGGAGTTTATTAGAATTGTGGAAGACATTTATATAACATTCCCCGTTCTGGCGACACAGGGACCGACCGACCCCATCCCGATAACAAGGGGTATACGCCAGGGATACCCATTAAGCGTGGCACTTTTCAATTTGGTGATTGATGCCTCAATCAGAGTCGCACCGGCTGCGTCGCCCAGTCCCAATCCCATTCTTGCGTAAGCTGACGACATCGCAATAATGACAAACAGCAGGGAAGAACTCCAGCAAACAGTGAATGCCGACCAGGATAAGCTGAAGAAAACGGACGAGGAGGTCAAACCGGCCAAATGTGTTGCGCTAGCGATAGTAAAGAGAAAAAGGCTCGATGCGGAATTGAGGATAGATGGACAACGGATCGACATTGAAGAGTCCACAAAGTACTTAGGATGGGGTTTATTGTAATTACAGACTGGACTGGTCTCAGAGAACAGGAAATCGTAGCGGGTCAAATAGCAGACTCATGTCTATACGACTGGCAGAAGCTGGATGCCCTGTGCCAGTTCGTCCTGCCTACAATGATCTTTCGAATGAGGATGGGAAAGTATGCCAAAAATAATCTTAATGTAATGGACACGGCAATTAGGGCAAACGTGAAGGAGTTTCTCTCCCTACCTGAACGCGCATCAAACTCCTTTGTCTACGGCCACAGTTATGATGGAGCTATCGGAATTCAATGCTTGAGCGCAGAGGAGGACTTCTGGTCAGTCGACTCTACGTTCAAAGTATTGACTTGCCGAGATACTAACACCAGGGAAGCCGCGCTACAATACGCAGTTGAAGAAGCGGCGTACTGCCTTCAAAGTGAGCCAGTCATACCCTCCCTCCTACGCAATCTAAGCAATGAACGAACAAAACGCAGCTGTGGGCCGCCTACATTCTGGTCGGGGGCAAGGCAGAAATCCAAACGTCTCAAGATAGAATGGAAATTCACAGAAATGGGAACACCCACACTCCCTCATCACACTTCCCCACACCTTCCCCCTCCCTGCGTACGAAAGGCCCCGCTGGGCCCGACTGGGCGCAGCACAGCGGAGCAGCGAGAAGGAGCGACCCCTACCATCCCCTCTCCTGCCGGGCCCTCGACCCGGAATTGGCACCAGCCGTAGGAGCGCGTGCGGGCGGAGCCGCCACTGCGGCGACCCACCCCCACCCCCACCCTCGCACTTCTCGTTGGAAATATTGGGTTGAGACAATTACATTTTTCAGCGTCCGCATGACGTCGAAATTCACAGCGTTTCCAAAGCGTAGAGTTAAGGCTCATGGCGAGTTAATTCGTGAGAACGTTAGTTCAAGTCTCGGCGCGGAAAAAGTGCTGGAAAATTAGCTGTTTGAAAGTACTTAAGCAGGTTTATGTGGCAGTGTAATATAACGAAGCTGTTAGATATAATGCGAGAAAGTACCTGTAGTTCTGTAGTACCACCACTAGTTCGGTATCAAGCACCAACAAAACGTGAATTCTGACTACACAATTTTCTATATCCTACATTAAATAGCATACACTTCCCACTTAAAGTCGTGGTAACTAAGTAATTCCTAGGCATTTTTGGATCTCCTGAGACTGGGGTTCCTGAGACTTCCCTCTCTTCTAGCCTTGCCGACCGCCAATCGCGGTCGCACACCCCTGTTACTCATTTACCTGAGAAGCCCCGCCTCTTGAGTGCACGCTTTCTCAGCGCCACTCATGTGACTTTCGGCCCCCGTGCAACGCGCAAATACGAACCAGCCGTGAATTTTGCGTAAAGCGCGAGATTTTCAAGAGCAAAACCCACCGGTCGCGGCGTGAGCGAGTCGGCTTATTTTAATATCCCCCGGCTCACCCCAGGGGAGGAGTTTTTTTTTTAATGGGGGCATCGTAGATTTTTGTTAAATAAACATATTTCTTATATTGTATATTATTTATATACTGTAGATGTGATACTACGCATATATTGTTCAAATAATTATACACTTTGAACATACTATATAAATATTTGAATCAATTTTGACAAATAAAGGAAGGTCAACGAAAACTAGGCCTTTTTTTTGGGGGGGGGGCTTGCCCCCATGCCCCCCGGATATGCCAGTGGCTTACCTCCAGTTGGTCTCCGTTGAGCATGGGAAGAAAGTTTGCATACTACCACGTGACACCCTAGTTGCTCGAAGTAGTGATGCGACATCGATGTTAGCGAACATCAATGTTCAAAATTAAAACATCGATCTTAAAAATACATCGCCTGAAAGTACCGATATTTTTCAACATCGATATTTTTAGACTGGATTAGTAACCTCTAACGTTAATTGTGTGTGCATTAAAATTCAATTTGTCAGTGTTCGTGATTATCAGTTCGCCGAGTAAGGGTACGACAAGGAGCATACCCTGCGCCCACAGCGTATTTGGTGACAATATCTCAATGTGCGAAATGAATAGGAAATAAAGTAAACAGTGTAGTGGTTACTGTTAAGACACTTTCTAGCACTCCCTTGTGTCTGGAACTCACTGTGACATTACAATTATTTAGGAAATATGAATAAAGATGTTTGTAGGATAATAATTTTCTATGCTAGCTCTCTTTGCTTTTAATTAATTTTTTAATTCTGTGCAAATTTACAAAACAGAAAATTACAGTTATTGGCACCTACAATACAGTGGTTGAAACTAATATGGTACAGTCATTGGCACCCAAGAGAACACACTATTCTGTATGATATGAAATATAAAACACAATATGTTGAATTCATAAGCTGACGTGATTGTTGGACATTATAAAGTATTAGTAGTCCACCAAAATGTTAACAACAGTGAATATTCTAAACATTTGGATCTGCATCATTATTCATACCAGTACTATCGGCATTCTTTAAAGAACATATGGCACACGCGCTAGTAAATTCGAGCACACGCGGTGCTCTCTCACATGCATCACACATTCTGGGAGAGGTGACTCATAGCATCAATTAATGTTAATAAGTGCCTCTATCCGGTAGGTCCTGGGGTTCGAATCCCCATGGTGGCAGGATTTTCGATATTAGCCAGATATCTAGGTCGAGATCGGTGGTTTTCCGTGGTTTCTCTGATCAATACCAGGCGAATGCCTGAGCAGTACCCTTACAAACGGTCCACGGACCGCGCGCTATCTTTCCTTTTCATTCCTGGTTCTATCCTATCCTTTACGCACACGCTTACATGCACTACAGTACCACGCATGGCGAGAGACCAGTCGAGAGCTAGTTGCGGCTGGGACGGTGCCCCGCTGGTGGGAGATTCCTTGTCGGAGAAAACCTCGCTAGCCGACGGTAGGTCGGCGCCGGATCTCATCAACCAGCGGGGAAACATCAGTCACCTCCCGAACAAAAACGCACTTCACTTACGGGACTAATCTTTGCAATTGACGCGCCCTGAATCACTAGTAATCAATCACAAACACACTCAACACATTTACGAACATCGAAATTTAAGACTTTACTGAACTTCAATGTTTATCAGTAATAATAACAAGATACAGATTAAAAAGTTAAATCAGTTGTAAATTGCATTACACGCTCTGGCCTGTGGTACACGCACACGGCTGTATTGCGATTATCCTGACATTAGAATATAGCCTACTAGCAAGAAACAGAAGCTATCAGATCTGAGAATAATAGAGAGCTTCTGAGAACGACGTCAAACATTTTTATGTCGCTCTGTCAATGGAAAAACTACTCGGTCATATGAGAGATCGCCCGCGTCTGCCGCAACACTTCCCGTGTTGATCATTGCAGCTCAAACGCGATCTTCAGAGCAACTTGCCACAACATAGCATTTCTCTTATGTATTTATGTCTGTTTGCTCCATGTGAAAACTTTCTTCTGTTTGTACATGGCTTCTGTTTGTACATGACCAGTCTTATTAGATGCATGCCTTTGTTGGATGACCAGTTCGGAGGAAGAATTGGGTATTTCCATAGAATTAATGTCTGAGTCAATTCTGCGTCATTTAAACCATCTTTATCATTGAGGTCTCTTATGAGATCAAATCCAACAATTTCTCAAAATTCTTCAAGTGTGAACACTTACCCTCATACCCTCTCTTATGTTTTGAAAATAGAGCTCCAATTCAGCATGATTATGTCCAGATTTTCTTCTTTCTTTCTTTCTGCTCTCTGTTTCTTCTCTTTCTTCTCATTGTCTTTTTTCTTCTCATTGTCTTTCTTTCTTCTCACTGTCTTTCTTTCTTCTCACTGTCTTTCTTTCTTCTCTCGGTCTTTCTTCTCTTCTTTTTCTTTCTTCTCTCTTTCATTCTTTCTTCTCAATATTCCCTGATTTGACAGGACCAATTTTGATGTTGCTAAAATATAATAATTGCCAACATACCTAATAATATCCATTGGCAATGCTAATGAGCATACATTCGACAATGATTGGTACTGAATATGGGCACTTGGCACTCCATGCAATGACTGTTAAATTTTATACCAGGCATTTCAAATACCAGGAATAATTAATTAGTATTGATATTATACACTGTCTAAATAATTGTATAATATAATTAAAGAAATTTACACAGTTATTGGCACAGCGTGCCAGTGAATCGAATGTATTCGAATAGGAAGCCACTGTAGCTGTAAATCAGAATATTAAGTATCCAGCTTACAATATCATTTATTGATCAAAATGCTATAAACATTGCGACGTTCTGACATACATCCGTAGAAGAATGTACCTTGTATAGTCCGTTCCTCCAGGGGGGTCGCCTTCCAGAATCACATTCCAAGAGAAATCGTCTCTTTGTTACTATGTCGCCAATAACAAAGTCGCCCCTCTAAACGCTGTTGTCGTTGGAACTGCAGGCTGCCGTGAGCGTCGCCTGTTTTAGAGAAGGAGAGTCTTTTCCTTTGACTTGCGGGGGCCGAACTCGTGTCCTCCTGCTATCCGCCTGGCTGCCCGCCATCTGCCCTCTCGCTACCAGTGAGAGAGGCGGCAGCTCGCTCCTGGTTGGCTGCTTTCTCTATTCTCGACTACGACTGCCGCCCGGCCGAGCTCGAACCGCTCCCCGCGGGTCGCTCGCGAAGAACCCGAATGCCTTTCTGGAGGGGGCAGCACTCGCGGATTTTATCTGAATTTTTGTTGTCCAGGGATGCTCAATCTGCGTGTTTCTGGCTTTGCCTCGCTAGTTGCTTAGTCCTTACCACAATAACATTCGTGCAGCAATTGTGATATCTTTTTTTGATATCTGGCTGGCATTACTACCCTGCCACCTTCTCTGTTCTCTAACATCAAAACCGTTGTTTAACTACTAACCTATCTCGCAGTCTGAACGACGATAGATTAAGGGATGCTCATTCTGCATGTTTCAGGCCAGCCTTCTGACACACTAAAGTACTCAGCTGAGTTGCGCATCTACCTTACTTTCTCGCGCATCGCAAATTATAACAGGTGTGTTCTTCCACGCCCAGCTGCAGGCATGCGGTGGCCTCCATATCGAAGCTGGGATACGAGCTACTTGAAAGGCGGGATAGAGCTTCTGCATTGACATGCTGCGACTGACATCTATGCTTGATACTGTATGTGTTGTCCGCTGAAAACAAAACCCAACCGTGTAATTGCGTGTGATGTCAGGTAGCTTCCCAGTTGAGTTAAATAATGACACGAAACGTAATGATCCATGGTTATCACCAGAGTTTGGATTCTGATGAGCTAAAAATTCTGTGAAAATTACCGATAAAAATACTCGAAATTGAGAGGAAAATGACCTAAAACTTAAAAATGAGAACGAAATGACCTCGTTTTTTAGAAAATAGAAATTTTGTATGAAAGTAAATACCTAATGAATTTTACAAATTCATTTATATAAAATTTTGTTTAGTGTACAGTCTTCATTTTAGAAGGAAATGAAATTTTTAACTCCGAACTTCCAACCGTCGGTTTTGAAAGGTCGAGGACGTTACCGAAGATCCTTTTAATTTTCAGAGTTCTAAAAACAGAGTCCATTGCAGTAGTGAATTTTGTCATGAACTGATGATACAATAAAAACTTTGTTTTAGTGAGTCGTTGTAAATTCATGAAACTTTCACTAATACGGAACGGAAGTGGAAAAAATTACAAAAATGCCGCAACGTTAAAAATGACCTAAAATGCAAAAAATGACAAAAAAATTCTCTAACTATAAATTTCTATCATCTTTATGTCATAATTAACATTCATTTACGAGTTACCTACGTCTACAATTCACCAATGAGAAGATGGCATGTCATCTGAGTCATGATTATCACAAACGTGGCCCCATACAAATACCCTCGAAACGTGAGAACTTCTCAATTTGTAACTTCTCTAGTGTGCATATATTAAGCGTTTTTGCTGCGAAGGCTATGGAACATTTCATACCTGTGTCATGCTTTTGGGACAGGACTGTTCCAATACCATAATGTGAGGCATCCACCGCTATTGTCCTGTCGGAATGTAGTGTTGCAACCTTACCGCCTTCAATAGTTGATCCTTATGTTATTTTAATGCTTTGTTCTCCCGGCTGGTCCAAATCTCAGGAGCTGCTATTTTTTTGAGCTCATTAAGAGGTGTTGCCACATCTGCAAAATGTCTGACAATTTTGTAGTTGATTTCACCGAGAAAAGACTGTAACTGTCGCAATGTTTAGGACCTGGTAAGAGTTGTATTGTCGCCACATGATGACATGTGGCGTGTGGCACATGTGACATGTATTGTCGCCCACTGTGGGATTAATGTCTATTGCTATGTATCACATGACCCAGATACTAGACTCGTTGCTAAAAAAAAATGCATTTTTGCAGATTTACCTTCAACCACCATTCTTCCAATTTCACCATTAATTTCTTAAAATTATCCCTACGTTCTTCCTCTGTTTATCCTGTGGCAGTAATATCGTCCAAATAATTAGCGCAGCCTTTAACCTGCGTCGTAACTGCCTCTAAATAGCGCTGAAAAATAGCTACCTATGAAGCTACGCCAAAAGGACTGTTTACTACCTCCATACCCTACCATAAACTCTGACGTCTGCTTATCGAGGGAAATATGTAGGTAGACGTCCTTGAAGTCCACTATGTTAAACTTTTGTCAATTAGCCCTAGCGTACGAAAGTTTAGCTATCTGCTTAATCTCGTTACTAGAGCCGCATATAAATCTTTCAGCGACATCGCATTCCTACGTCCGCTCTCTATTTTTAACTGTTTTTGACGTAAATAAATAAATACGTGTTCGTATGAGGGTCGGACAGAAAGTAATACCAATAATGGCAGTTCCAAACGAACTGTTAAAATGGCGGCTGTAGAAGACCTTGCAAACAGCGTGCTGTGATTGAGTCCCTCGTTGCGGAGAAAGAAACTTTTGTGTGTACAGTGTATACCTCTGCTGTGCGAGTGCCGTTGGCCGTTTGGGTAAACGAGTTAGAGTTTTGGAAAGTGAAGAATGCATTCTCCATTGTTTGTAGCGCTGCCGCGAAGAACGTGGTGTCTTAATTTGTTTGAATCCAAGAGGTGAATGGCGTGGGCGATGAATACATCTGTGAAGAATCCTTGAAGTCCGTGAGCCGCACCTCGTCTTGAATTTCACGTCTTTCTGGCGTCGTTCCTTCCAATTTTGTCCTCGTGTGATGTCAATCCGCTTTTGTGGCTCTCACTAACATGCAGATCAGGAACCCAGCGACATGCAGAGATACTCTTACTGGTTTTGAAACAAATACCATTTCCTTTACCATTTGATTAGTTGGAATTATGGTATTTAATTCAGGATTTAAGATAGAGTAAAGCTGTGAAAGAGAAATGGTAGCATGTGCGTGAGGCATTGCACATGCTTACAACTTTCACATTTCAAATTTCATACATTTTCTTCTCGGAATTCTACGAATCAGAATTCTCTCTTCTCAGAATTCTATCACAATAGTACTGTAGACAGAATATTTACCTCGTATAAAGAGCCTTTCCGATGTGGTTTTATAACAGATGGAAATTGATTCCAGCTGTGTGTGTTGTGTCCGCTGCTGGCGAATGCGTCTTGATCTCGTCACTGACTCGCATAGAATGAGTGCGGTGCATCATTTATTTGTTCGTGTGTGTGGTATAGGTCGATCGATATATCGTTCGAACCTATTACGCTGATCTTTTCGTCATTAAAAGTTGTGCATGCGCTGACAATCACTGCGCTAGTCACTTCTTATCACTGTTTGGGTGAGAAGAGTAATATTTAACTATATAAATTCGTGATCTGTCACAAATGGCAGCAATGTCGATGGAAATTATGTGAAAAAATAGAGCAAATAGAGCAATCATGTATTAATATTGTGTGTAAATTTCAAGATTTTTCCAATAAATGTTTCTGGAGAGAGAGAAAAATACGACGGTCAGTCGGAGAGTAATACCTCACATTTTAACTCTCGTGTTTTTGCGGCTTTCGCTTCGTCGACCTGCCGCCCTTCATCCTTCCCCTTCCGATGTGACTTCCTGCCTTTCGTTGCGATTCGCTAGCTTCAGTGCTCGCGAGGACGTCGAAATTAACTTTCCTAAGTCGCTAAGCTTCCTGCGCACCTGGAATATTCTGGAAGCGTGAAGATGTGAATGATGCATGTTGCCGTTATAGCAGCTTCGAACCCAACAATTTCCATGGCAGGCGTCTGCACGCTACGAGAAGCCAGATGGCTGAACGCCAAGAGATTGATTAGTGCGCCGGATGATTAAAATCTATCGGGGTCGTATGGCGAAAGTGAGTGCCGGAGGGGTGTCTGGGGAGTGGAGCATGTGGTTGTGGGGGGTGGGTCGGCTGCGATCTCGAACGGCTAATATGTATTGAAGGTTTTGGCGCCTTTCGGGGGCACTTCAGAAAGTAGAGATTGCATTCAAACCAGAAATTCCGTAATAAACGTAATGTGTATTTATACAGGCATTGCCGACAATATGTCCATAAACCAACATTAATTATTATATTCCAGAAAATGAAGATATTAAGCTACAAATCTTGTATTTGGCTGATAGAATCAAGTGGGTCTAATTTAAGTTTTTTTTATTTCCGCCGTGCGTGACACCATTCCAAAACTTCTAATCACTATCAATTCATTTTTCGCCAAAACGGCTATTTTCACAAAATTAAAGTTTCTGAAAGCAGTAAAACTGCTATTCTGCGTTCATTATGCGATGAGACGAAGTGAAAACTTCTTTATATTATATATACACTCATCTATTACAACGAACGTTTACGTTATCTATTATACTATTACGTTGTAACGAACAGGGTTGTACGAACATATATTACAACGAACGTCCTGTACACTAGACCACCCGGTTGTTTACGTACGAACCTGAAAAACACTGTTGCATTTTCCCATTCATCTACAAAATAGATATTTTAATGAAAATCGGATCATATTTTAAATAAAACTTTGCTTGTTTTATGGAAAACAATTCAAAGAAAAAATTGGAGTTGTTTTTGAGAAAAAGCTGTTAAGTTTCACCCTAAAGTTGCGCGAAAAGATCTTATATTTTCAACAATGTTGTACATGCCATTATTGAATAATATAATTTTCAAAAACAAAATTCATGAAGAAACATTTCTATCATCTAGTGGCAATGCTTCGCTATTACACTTCACATGCTACTGGTCAAGTGATTGTTAATCGCGTTTTATACTACACTTTGCTAAAACGTAATTGGTGAAATACTTTCTCTCGAGTATGGTTTTGTGCTATGTCTTGGTTTGGGCATGTTTGTCAAGTATCCTATTGTCAAAAACGTGCTGCCTCATGTTTGGGCATGCATTCGCTATAACCTTGTCTTGGAGAAATTTGATTTACTTCTCAGAGATAACGTTGAAGTAATAATTCCGCTGATAATTTATTAGTCAGAATACGCAGCGAAGACGCACGTAATACTTGGGGGTGCAGCGGGTTGCTTAGAGATTCTGTTCAGGGGCGCTTGAGTCAGCACAAAAGCATAAAATCAGAGTGCCGTCTATGTAAAACACTCTTATTTCTTGCTTTCCCACAAAAATAACATATATAATTCAAAATAGAGGTTAATAATAGCTCGCTTAGAATAAATGATGTATTCTTTGTATAAAGAAAGGAAACAAACCGAGAGGCCTCTATTTTGTAATATTATTCACATATGTATTAATTTTATATTTTACTTTCCTCCACGTTTCCTAATATCACTTAACATTTCATTGCGTTTTATTATAGTAAATTTGTCTTAAGTTGGGAATACATTTATCCCCGAAACGTTACGCTGCAATAAAGTAGTAATATGAAATTATAAATTGCTGTGAAATAATTGAATCCTGCGTTGTCGTTAATATTGAAAAAATCGTATTATCATCTACTAGGTGTAACCCGGATGGGACGAGAAGTGACGGAATTAAAATTTCAGAAATAGTTTACTTACCGGGATTGGAATCTTTTTGCTCGCCCTCTATCACGGTACTAACCTCAAGGGTAGTATACTTTTGCAAGCATGTACAGGCAATGTGGATGGAAAGGAGTTTTATTTACAAATCAAACATGGATTACGTAAATTTATTGTAAGTCACACTAAAGCTTTTCTACACATACCAAATTTCGGGAGTCTCCGGCCTTCAGCCAATGCAATTAACATAAAACGTCTTTGAGGTTGTCAGAAGCAATTCGAAAGTACTTCGGAAACTGACCGTTGTTTACGTAAAATATTTTGTTCATCGTAAACAGACTATCAAGGGACCACATTTTTGTGCCTGGTACCAATCTATACGTGACGTTTCGTCTTTCACATTGTCTTCTAACTTCAATTAATTGTCGTTGTTCTGCACCTCAATCGTCGTACGGTTGTCAAAACGACTTATAAAAACTTAATAGGCAACAAATTTCAACAAATGAAGTACGTTTGCCGCGTTGACTCCCGGGAAGAACATTAAATTCTCACATTAATAATGGATACAAGAATCGTCTATCTGTACTTCGCGCGAACAGGGCCAACAGCAGCGTCCCGGCCTCGCGGCCATGGATTAAGAGGGTACGTGTGGTTAGCACGAAGACATCTTCACGCCGTATTCTGGACTTCTCAACATGTGAAATGAGTTTTCTCATCGTCACACTGTAAGGTGTTGCAAGGAAAACGCATACTATAACCGTGCCCGACCAGGAATCAAACCTGGGGTCGCGTCATGGAAAGCAAATACGCTGACCAATGAGCTAAACCGCGAGGGCGGATACTAGAACATATTTTTATTTATATTCCTTAAATCAAAATGCAGTGCAAATGAATTTTCTATCGTTTTAAGACCTTACAATTCTCCATTACATTTTTTCTGATAAACGGTCTCGTCCACTGAATTACTTTCTTTCTACTGCTGCCGCACTATAGAATTTATTGTAATGCTGGGGGGAGAACAGCGAATTTTGGACTGGAAAAGTGTTATTGACGGACTCAGATGACAAAAAAGGGGATAAATCGTGTATTTATATGTAGTAAATTACTTCCTTTAACACACGCCGTCAAAATTCATTGTTTGTGGGTCCTTGCCATTAAAAAATCTATTGATAGCAAAAAGTCTCTGACGAACTAGCTGCTAAGCAGTCAGCAGCATTTTCCCAAAAATTGATTTTCCCCAGTCGATCTTATGTCTTTTACGGCCTCTTGAATTTATACGGATATTTTAATTGAGGGGTGATACTTTACATGTAATCGAACCCCTGGGACATTTTCAAAAATGTACTATTTAAAAAAACTAAATTGTGATTGGTATTCTGATGGACGTTAAAGAGAATGGTGCAGTTTTCATTTTCATTTCCGTTATATTATGTATGATTTTTCGAAAATTGGAAAAATTCAAATTTTGTTCGTCTTCCTACAACTACAATTATGAAGATACATTTTTTCCTTTGATGAAATGTGTTCATCAAAAACATCTTCAAATAAGATCATATTTTTTGCGCAATTTTGCGACGTTCAATTTTTAAATAATAAACAATTATTTTCTCAGAATCATCTCAATTTTTTTTTTTTCAGGTATGTAGAAAAGTTCGGTAAAGAAAGTGGCGCTAGTCCCATTTTCGGCACACTGTGTATTACCGAAAATTTTAAAGAACTTCGAAATTATAATTTCGAATTTCCTTCGAGGTGGTGTCAATTTCTTAAAACAATTTGGGACGTGCTTGGAGGCAGTTGGATATTCTGACAATTCTTTCTCATTTTGTTTTACTTAATAAATTAACTTAATATTACAAATCGCAGAACATTAGTCATTTACGTTTTCGAATGTTGAAAATAAATTAATTTGAAAAAAATATTAAGACTGTCTCGGTATATTTTAAGTTTTAGAAGGTCAGGCCCATTAATGTTTGAGACAGACATTACCAAAATGACAAATTTTGACGACGACTGTGTCACGACGCCTCTTAGCTTTACTGTACTATTTGCAAAGGTTGAGTAAAAAATTATTTAATTAAAATCAATAATAATTATATAGATTAAACATGTTTACTTCATATTCCATGAGCAGCCATATTTGTTACAGTAGAAACCCGGTAATCCCAACTAATTGGGGGTGTGATCTGTTCGGAATATCCGAAAAACATGTATCGTACGTATACAAATACATCTATAAGATTAGCAAACAATGCAAGCGATGTGAGAAAATGACAGCATAGTGTAGCGATCGCATCGTCGCATCAACAAGCAGAATCAGTTCCTTATGGCAAAAGATGATTACCGTTTTTGCACGTTCCTCTGAAAATTACTGCTACATAAACATGTGATATACGCTGCAGTTATTAGTGCAATAAACGTTTCATTTCGACAACTTGTGTTTCCATCATTAGTTATTCAGTTCATCAGTAATTATAAAATCCTTTCTTTACTACAAATAAGTATTTTATTTATTTTGTGTATTGTTCCTCTATCCCGAGTTTTGGATTGTTCGGATTATCCGAAATTTCGGAGTTCGGATAAATGCGTGGTTCGGGTTAGCGAGGTCCAACTGTACTTGCCACACCATCCACAAAATTTTGAAAATTGTATTAATGCACTTGGCGAAATCCCCGTCCCCATCGCTTCCTGCATCCATTAGCAGCGAGGACCAGTGAAGATTTTCCAGTTTATTAGCCGAGGAACATAATGATAATAATAATAATAATAATAATAATACGTATAATATTTGTATATAATATACAATATAAATATTATTACGCAAATATTATGTAGTTAAGTCGCGACGTAGCCCGTTGTGATTTTCAAGCTAGTAAAGAGAATTTAATATTAAAAATTTGGCAGACAACCGCGTTTTGGCTGTGCAATGAGTGTTGTAATTTATTATTTTTGTGAATAGAGTTAAATTAAATATCTGTTTGAAATTCTCAGTGTATGTTATGCTTTTACCTTGATCCACTGATCTAGCTAGATAGCTAGGTCGAATTCAGCCGCAGTCTGGAGGAGAAATCTAGTAGCTGGCTGCTCTAATCAGTAGTTTTCTGTGTTTTTCCGATCACTGGGCGAATGTCGGAGAAGTACCCTTGCAAACGGACCACGGCCCGCGCGCGATCTTTCCTTCCTATTCCTTGTCTTCTTCTCACCTCTTAGTTACACACTCACACGCACAACACTTCCACACATGTCGGAAGACCAGTTGGGAGCGTAGAGCTTGTCCCAGCGGGGGCAGTGCCGTGTTGGTGAGTGAAATCTGGTTGGGGAAAATCCCGCAAGCCGAGGTAGATCGGCACCAGATCTCACAATCCAACAGATCACCGTGTCCGCCCTTGTAAAACTTCCACTGCACTGTGGGACCAATGATCCTAGCATTTCACGCGCCCTGAAACACGAAATAAAATGTAAGATTAGTGGCTATGCAACAGCATATTTGGAACTAAAAAAGAGGGGTGAATATGCACTGTACGAGAACGATGTCAGAGAATGATGTTCTGATCAAGCATTAATTGTTACTTGTATAGTAAATAGAGAGCTTTGCTATTATATTATTTTGGAATACTATCGGGTAGGACCTTTTTGCATTTCATTATAATGATTATTGATAAAATAAAACATTAAAATAGAATAAGAATTTAATGTTACTGGCAGTAATGATAGTAATACTCGTAATATAAAAATATTAATATAAGTGCTGTAATAAGAAGGTAATCAGAATCGACCGTAAAGGCTGTCCAGTACCGGTTAGTCGACGAATTGTGCCGTGCTTCTGACGGCGAGGCTAAGTGATCGCTTAGAAGAAGTCTTTACACGACCCTTATACGTTTTATTTCGCACACTTCTGTCTAGTTATATTCAATCGCTTTGGCGGACATAACATTGGAGATGTCTCCTCTCTCAATTGCCGTACGCCTCCACGTCTGGTACGGAGAAGAAGGGTCTCCACGTCTGGTACGGAGAAGAATTCGCAAAGAAGCGAAAAGCTCACACTTCACCAAATACGGTACCAGGTCTCCTTAAGAATGTCGATGTCACTTCTCGAGATGTGATTGTAGAGTAACTCTCTACCCGTCCAGGTGGGTCGGTCCACGTCCTGACGGGGGGATGCAGAGAAGGTTCTCAAGTGTTCCTTTCTTTCACCGGTAATAATCTTCCTCATCGTCCATTCTCGTTCTTTGATAACTTCCTCTTTTCTTCTACTCTACTATTTCACTACCCTTCTATTTCACTGGCTCCCCCTGTATGCTGAACGCCCACCCATGTGTTTGCCGTGCATGGAGGCATGTGCCGGAGGGAATGTGTGTCCTGGCAGTTGAGAGACCTGTCTGTTTCCCAACTACTCCTTGTGCCACGCTCTGCTTTGCACGTCGGGACACGTTATTTACGTATTTTTGAGAGCATTCCGTGTAGGTTTTCAACACACTCGCTTTGGCCTCGGTCTCAGTTGGGTGCTAACCCGCTCCCGATCAATCGGCTCGGAGGTTTTGTACTGAACTCCAGGGTGAGCGGAGGGATCCACGATGTGGCAGCGCTGTGTTACCTCCCCATTATATGTCCGTGTAAACTCTCGCACCCCAGTGGGGTGTTCCCTTGTTGACTACATGGTGGGTGTAGAGCACAGACAAATCCACTTCAATTCTATGGAGCATGAAACTCTGTGTCCTCTTCCAGAAGAAGAGACGATGTTTTGAGAGAACGGTGACTTCGTCTCGCGCGATCCAATGAGTACACTATCGGTAAACTCCAAGCGGTAGTGCGTCAGAGGAATGGTACCATTCTCTCCGAAGCACGCACCGATGAGCAGATCGAAAAAAATCTCCAAAACTAAGCAGATTGCCGGCCTCCAGGTGGAAGTGACCTCTCACCCTACCCTTTACCTATGTAAGGGAGTGGTGAATCACGATGACTTTGTGTCCGAAAGTGAGGAGGTGTCTTTCTTCAAGAGTAAGGGCGTAACGGAGGTGTCTAGGATCAAGAGGAAGGAGAATGGGACAGGGTCCCTACTCCCATTCTGATCTTGACGTTTAATCTCCCCTCTCTCCCAGAGAGGATTAGTTCTGGGTTTTATAATCCCCACGTGCGGCAGTGCATGCCAAACCCCCCAGCGTTGCTTCAAGTGTCAAAGGTTCGGACATACCGAACAGCGGTGCATTCCTGTAAGCCCTGTTTGCGCAAAGTGCGGTAAATCCACGCACGATCCGGATCCGTGTGGCACACCACCTCACTGTGTTAACTGTGACGGAGACCATGCGTCCAACTCGAACAGGTGCCCTACATATTTAGGGAGAGGGAGATCCAAAAGATCACTGTGACGGAGAAAATATCTTTTCCTGAGGCGAAACGCCGATACTCGTGAAGAACCCTATATATCTCGGGCGTTCTTTTTCTAGTACTCTTGCCAAGACGGGAAACGTGACAGCGAGTTGTCAGCTTCACCTGCTACTCTACCAGTTGCTCATTTCTGTTGCCAGGTGTCTCCAGTGGACTTCCCTGAGGAGACATCGCCTCTGCAAGATAAATCCCTCTAAATACAAATTGCCGAAGAAAACCACACAGTCGAAGTCGGACCTAGAATCCACTTCTCAGATCCGCATGAAGGCCGCTGTCGACCATAAAAAAAATCGTTCCTCTAAACCCCGACCACCTACCCCGACTCCTGAGACTCGCTCTGGGCGATCTCCTAGCCCGTCGTGCAGTGCTCAGGAGGAAACTTCAGTCGCCCCTTCGAGCAACAGAGGCATAAACGAAAACGGGGAAGAAAAAATCCCCTTAAAAGCAAAGCTAATTGATATCTAAAAGTTATGGCTCTCCTCTCGTGGAACCCGAAAGGCTTTCGCTCTCGTTTAGACGAATTAAAGCTGATAATGCCTCTGTATAGACCCGTTGTTATCTGCCAGCACGAAACACTTCTTCCTGAGCATTCCCTCTCTCTTCGTGGCTTTTGTTGCTACAGACAAGACATTGACGATGGCTTCCGGGCACATGGCGGAGTCGTTACATTTGTCACAGACTCCCTGGTGTCCAAAGAAATAGACTTACGAACCACTCTTCGGACATCTTGCGTTCGTGTGAATTTTCGCACTATATCGATAACTATTTGCAACCTCTATATCCCGCCTACACAAGTCGTGTCGCAAGAGGAACTTGAAGATATGTTATTTCAGTTCTCCGCCCCCTTTTCTTATTGTAGGGGATTTCAATGTCCATAATGCCGCCTGGGGTGACACTAGGACCTACTCGAGAGGCAGTATACTTGAAAATATTATTGACAACCAGAACATAATTCATCTGAATACTGTCGAAAGCACACATTTTTCCTCGGCTTCATAACTTCACAATTAGACCCAGTCTTACGGTTGCTTCATGTTGGACGTCATGATATATCATGTCATTGACGCCCCTTAGTTCGAGCAGCGAGTCTGGTGGGTGCTCCGGTGAACACACTATTTTTTTAAATGTTATTTATGTGTGTCTCACTTCAAAATTTGGCAGATATATACATTAGTGTAGAAATACAAGAGTAGTTTTATAATTAATTGAAGTGTAGACCTAATGTAAAAAGTTGCATTTTAAGAATTAAAATATATTTTAAATATTTAAATAATATGTAAAAAAATTATTTTACATCATATGAAAGTACATCTTTTTAAGTGAAATTTAAATATAATTTTATTTGTCTGAAGGAAACTGTATTTCCGCAAAAAAATAGCATTAGCGCGCGCATAATTCGGAAAAAATAATTTGTAAAGAAAACCTACGTGTCACCTTTTTTTCAACCCGATACCTCATAAATAATGTTTCAAGTCGCCAAAAATAGTGATGTTTTGTGGGTGTGTGATTTTACGTGGAATGACTCATTTTCAAGATGAATTATTTTTTACATATTGATGTGGAACAGCAAAACATAACATTACGTAAAACCAATACTAAACAATGAGTCATAATTATTTCCTACCTTATTCTTTACTAGTAGCAGTGTTGCTAACATTAAAGCATTTTTGAATTAGAAGTTGGCAACACTACATTATAATGGCTTAAATCAATTTTTTTATACAAACTAAAATTCTGATGGAACAATCCGGCAGAAACTAGTTACAAACCGTTGAATGGTTCGAATTTGTTTTACGAAGGTGGCGGGGCTGGTCAGAAGTTCGCACCGCCCCTTTATAAAAATAGCTGTCTTAATTATTGTTTTGGTACAACGAAACTTCTGGTGGTCTGAACTATCTGGTACAAACGATATAGAATGGTTCCATTGTTTTGTTGGGAATGCGTTAGTCCCCCATTGGTTCTTTAAATGAGTATCTTAATTGTTTTTAAGTACAAACGGATTTTGGTGGTACAATCCGGTGCAAACGATTTGGTATGGTTCCAAATTCTTACGATGGTGGCGGTGCAAGCGTGAGGTTGGCACCGCCCTATTGCAATGCATGTAACTTTATTACTTTTTTGATACAAACGAGAATTCTGGTGGAACAATGTGGTAGATGCGAGGTGCCAACGATCGCATGGTGTTGGTGTTAGAGTTAGAGTGAAGCTCCCACCGCCGGTTAAAAATAGTTGTACCCTAATTACTATTTCTGTTCAAACGAAAATTCTGGTGAAACCATGTGGTACAAATGATTTAGAATGGTTCCAATATTTTGTGAGTGTTGGTAAGGGTGCTCGTGATAGGATTTGCGTGAGACCTCTGCCGCGTCTTGAAAATGGCTCTATCTTAATTATTTTTTGCCGCCGTCTTCGGTGTTTTCTTTGATGTTTGTTGCATTATTGGGTAGAGTATACTTATCTTTATACTTCAAGTACTGTTTTGTGATAATAAAAAAATAAAAAAAACCTACCTCTGTCAGAAAGGCAACACCACTAAAAGCTAGTGGGACTCGAACAGTACTCAATTTCTTGCATTATTTGTAACAGTGTACAATATTGTAATATTACGACTTATATCCTAACCTACCAGCCATCTCTTGGAAACGTAACCACACACAGCTCGGATGATTCGAAAAAAATGCATACGTTTATTTTTTGAAAAATTAAAAGATATTGAAAATGTTCATACACTGCATTGGTGTTCATTCAGTGTAAAGAAAACTGTCTTGAGTAGTTTTTTAAGAAACATTGTTTACACATTTGTGGAAATTTGTTTCGAATCCACTGGAAGTTATGCAAGAACTACTAATATATTGGAAAAAGTACATGAAATAATTTAAAGTTTCAATATGGAAGGTATAGAGGTATTCAAGAAATATCGAGCTTTTGCCATTTTCGACATTGGGGATGACATAATGAATTAGAGTTGTAATCTGGATACGAACTAAAAGTAAAATAAAACACAAACTACAACGCAAAGAGAAGCATAATATAGTAATTCTATCTCTGTGATGAAAGTTGAATTTTAAGAAATAAATGTTACATTAAATCGATATTCAATTCATTTTTGTTTAAATTACAAATGTAATAATTTAAGTTTTCAAGGGATAATTTATGTATAGAACGAAAGGAGAACTCTACTGTTTTCATATTTAGACATTAAACACATCGCTTCCGCAAGCATTGTAAAATTTTCTGTTGAAATGTGTTACAGGTGGAGACAAAGGACGAGGAACTTTAGATTTATTACTTTCAACGTCATACTGTCGCTCCCAAATGTATTTATCACGTCAGCTATCCCAATTGCATCCTGAGCTCACGATGCCAATGTTTTCTGGTAAGTGTATAAATTCTCTTTCAATTGCTATGTTGATGACAGAAATGGTAAAAAAAGTGTTGTTTAGTAAATACAATACACAATTTGCTTTAAAAAATGAGGAAACAATACAAAAGTACCATGTTTGGTAACTATTGTATCATTCTATTTCTCCCAAAGTATTTGCGTAATAATGTAAATGTATTTTAATAGAACTATTAACCCACTCGTCTTCCAGGGTTTCTAATTGTCAAATTTCCATTGCCTCATTCCTCCATTTCATCTTCGTCATCGGTATTATGTACCCATTTGGCCATTAGGCGTGGAACTCATTAAACTTAGTAGTTGAAGGGACCTTAAACCCCGATAAGTAAATAAATAAATGTAATCAGCTTGAATATTAATCATTACACATTACAACTCAAGTCAAATCACATTTTATTGAAACAAATACACGTTTAATTCATTGTGCTTTATGAACATTTGCGCCACGAAAATGCAAGCTTCAAGTTCGCACCAAGCGTTGCGGTTGCATTTCAAGCCGATGCTCCTTTCTTTCCTTACGCATCACTAATAGGCGCTGAACGGTTGCTGAACTCCAATTGCGAGGGAAGCGACTGTAACCTATTGGTTAGAGCTTTCCGTTTATCTCTGATAGCATTGTTTCGAAGAACTTGACGGTAGTCCGGATTGCAAGCCAAACAAGCAAAATCATGTTAATAAGATAATACCTGTATAATGTGTGATTGTCTATAAACCAGTGAACCTATTTTAATATAGACATATAAATACAATCAATACCATTACTAATATCATGGTTTCATTAAATTATTCTGCTACTGGCCTTCATGAATATAATAATTTGAACGTGAAGCTCCACAGTTTCAGTACGAAGGAGAGGATTTTTATGACCCAAATAAATCTTGAAATATGCTTTTACAAATGTGCATTATGAACTAAAAATTCTGAAATTGTACTTTAATATGCAATTAAAATTAACAATATTTCATTTCTTCCATAAATCTTTCTTGATAAAATTCTTTATTGAAGAAGCTTGGAATGAAAAGAGATATTTTTCTGCAAACATAATATAATCCACCCTCCTTCGCGAGACAAATAATTGAAGCAACTATTCACCTCAGTGAAGTACATTGTATGTCTTCTTATATTTCTTAGGACTGGTTTAAAAAATATGTTATAAAGAAATATCCTTCATTTGCACAAGTATTTTATGATCTAGAGATAGCAAAAAAACGTGACAATCTCTGTCGCTCACAAATAAATAGATTCTGTGAAAATATGAAACGTTCTATAGATAAGTCTATTTTAACGAAATATGAACCTATAATTACACGAATATGCGCCAACAGGAAAAATCGGGCAAATATGCACTAGCATATTAATCTATATAGCATCATATTCTAACTAAATGTCTAGAAATTTCACTTAGCTATGCACTGAAGCATCGAAAAAATTACACAAAATCATAGAAATCCGCTTCCTATTTATTACTCTCGTACCTCAACTAGAATTGAAGCCCAGTCGTCCTGTTGGTATTACGTCGTCTAACTTGCAAGAATTACTCATTTTTTCATTTATTACGTTTTTTGCAGAGATTACACATCGCTTTCAGACTGCTCGGCCTGAAGTCCGACAATTGCTACTGCAATATATCTTACCTTGGCTGCACAATATGGAACTTGTTGATCCAAATGTACCACCAGCAAACCCTCTCTCGTATTTCCAGGTCAGTTGTATTCGTTGAAATATTTCAGTGTGATCGTAAATAGTTTTAAAATACCATTGTAAGGTTTCTTCTTGTATGTGTCAAAGGATGGTACAAAAATGTAGCTGATCGCATTTTCGGCGAACTCTCTATTTTCGAAAATTGCAACAAAAAAATTACATGGGAAAAGTAGAATATCGAAAATGGATATATTTGTCTTAAATGAAACCTGGTCTTTCAAAAAGGTCGTATACGGTTTTTTCAAGAAAGTTTTCTCCAATTTTTAAGATTTTTAAAAAACATGTTTTGAAGAAAAAATTTTTTTTTGTAATTTCTACTTGAAGCTCATGCAGTATTTTTTAAAAAATCTCAAAAACGCCGCCAATTTTTTCTTTTGATTTTTTTTTTTCGAGATAGCGAATTTATCTCCAAACAGGGCACATTGCCTCATTTTTGTTGAACTCTCTGAATTTTCGAAAATACATGCTGTTCGAGCTTCACTAGCTACAATATGTGTTAATTATCTGATTGCGCTATTTTTAGTTTGAAGATAAATTGTTATATTTCATGAATTGAATGTAGTAAATACGATGATATTTTTTTAACTCAGAAATATGTAGTACCTAAATTGTGGTTTCTTTTGTTTCTTGGTACCTTTTCAAGTGTTCAATACACAATTCACGATCAGATGTTTAGTTTGAGTACACGAGTGCACAATTGTAATTTTAATAAACAAAGCATTTAGAATGTATGGGATTTATTTATTCTGCGTGATTACTCTTGTAATGAAATATTTTTTTTGTTTTAAAATATCCTTTCAAAGGGGTGGCTAATACTGCTAGACAATTCGGGTTTGTTTTTATAAACAATTGTAATGGACATTGAACGGTAAATAGTGTGTGTTTTTTGTTACAGTATTACGCTGCAGAACTTGGCAGAGGTGGAACACGCCGTGAGGGTTGGGGATCTGCAGAAGCAACGGAAATGGTTCTAAACAATTTGTTTTATATCACTGCCAAGGTAGGGTCTAATTGTACATGCATGACTCTGTGCTTGTAGCTTGTTTCAACTCATTTCAGGTCTTTGTTCTTTTTATTTATTTATTTAATAGGTAATTATTACAAACAAATTAGCTTACTTGATCCTATGTGGCTAGGCCGAAGGCCTTTAAGCCATTACAATACCTACATCCTTTCGCGTTCTAATCTTTCGAATTCTGGTATTCACCCCAAATGGTCTCTCCATCCGTCATTTTCTGGCGCGGGCGTCCCGCCATCTCCTTCCAGTGCTTGGCCTCCTCAGCACCTGAAATCAAACAGCGCCACAGAAGATCGTCCGCACCAGCGCCTCTGCCCTTACATTTTCGATCCCGCCTTCCCTTCACCCCCTAATGTGCTTATTACTATGCCAGTTTTATTTTATTTATTATATTGACCTGTTACATACCAATTGACTACGACTTATGACTTATTTCTTAACTGTTTACTAACTTAACATAAAATTACTGATTAACTTACATATTGTTAGCTTATTGACTTATTTATTTCTCTCCAGTCTAGGCTCCGCTCAAGCTAACCGGTGCTGATTTCCCACTCCCTAATTTCAGTTTCCCTAATGGTCCGAACCTTTCCTAAAAATGTTCATAATTCTTTCATGAATTTAGACCTTTTATCACCTAAAATGTTTTGGGCGAGCGTTACGTTCCTGTTTAGGAAGTAGTAATTTCCCATTCCCATCCATTTTTTCCCCATGATTCGGTTGCACAGCAAATTAAGAGGATGTGAACCCAGTCTTCCCTATCACCGCAAAGCACACAGTTGCCATTACCACTTGCGTCCTTTAGTCTACGCTGCATCCATCCCCCAACCCTGAACCAAGCGTATCCCCCTCTTGCGTCCTTTCCGAGAGCATGAACGTAACTTTCGCAGCCCCATAACGGACTCGCATGGATTTGAGCTACTAGCGAACGTTTTTCAGCCGGTGCTGCCCAGATCTCTTGCCTCTCTTTGTTCTTTTTGAAAGCCCATTGATGTGCTAGCAGATGCCCAAAATATACTCATGTCCATGCCACTTGGCTTCTGCGATTTTCATGGTGACGCACTCCTTTGAATCCACCATTTGCACGTTTGGAAACTTGGAAGCAGTGTTCGAAATTCCTTATTCTGACACGGTAATAAAATAAATGGAAATTGATACTTGTTGGATCTGGGTAAAAATTTTGCTCGTAAAAGTTATTCTAAAAATTAATGTAATTTCATGCGGAAAAGCGACTTCCAAGGGCCAGGATTTACACTGTATGTTAAACCACGTACATTATGTCATTCATAATAATGGTGCTAATGCAGTAATTAACTTTGGATTGTATGATTATAAAACCTTAATGTGCTTTAACAACCGCTGTAATCAGCATCTGTGTCAATACCCCGACCTCCATCACGAGATTAAAGTTTTCCTTGATACATTGCGTAAATGAATATATAGCGTTTCCCTCACAAATTTAATTTGCGGTTTCTGATTTGAAATATATTGAGCTGAAACAGCACATGCTTTCTCGCTTTAATTGTAAGGGTTCATCTCGCTCATTTCATCTTTCTCATGAAAAAAACTCCCAAATGATTCGAGAAAAAGCATGTTTTTGTTTTAAATTTCATAAGGTACGTCAAATGTTGAAGAAATGTTTGGAGCGAGCCAAGAGTCGGACCAATGTCGTTCAATTTTCCATGCTTCGCCCTACTACTTAAGCATTTGAAAACTAGGTTTGGACGACGCTCAGGTGTAACGTATCCTTAACGTTCCAACCAGAGGCAGCTGTCACTGGAGTGGGCGTGCTGCGCTTGCAATTAGACATGTTTGACGTAAAAATTTAAATGGGATTGTTAACTGAACGAAAATGAAATCCATTCAATGCTCTATTTTGCAGCATACGTCAATTGCTCTTGAGTTGAAATCAGTATCGATTCCTTCGGATACGCAAAGTAGGTAATGATGAATACGAACTTCTTTAATACATTTCACACATAATACAATTTAAACCACGTTTACAGTTTTCGTAAGTATTTTTCATCTCGAAATATTTGATTTGATTTATTTCCTAAAAAAAACTGCATAATGTACGGGGAAAAAGTATAATCTTCTCAGATTTTCGTAAGCGATTTTCGTAGTTGAATGACAAATGAAAATACGAACAAAGTGTAGCTAGAAACATTTGAAAACTGTAAATTTTCGCTCCTGAAGTAATACCTGAAGGATACTTATTTTCATCAGTAAACGAGTTATAGATTTGATTTTATTGCTATGCTAACAAAATAGCTTCCCACACTTCCCGGATATAATTCTACCACAACCAACAAAAGAAGATTTTAGCATATCGCAAGCTTAGTAAAACTAATTTATATCCAAAGGCAAACAAGGGCAAAACATCACAGCATTTGCTCAAGTGATTAGGGAACCTCGGTGAAAAACCTACTTGAGTTGGGTTCATTGATGCAACAGATGAAATACATTATCTGATCCCGACATAGGGTAACCGGTACAGTCGTGGGCACTAGTATAGTGATGGACACAGCAACTGTAAGGGGGGAATAATAAGATTTTCAGCGAGTGGCCCTCTGCATGTAATCTCTGTGACGTGTGTGTGTCTTTAAGTTTGCAACCTCGGAATATGAATTCAATGTGGCCCCGCAGTCAGTAAAGGTACACTTCAATAGGTAGTGGTGTGCTCCACGTGTCGTCTGTGCATCGAAACGTTGTGGATTCGTTAGCGGAGGTGTATCAAGTTACTAAGGACTTAAGCCAATTCGTCTGTTTTTATTTGCAATCCGCTCTATGCGTAGTGTAGCCAGGTTTATAATTTACGTTTTCATATGTATTTTCACCTCAGAGCAGACCATAAGCAAAAGCAGGTAGTGCTCACAACTGTAAATATTTTTGACGTGCAGGACAAAGATGAATATAGAGTGCTTATCACTGTAATTTAAGGAACTTAATTTTTTATGCATTGCTGTAATGTTAATATTGAATTTTCGAACTTTATTTACCTCGTTTAGCTGAGATATATATTTAGAACAATTTTGAACAGTAATAGGCACTGTGTCCATCACTGAAATTTGAGCATGCCCATTACTGTATCAAATAACGTTCTGGGATTAAATGTTATTACTAGAGGATGTATTTTGATGACCTAAAACATCGCCAAAAATTATCAGTTAAATGCTATTAAAATGTTTTTAAAATGCCCTAAAATGACTCAAAAAATTGATTAAAAACATTACAGACTATTAAATTACACAGATTTTGAGGTATGAGGACGCTCTGAAGAGAAAGTTCTCACAGTGAACAATTAGGTCAGTTGTGCATGTTTCTGATGTAATGAGACTTCGTCTCATCGTTCAAGTGCTCTCAGTTTGCAAACTTTTGGATTGGACTGTTCTTTACTCTCTTCTTTTCGTCGGTGCTCACAACAGTCACTTTACTTTCCAGACGAGTGACCTCTATTCTGAATTACAAATAATTTTAATGGCACTATTGGAACGCCACAAGAATTCTCCTACCAGCAGATTTCGATGTATTTCAATCAAATTAAGTGTATAGAAGAAGGTGTGCTAACATAGCACCGAGGACATCTTTTGTGGCTCTCGTTAGAAAAGACTTCCGGTTCCGGTGTTGGAGAAGGTAGTGCGCGCAATAAAGCCAGAAAATTTGCAAAATGGTTTTAGAGCTTGTATCCTTGTGCCGTGGAGCCCTGAGAGTATTGGTTTCACTAAATGTCTAGGGCGGATATACAATGACATCGCATCAAATGTGGATAATGAAAACGTAACCACAACACACAGAACAAATCATTGACATTTGAATAAATCTGCAATGTTGTTGGAGAAGAAAGAGTATCAAAGTTCAATAACATTAAGAAAGTAGTGGAAGCAGACAAACACAGAGAGTAATTCTTCGTTGAATTCAAGGAATTCTACAGGTTGTGTGAAGAACTTTCAGGGGAAGCAGAATAGGATTCAGAAATATGTTAACTGGGCATGCATCCCAATTCGGAAACACATTCTTAACCGCCGCATCAAGTGCCAGCGGATGATGTCACAGTCATCGGCACCTCTTATACAGCGTCAAACTGTGAACCGCTACAGCCGAGAACACAGGCTCCATCTGACGTTCTCAGAAGTAGTGCGCTGAGGTGTTCGAATGTTCCAACATTAACAGATTGTCTGATATGGCCATAAACACTCAAAAAAAGTAAAAACAAACACAGAATTGTATTATTTCGGACTTTCATTTTTAAATGTATCTGACTTACTAATTTCTGCTAGTTTGTTGAAGTCATATTCAAAATTAAACGCATCACTTTGCTCTTTAAGCAATTGAAACCTTTCCTCTACAGATGAAACTAGTGACAAAAACAGTATACGGAAATGCGGTTACAACGGTATGCGAAAATTGTATTTTGTATCATTTGTAGTCATTATGTTCATAACCGAGCATAGTTTTCTATTTTCTCCTGCGTGTAGGTGTGAGCATTGTAGAAATAATTTGCAGTGTATAGCATTTCATCAAAATTATTGTGATGTCTGAATGTTCGTTCTAAGAAAACAGGGCCCTTTTTAGAACCTCCGAGGCCCCAGGCAGATTCAAAAAAATGAGGTGTGTAATGTATGTGTGTATGCAGGGTCTCATTTCTTCGAATCCGAACTACCATAGGTTGGAATTGTATTTTGCTGGAATTTTCCCATTGTGTATTAATAAACGGAAAATTAATATTTGTTCAAATGAATAGAGTGAAAATTGTACAAGTGAGCTCAGTTTCATATTTTAGCGATAATGGAGAATCAAGTATTGTTTTCCAGAGTTGCGAAAATCTAATGGTCATATTCTACATCGGTGTTAAACAAACAGTTATGCCTCCGTAACCATTTCACCAGGGATGGTTCTTTATAAGGTTCACAGGTTAACCTAACACCCAGAAAATTGAACAAAATAGAATATATGCTTAGTTATTACTATCACATTAATAGCGTAACTTTTTTCTCTCTTTTTATATTTCCATGCCAGTATTCCATAGACAAACCAATGTGGCTACGTTGCTGTTCACGTTTTCGAAACAACACCTTGCTCAGGCCTCGTTCCATAAGGACCATTGAGTACAATGTGACGTCGCTTCTGAGTTTTCATAGCGCGCTTTCATCGTATCATGTTCACACTTACGCCGTGAACTCCGCTTGACGCAGCACGTATCGGGCATCGCGTCACCGAACGATTCCTTTCCACGATACTGTGGAATATGTGTCGTTTTATGTCTTGCCTTAAAAACACTATTCCATATAAGGCCATGCAGAGCTTTGATTGCATTCCTCTCCATTGCGAGTCTAGTAGTTATATCTTCATCAATTTCCCCATCGTCAGTAATTACAGTCCCAAGATATTTAAATTTCGAAACGTTAGCTATCTCGTCAACAGCGACATTAATATTAGAGGCATCTCCTCCTATGCATAAATATTCTGTCTTTTTAAGGTTGATTTTAAGTCCCCATTTTTCATATTCTTCTTTTAATTTGCGAAGCATATACTCCATATCTTCCCGATCTGATGCCATAATTACCTGATCTGGAAAAAGCAAAGAATGTAAGCACTTGAAGCACTTGTCATTTATGGGAACTCCCATTTGAGAACATTCGTTGTACCAGGTTTCCAAAGCTTGTTCCATATATATATATATATATATATATATATATATATATATATATATATATATATATATATATATATAGGCGTTATGGGATTGTGCTACCCCATAACACCACCGTCTCGTATGTATGAACACTACGGAGGCAGCGAGGATAGCAGGCGCGGAAAGCAAAGGTTCATAAACGCGCGGCCTGGTATCCGTTGCCCGTACTAAACGAAGGCGAACTAGCGAGCAACGTTTCCCAAAATCAGGAACTTCAAAGAAAATGCGATCTGCGCCGTTCTTTTAAGAGTTCAGCGGAGAATGTTTCATAAAAAATTTGAAGCCTTTTGTGAAGAAAAAAATGAAAATGTTGAGTTTCCACGCAAAAAATGGACATATTCGTTTGAAACTCGCAGGGAACGAGTTCTTTCGGATCAGCGATGGAATTTCAGTTTTCAAGAAAACTGTCTGAACAGTTTAGGCGCTGGCGTTGATCACAGACAGACGGAAAGACGAACAGAACAATGCCGCTCTGTGGCCTGGTTATTTCATGTGACCGATGAATTGTGATACTTTTTATATCTGCGGGATTCCGAGCGGGTGGGCGACATCCGCTCTGCTGCCGTTGGCGCGGCGGTCAAAGCTCGGGAGCTATCATATGATATTCTTATGTGATCCCGTCGCTTCCGACTGGATCATGCTGATAAATATTCAATTATTCTACTGTAGCAGGTTATAGATATCAGCACCAAATTAAACCGTGAGAAATGGACCACACCCGCTCGGTGTACGGGACTGTTTTGCCTGTCCGTGTTTGCGCGTCTCGTATTAAAGCGTATCTCGAACGCACTTACAGTTGGCCAAGTTTGCTCCTCCAGTTTATATATATATATATATATATATATATATATATATATATATATATATATATATATATATATATATATATATAGTACGGAGTTGCTCTACAGCTGTCGCCGTTTCTCCGCTCTCAGTCTCTATTGGACCATAGATCATCTGGCATTTCTCTTGCCGTCATAGCCTCTTGCACTCCCTGCTGCCATGCGAGTCTGGGTCTTCCTCTCTTCTGTCTTTCTGTCGGCACCCATTTCAGGACTCGTTTTGGCAATCTTTCGTCTGTCATTGGCATAACATGACCGTACCAGACGATTTGTTTTTTCTCTATTTCGTCAAGGATGGATTTCTTTACATCCATTTTCTTTCTTATGTCGTCGTTCCTGATTCTGTCACGTCTGCTATAACAGCAACTTCTACGCCAGTAGTCCATTTCAAGGGCCAGCAGCTTCCCTTTTGTTCTTTTATCGATCTCCCAAACTTCTGAACCGTATGTTGTAACACTCTTAACTAGCGAGGAGTAAAGACGTCTTTTAGTAGTGTTAGTGATGGTTTTTTTCCGTAAGACAGAGTTTATACTTCGTGTCACGTTTCTCCCCAAGCTTATTCGTCATGGCCATTTCCCTTATTGTTAAAAAGTACACCAAGGTATTTATATTTGTTTACCCCTTTCATTTTTACTCCATTTTCCACAAGAATATCTTCTATTTCATTTTTACCAACTGCCAGGTATTCAGATTTGTCCATATTAATATTAAGGCCTGCTTTTAAAAAGTGTTCATTGAGTTTACGGATCATGAAACTCGAATCGTCTGCATCTTCTGCAATTACTACCTGGTCATCGGCAAAATATAACGTAAACAATTTATCCTCTCCGATCGTCATTCCCATTACTCTGCATTGTTTCTCCCGTTTTCAGTTTCCAGTCCGTTTTCAGTCCCCTCCTCCAGTTTTACTGCGTTTTATTAGCACAGCCTCTTCCCTTTGGTTTGGGCCAGGGGGCGTCTCTCCCTACCCGTAAATGGACAGTACTCGGACCAGTTGAAACATCCCTTCGGAAACGAGTCTGGTGCGCCGTAAAGTCCGTCTTGTCATGGAAATGGCTTAGGAGTTTACCGATTCAGTCTGGTATACTTTCTGTGTAGGGGAGTGTAGCTGTTGTCGTGGGTTCCCTTGATGTAGGGAGGATCGTAAGTGAATTTCAAGGGTCTGTTAGCGATTGACTTGCTGTTACCATTAGCGGTAAAGGTTGCTTTCGACTCTACGCGTGTAGCGGAGAGGCTGGCCTGGTTGCAAATTCTGTCTGCGCGAGTGGCGAAGGTTTTCAAGATGCCGCTTTTTGTCAATGGGTGATGGTGCAATTTGGCGTGAATATTGCATTTAGTGTAGGGTAGGTTTTGTGTAAACTATCCGATCCAGGCTGTCGTCGATTCGCCTACTCAACAAGACGTCCAGGATAAGTAGATGGCCATCCTTCCCCGCCTCCAAGACGCATTTTTGGTGTGAGTGCTATTTAGATGTTCCAGAATTTGACCTTAATGTCCGCGCAAGCATTATGAATCCTTAATTCCCGCGCATGCATAAATATCTTTAATGACAACAAGGATATTATTTAGTTTACTGTAATATTGAGTTCGCGTCCATAAACCTCTACAGTAATTAACTAGTTAACCAAAAAATAAATTTATCTACTAAGACGTGCACTTTCATGCCTTGGAAGGACGACATACTGCTTTGTGGTTATTGTAAGTCATATTAAGGCATACCTAATCGTTCTTCTCTTACTGTCTTATTCTCGTTAATTTCCTCTTTTTTACCGTACGTCTAAAATAAATATACCAATTTTTATTTTTATATTTCTTTCTTGAAAAAAACAGAATTTCTCCGTCATAATGTGCCTGTATTTTTTTACAGTTCTCAGATGAACTTCCTAAAGAAACAGAAGAAGTATGGACCACGCTCTGCTCATGTTGGCCTAATAACTTGAAAGTCATTATCCGTTATTTGTTAATTATATCTGGCATGGCGCCACAGGAGCTCCTTCCGTATGTAAGTACTTGTTTATTGAATTGTGTTTTACCACTTTCAGATGCATTAATTTTCTTGTAAGAATTTTTTGTTGACGTTTGAAGAAGTTTGCTTATACCACCAAATTCTTTGATACTCTCATGCCTAAGCTTTCTGTTGGAGAAAAAAAGGTTTGAGACATTTAATGTATGTAATTGTGTCATTATTTCATGTAGGGTTGTATTTTACATAATATTTATGCTTATTTTGAAGAAAGAAAAAAATAGGGGGGAAAGCAACACAGTCGAGAGTTTAACGCATTTGTTCATAAAAAGTGCGTTTCCATGCAAAATTATTTTCGGCAAGCCGTAATATTCGGGTTCAGCTACCTAATAAACATATTGTAACCAAATATCAAAACTACTTAAACCAAAGCATTCCACTATGTGCATTTTTTAGCACAATTTGACTGGACTATTAGCCCCATATACCAAGTCTATAACTGGACAAATTTATCAGTATGGCAATATTTATCAGCACAGTGTAGAAGACATCCGACCACTTCATGGAAATTAAACAACAAAAATTATGGGAATACAGTGTAGTTAACTGCATTTCATATTATCTCATATCTTTTACATTCACATCAGAAGTGATGTTACTTAATTTAGGCCCTTAAACCAAGTCTGTAACTAAACAAAATTAAAAAGTATTGTCAATGAGAAAGAATACCTTTCTAACAGGGTTTCAGTGATTCAATTAAAGTGATTTAAATCACATGACTCAACAAAAAATCATTGATTTAAATCAAAAACATAATTTATTGTATATTTTACAAAGAATTATTAAAAATTTGAAGATCAAATACAAGGAAAGTATAACCAGAAAACTAAAAAGAAAATATTAGAAAGAAGACGAGGAATAGTGGAGGAGAAAATATATATTTAATTAACCAAAGTTTGTGCTAGCCAAAGTGCGTGTTGACTTTAAACCTTGCGAAAGAAAATGATGTACTTTCGTGTCATTTTCAAACGATGAAACAGATGCTGTGATTTGTGATTTCTATAAACCGGATAATTATAATATTCAAAATGCATATTTATGTGGACTAATTTAAGTATTTTTCTTGCAAGAGAGGGTATTTAAAGGACAGAACCAAAGTTGGTGAAATTCGAACAATTGTTGTAAATCCCCAAAAAATTAATGGGATATTATTTTTTTTCATTATTTGCAGCAAGTTGTCTTGATATGTTTAAAAAGATATTCGAGGACGATTTTACTGATCCATGGTTTCAGAGCTACGTGAAAGTTCTAGTACAACCCGTAATATTTTAGAACTATATCAATGTGAGGTAGCATCATTGTTCTACTGAGCTCTTCAATTCTTTGCTCTTATTTCTCAGATATCTAAAAATTTTACATCATGTGAATATTTATATTTAAATAATCTGAATTAAATGAAAAAATCCGATTTTTTTTATTTTATAAAAAAATCATGATTTTTATTAACCCTACTTTCTAAACACGTAGTACGTAAAAATTTAGGCATGTATAATAATGTACTGTTGAAATTTCTATAACAACACTAATATCTCGGAAAAAGAAAAACAATAGTTACACTATTTCGCCTTTAATTGACTAATGTTTGATTTTACAGGGGTTGGACAAAATAATACGAATATCATGCAATACAGCACATCTTTTTGTATGTTGACACCAATGCGGACACGTAAACTCTGTAACTCGGCTGTAATGTACAGTTGGCAAGAAAATTGCAATTTAGGACAAGGTTTTACTCTTCTTTAATATTCATAAAATAATATTTCCGTTCTGTTATTAGTAAATCGAAAAATTGAGAAAATTTTTAAAAAATGTACTTTAGGCGGCGATAGATGTTAGCTGGATGTGGCCAATTTCGTATAGCTAGCCGAGACCAAAGGAAATAGAGAACTAAAACGGGAAAGTCTGTGCCATTCTGTAGCACCACTAGTTTTATTATTATTATTATTATTATTATTATTATTATTATTATTATTATTATTTAATTTCTCCCAAAATTCGACTGTTTAAAAATTCGGAAACGAATACCATTGTAATCAGAGGCGTATTTAGGTATTCAGAGACCCATGGCAAAAGTAGAATTTGCACCCTTGTCAAGACAGCGCAAATTAGGGTTGTTGCTATTTGTTTTAGCGGGTATACTCTAAATAGCGCCCCTTGTGAGTGGCACCCATTGCACTTGCTCTGCCTGCCATACCGTAAATACGCATCTTATTGTAATTTCTGAAAAGTTCAACATAAGTCTGGTAAGTTACAAAGCGGGACCCGGAGATAATTCTGAGAAATTAAAAACAATAGAAATGTCTACTTGCTATTTTGCTGCAGCGTCTGCTATAGTGTCACCCCTCAAGCACAGGTCAATCAGCAGTATTCGATCATCAGTATACTTTCGCATAGTAATAATTAGAAGTACCCTTCACATCTTACTATGTGCCAGATGTATACATATGAATTGGTGCAAACAAGTAGGTTCGATGTCACATTTTGCCGGTTTTGATTTTACCATGAGAAACTGTTCTTTAAACGTAAATTCAAGTTTCTACGCATAAAAGTTCGTTGTCCGTGAAATCTGTGACGTCTGTAGAGTATCATTCAACTATTAATGTTAAGAGAAAATGATCGATGTCCGAAACATAGAAACTTTTCGCTTGCTCTTCAAAATTTGTAGCTCATGGACATCAAACGTTTTTGTTTTCTCCGATTCATATGACCTTCAGAGCAGATTGAATTGAAATTAAAAAGTGTCAAAAGAATTCAATTCAGTATTAAACAGACGGAATATTTATGCGAATCAGTGTATGCGATACAGTTAATTAAATTGATATTTCTTTTACTTCTATTGTGTTTTTTTTCCTTTGTACCTTCTATTTTTTTTTATTATATCATTGTTGCAATAGTCCTCTTTTTCAATATTGTTCAGAGTTGCTAAAAATGTAAAGGTAATGTTCTTCACATGATCATCAGCCCACTTAAATAACTTCCTGAGTAAACTAATAGGTTCCCGTCAGGAATGAAGGCTAGCTTTTATTGAGAATATTACCCACTACGACACACTGACCTTTTCCATAAGACGTTGCGAAAAGAAGAAATGGCACTCGGCAGTCACATTGAAGACATCTTTGTGAAAACATAAACTCTCATTGTGTAATTCTAGGCACTGATCCCATCTGACAAATGTGTTTGGGCACTGACATAATCTTACTTGAGAAGTTATGACTTTACACCGAAAAGGGTGAATTGAAGTCGTGTCGTGTTTCAGGCATCCAGAAAAAGATCTTTTTATTTTTAAATTATTCAATTTTTCTGAAGTATAGCACAAAAGGATGCAGAGTAGCTAAGACATTAATTCAAGCAATCTCTAAATTACATCTTGAAGCACGAAAGAATTTTCTTTAAAAAGATCACATTGGACAATGAAAACTCCTAGCATCAAATTTTATGTGTGTCTCATGAAGAGAACAGAAGTCGGCAAACGATGGGCGGAGACAGCAGAAAAAGCAGAAGACAAACTTACTCCGTCAGTTTCTGTATTACTCGTATCAGGTGATACGTTAGGACCAGCGGAGCCCTTTTATTCATTATCATTGCCCAACATTTTTGCGTCATTAACAAGTATGGACGATTCTCACTTTGTTGAAAAAACTTCACTTTCCTCGTCAGGAGAAGGAATTTTGAAAACCAATACTTTTTGACAGCAAACAGTCAATTTTTAACTTCTAAAGAATGCTGGTTGTAACGACCTAAACGTACACTTTTAAAATTATAGATTTTCATATTAAGAAAATGCAAATAGGAATAGTATTGAAATTGTAGGGCCATCTGTGGTTACTGACTTCACAGAACAACGCACATGTTACGCGGATTCCTCTGTTTACACAACTGACACAGTATAATTGAGGAAGAAGGCTGCTCTGTTTCAGGCAGACCCTAGCAGTGTTATTTGTTTATAAATAAATTGAATAATCACATTTCGTCAGAAGACTTCCATTTGAGAGCGTATGTGTGTTTCTGTGATTCATAACATGTCTCACGGTTGCTTTATGTTTGGACGTTACGATGCGTCTTACCATTGACATCCCCTTGTGCGAGCAGCGAGTCCGGCAGGCAGCGAGCTGCCTATGTGCTCCGGAGAACAAACTATTTTTTAAATGTTATTTGTGTGTGTCCCACTTTGAAATTTGGCAGATCTATACAACATTAGTTTAGAAATTCATGAGTATCTTCTACAATTAATTTATGTAAATTAATTAATGTAAAATTTTTCATTTTAAAAATTAAATTATAATTTAAATATTTAAATGAAATTGTTACAAACATTACTTTTAATTTATTTAACTAATTAACTTAACTATTAATTATTAACAACTATTAATTGACTTAAAACTACCGCGGCAAAAGTGACTGCACACCTCAACATTCACTCGAGTCACCTGTTTCCGTAAAAACAGTACGAGAGAGCGTCACAAAACTAACATTCGTGGAAGGGCTGCAATTGCAACACTGTTCATAAAGTAAGCCAACGCAAATCTGAGAAAGAAATGGTGTTACGATCATAAAACCTGGACACTTGATGACTGTAAGAATGTGCTATGTTCCGATGAATTATCGTTTGCATTGTTTACTGCAAATGGCCGGGTTTATTTAGGGAGATCGCAAAAAATCAAAGCAAGCGTGCGATACGGCCTGCCTGCTTCCTACAGTCAAGCGTGGAGGAGATTCCGTTATGATTTGGGCAGCTATATCGTGGTCCTCTCATTACCCTCACTATCCGGATTACGGCGAAAGGATATCCCCACAACCTCAACAATGAAGTGCTTACAATGACTAGCATTTTGTTGCCAAACACTGCCAGTATTCCACGATGTAAATGCGAATGCAACAGCAACAATGGAACAGCAAAAAATGTTCTGGCGTGGTTTGCGGAGCATGAGAATATCATCAAACATCTTCCCTGGCGAGCACAATCGTCAGACATCAGCATAATTGAATCTTTATGGAGCGATTTAGAGTGGAGAGTGAAGGGCAGATTTCCCGCTCTAACATCGCTGAAGCAGTTGGGAGATGTTTTGGTACAAGAATAGGAGAACATTCTGTTGGAAACAATTCACTCTGCAAAACTATTCCGTATTAAGAAACTATTAACCGTAAACTCCGTATTAAGAAATAAATATTTTGTATATGACAAACGTTCGTATTATTTTGTCCAACTCCTGCATGTTCTGTGTGACTAATTCTTTTCTAAAATCGTACGTTTGAATAAATATCAGAGAAACGAAAAATCACATTTTATCTATAATTCTGAAATTTTGAAACCAAAAAATAGTTTCAAAGCAGTGCTACTTATGACCTATTTACATTTAAACTCCACTTGTGGGCAATTTTTTTCAGCTTACATCCTATTACTGCCTTCGATAATACGTGCGATTTAAATATTTTACTCCAATCACGGACACCTTTTTTTCGTATAACTATATTTTTATGGTAGAATTGGAATAGTCTTCGAATTTATGATAGAGTTGTCAACGCTTTAAAAGTCATAACTGTAGCCCTTGTGATGGAATGCAAACGTAACTTATAAATTGTTAATAGTTTGTGTTATTTTTTCAGGCGAAACGTGTAGTCCTCTACCTAGCTCGAGCAAGGCCGGATCGTCTTCTCGATGAAATGATGACTGAACTTCAAACTGTTGAAACCCTTAACTGCCTAATCGAGCGGACAGAAACACCACCTTTTTATCGTTTGACAAGTATGAGAAAAGCATCTAGTCATTCGGATGGTCCTGGTGGTGTTTCTGGTCAGTCTGACGGTGCCAGTAGAAGTGAGATGGGTGTGGAGAAGGGCACAATACATACTAAACGACATAGTGGAGAGGATCCTGGAAAAACTGGGTATTTATTTTTATACATATATACAAAACAAACGTCGCCCGTGTGTGAAAACCACGTAATTCAATATTTTTCGAAGATTGTGTTATTGCAATTTAAGACCGAAAATGTTTGTCACCTATATTCCATGCTAAAGTTGGTGAACCTGGCCATTTTAGCGCTCTAGAGGTAGAAAACTAAACTGCGTAGGTTGATGTATCTCCGAGACAACCTTTAATTTTATTATTTTAATTTAATTTTAGTTTTCTTAAATACCATTTATTTCAAATTGAATCCCACCAAAGACTGTATATAAACACTTAAAAATTGACACTTATTGGAAAGTAACAAAAATAAAGTTTTTTGGGAGTGCTGTATTCGATAATTTTGACCTACTTGGTTTTTTCAATGAAACGACAGTATTCAGGAAGCCTGAGAATAAAGTTTACAGATTTCTAGGGCTTCTAGGAGGGTCAAAGAGGATAATTTCTTACCAGTGAATGTGTGAAATCTCTTAACGAAGTTACAGATATGTAATTGTGTTGCACATAGGTTTCGCACATAGGTTTCACAAGCTTTCACATAAGCAACTCATCCTGCATGGGTGTCACAAAAATGAGATTCGGGTACCTGCCATACAGGAACGCAATGTTCAAAACACGCGGCGCCGCCGTCGTTGGCCTAATTACTTAACTGCGCTTCGCTCACCGAAGTAGAACAACTCGATACACCACGGATTCCTGGATGATTGTCCGACTGGGAACACCAATTACTAAGGGCTGCGCCGATTCTTTGGGCGAAGCGATTAAAGGCGTTGACTGACTGCGACGTTACGATACAAACGACGAAACGTAATGGAGAATTACTCTAGGTGTAGTTCGCTCAATGTCCAAAAGGGCTAAGAGACGTATTGCGAAAGAGACTCAACAAATTAAAATAATTTAAAAAGTTAAAAGGCTAACAAAACTCTTGTCACTTTCGTGTCTCTGGCCTAGGTCCTAAACCTCTAGTACCGACAGCGGATTTTCCACACTATTGTCCGAATAATATTTCTGTCGACTTGACAGCCGACAGAAGGGGGAGAGCGATGTTGCCACTTCAGGAGGCAGACACGTGGTCGTTCTTGCGTCACATCATCTGTTAAGGCATACACGTCCAACTTATTATATTTATAGAATAATTGTATAAATGACACTAGTTTATTTGATGAAGTATTGGTACACAAATGGGTATCGCAGTTCCTTATACTAATCCTGTCAGTGCATGGAATAACGAAACATTTTTGCATAACACGTGCAAAGCAGATGAAAAGTAAGTATAGCGAGATGCGTTTTTAGAAGGAAGATGCATAGTATTCTGAATGATTTGTAAGAAAGAAATCGAGACATTTTTGGTTTAAGTAAATACTTTTTATGGGACGTCCTTCCGAATGTATTGGCACAAAGATAAAAATTAGAAATGTCCGTTAAGGTGGATGTACGTATACATTGTGTCATATGTATATCCAACTCTTGATTTATAAAATTTTAGGTTCCTGAACGCGCCCCAAATTAATTATTAATGTAGTTGAAATAGTTATATATTTATAATACAATTTAATAAGTATTCCTGAGGTACTGGAACGCCGTTCCGTCGTGTTCCGCCAGAAACCAAGTCCTGAGCATATCAGCCATTAAGTATTGTCCCGAATATGCACAAAGTAACCTATTATCTAGGGAGCGGATTTTGATAACCTAAGACATTAATAATTTTTGATCAATGAAACACTCTTAAAATGCTTTAAAAATGCCCCCAAAAAACCTAAGAAAATTAACGTTAAAAAATATATCAAAATCACTTCAGATGAACAACTCAAGCTGTTAGATATGTTACTGATGCAATCAAGGCTTCTTCCTTTTGTTCAAGTGAACTAAGCTTACGAACTTTTGGCTTAGACTGTTTTATATAAAAAAAATAGCCGCTTTTATTTATCGCGAAATGGGTGGAACTGATAATGGCGCTGATAGGCGCTCTTGTCTGTTCATATAAACTATTATGAAGTAGGCATATGACTCATATATCCAATCCACCTTATGCTACCTAGTATATAATGACATTTACTGACTTAATACCTTCAGTTACGTAGAGATAAATTTTTATCATTAACAATGACTGTGAGTTGTTGTTGTCATTTAAGTTAGTTAAAGATCACAAATTTGAAAAAAATGCCTTTTTTTAATTTTAAATTTAATATTTGTAATTTATCAAAAGCAAATTTTTTCATGTGGTTATTCATCTCTCATAATTATGATTGTTCTTTTCTTTATAGAACTTCAAAATCTGATTCGGCCTTACGAGCTTTAGCTGGTTTTACTCCTCCCAGAACAGAGAAGGCTAGAACCGCCAGTGGCCCCCCAATGCTTTCAGATGATATGTCCACTCCAACAACAGAGCCAGAGGTAAATAATATTTGTTTATAAATGGAGGCCATCGTTTATACCAGTAGTTCCCAACAGTTTTAGATGTACGTACTCATTTCTAAAGTATTATCTACAGTTTCACTTTTCCTGTATGAAGAGTATTTGTTATGTATGTAGTTGCTATGTTTTCTGTAATTTAACACATCATAATACTAGTAAATAATGAAATAATTAAAAGCAGTCTTGAAAATATTGAGAATAAAAAATAAAATAAAATTCAATGGCAAAAACATTATATTTCTACATTTGAAAAATTATTTTCAAATCATTATTAAGCCAAATTTTGCTTTTATTAGTCGTAACATAATTATAATGTGAATGTTGTTTAAAAAAAATCATTAAACTGCCTATAGTATAAACCTTTACAATTAGCAATTAGTGGTATTAACCACTCAGTGATCAGGAACCTGGCTTTGAAAAAACATTCTGCAGAGTGATGTTCAGAAGATGCATTGTGATAATTGGTTTCCAGTACTGTCATAACATCTTCCATCAGAATTTAAAATATAAATGCTTTAGTCAACCAAGTCTACTTTTCTTGGCCTACTGATATGTTAGACTTCATATTTTCAATCTAAGAACATCCCTAAATTGAGAATACTTATTTTATAAGAATTCTTCCATTATTTTATTCCCATCATTTCATTCTATTAGATTTATAGAAATGTTTCATTAAATTTGCAGATCCCTCCAACTGAGGATGGATTTTGTTTGCGCACTGCTCCGACTGAGAAATTTGACATTCCTCAGCCACATCCACTGCCTATGCCTGAGTATGGCGGATATTTTGCTCCTCTCACAGAATATTTACCTGATAGCTCCCAACCCATCAGCAGTTTTCATAGGTATGTGATGCATTTTATAACAGAATTTATGACACTACATTTATTTGAATATTCATTTTCTTGTATAATAATTTCCACTAGATCAAAAAACACACCATGTCCACCTAGTTCCTCCATTTTTTGTCTTCAGTCTTCGATTCCTGTGGAAAATGTTTTGTGTAGTTTTTTAACTTTGTTGCAGCTTGGATTGCCACTTGGTAAAGAATGGTTCAATACAGGGTTCATTCAGTACACTTTGTTTCACTCTCTCTGTTCCATTTATTCACAAAGGGTGTAGCTGAGTAAGATTGTATCAAGTTCCTCCTATTCAATGTAAAATATTTTCAGAGATGATTCTGATTCCAAATAAAAAAATAATTGCATCCCACCTCCCTTGGAAAATTTGGAGCCCAGTTTGAGATTTTATACATTGCGTTAATCCAAACAGAAATTGCGTGGAAATTAGTAATTTTTTAAAAACTTGGACATGACCTTTTTTAAAGATTTATTTTTTAGAACAGATTCCATTGTGGAAAAATCTCCATCATTAATATTATATATCTGTAGGTGTTAAGCAGGTTTGCAATTTTCGATAATACATTGTTCACAAAAAATGGGACCTAAGCCATATTTTAAGCATCTGTTATTCCTATCCTTGAAAAAAGTTAAATAAAACATTTGGAGCCGTTTTTCAGGAAATAATTGTTATGCCAATTCTCGCAGAATTAAGCGAAAACCGCTAATATTTTCGAAAAGTTGTACATGACCTGATTTCAAGATCTGAATTTGAAGAATATAATTAAGGAGAAAATTCTTACTTCAATATTGTAATTGAAGGAAAAATCAAACAATATTTTGAACATTAGCAATCAAAACATGTGGAGCCATTTTTGAGAACATGTTGAAAATGTTAAGATTTCATGTAAAGTAAAAAGATCCGTTTCAAACTCGCTAGGCGTCGGGTGAGCACACACTCTGAGAGACAGGAAGGGACTTCCTTCCAGAACGGCCAACTTTACGTAAAGAACTCGTCAAATGTACGTTTTGAATCAGCAAACCTAATATCAAATGAAAACAAATTCTCCAAATATATTAAACAATGCTGCCTATAATTGACTGAACTTGTTTACTTTCAATAAAACGCGAAATTTATAAGATTAAGTTGCTGGTAGAGTGAGACGAAGGCAGAATATTGGTATTCCCCTCGGACTGCCTCGGTTACCACGCAAAGCTCCACAGCGCTCGGAGAGAAGTCCCCACACTCATTTGCTTGCATCACCGAAGACCGCATGTTTCTCCGTGTTAGCGCGAAAGAGTAAATGCAGTAAACCCAGTAATAGGAGCCAAAAACGTGGTGCAAAACCTGAAAGTCACCAGACGCCACAGAGCACAAACTGACACACAAGACGCACAAACCTGGAACCCACAGAGCGCTAGTTGGACGCTCTTTGGCTTTAAAATGATTTCAAATACTTCGATATTGCTGCAATATCTTGGATATTGGATGTCACCAAAAGGAAAATGTGTATTTCTAAGATTTTTTTTTTTTTTCGATTATCTGGAGTTTGTGCAACTTAAGCACGAGCCGCGACTGCTATCCAGGACACAAAGTGTAGATTCTTACTCACAACGCGTTAGTGGAAGTAATTTATTACGTATTGGAACCATATTTTCTTCTTTTTCGATTCCACGACCCCACTTTGAATTTTTGTAAAAAAATTTACATTAGAATACTTTCTCAAACAAATTTATATGTGGTATGTTTATCATAAATATCACTAATACATTGACACGTGTATCCTTATCTCATTTTGACAAAGTTCAATTTCTTAGAAGAATGTTTTATTTCCCATATAGAATACCAACACTGCGTGTCGCGTACTTTTTTACGCATCTAGTGTAAACAATAATATTAATAGACTATTAGGTCTGGAAATGAATAGAAATGTTTGTGAAGTTGTGCAGATAAGTAATACAGTACGTAATTGGTATGAACTGTTAGGATTAAAATAAACTAAAAACGTTAAATATGTGTACAAAAATATGTAATAGTAAGAACAGTAAATACATTTAAACAAATAATTAAAATATGTCAATTCAAAAACACACACATGCACACGACTTACCACCCACTCCGCACACCACACCGCGCACACACTACGCACTCACACCACACCACACCACACGCGCAAAAACAACACCCCACGCGCACACACCACACCACGCTACGCACGCACTCACCGCACCGCACTACACGCCACGCCGCGCACTCTACTCCGCACCACGCACACCCCACCGCACCGCGCGCGCGCGGTCACACACACACACACACAAAAACACAAACACACACACACTCAAACACACTCAAACACAAACTCTTATGCCTAAACATCCACATTGAAAATATACATCTTCGCTTCAAAGTGGAAGGAGGCAAGTATGAATTGTGATATAGCGAAATATTATTTGTGAAGGAGCGAAATATGATTGTGTGAATTGTGATGGAGTGAAATATTATTTCCAACTGTGCTGCTGTATTTTACTACTACCTGATATTGCAAGAAACGTAGCTGGTAATAAAGCTTACTTTGCCAATCGAGCACTCTTTAGAATTCATATCTAAAAGTAGGGAATGGTGCTGGTCTCATGTTGGTTGAAAACCCTAATTTTTGTAAAATTAAAATAAAATTCAAAATTTGTTAGACTACAATTATAAAGTTATAATTTTTCTTAATGAAATGTGTTAATTAAAAACAGATATTCAAATAAGGTCACTTTCAATTTTTCAAAAACATGAGTATTTTTTGCGTACCTTTGTGTCAAATATAGGCTTTTTTTTAATTGCACATTTTTTAATTAAATTGGGACATTAGATAGCATAAAGGACATTTAAGAGAATGGTGTAGGTCTCATATTCGTTAAAATGCCTGATTTTGCAAAAATTTAAAAGAAATATCAATTTTGGAGAAAATCGGCTGAACGGTTTTGCTGCTAGCGTTGTTCACGGACGGACGTATTGCCGTCAATCGATTTTTTCGCATTAAGGACCCACAAAACATGGATTCTGGCTACACCATGTGTAAAGACAATTTTTTTCTGAATTTAGCAACTGGATTTATACACTTTTTCATTACTAGGGTGGTGTATTATGAGGTTTTTTGCTGAAAATTTGCAGTTTTTTCGTGCAGCATTTATAAAAAAAAGATTTTTTTAAACATCACTCCATTTTTTATTAAATTTTCACTTCTTACTTATGTTAAAGCGACCTCTGTGCTTCGATGTTTGAAGTAGGATATTCCATTAGCCACTTGGGAGTTTTCCGTAGCTCTTACACTAGTGTTTTGCATACTGACATATACAGAACCAGCTCTAGGTTTGCTCTGGCATTCCGCAGGCAGCAGCCCTTTTTCTGAGTTATTATAACCCATATTTCGTCTCTATCTCACACAATGATAGACTTGCACATTATACTACTGCTGCAGATGTAATGGTAGTAATCCTCCTAACTTGGGTTATTGTCACCGCCATTGGCTTTTCAGTTGGCCCTTCTGACGACGCCTTTACCGCCTCTACGTCATGATGTTCTCCAGCTGCAGAAGCCTTTCCCGTTTGTAATACTAAGATATAGTAACCTCGACCCCGCCTCGTTTCTCTGTTCACCAACCTGGTTTTCGTTGGGGTTGATATTCAACCTCCACTCAGATTGCTCGGCGAATCAGATCCACCACATGAAGGTGAACAGGTGGTTGAGGTGTGGAGGCTGAGGTCACTCTTGTTGAGTGACTATTTCCATGTACACTCTATTTGTACCCTCATTACAAGATCGGGCAACAAGTCAATCACTGCATATTTTTGTATCAGTCTCTTTTATAATTCGCTCTTACTATTGGTGCACCTAATTATTAGATTTTTGTGCATGGTATGCAGACACAGACATGACTTTTAGAAATTTTTAGGATTCATTTTGTTGTAATGTTTATGCATATTTGGGTAACTAAATAACATTTGTTTCAGCGGGGTTCAATTTGTTTTGTAAAAACCAGACTCTGGTTTCCCTCGATTCTTTGAGCAAATTCAGTGTTGGCCCATTTGCGTTCCCATTTGTATCACTTTGCTTCCGGATAGTAAAAGTAACTTCACTTTCTACCCAATGAGGTCTTTGCTAAGCACGAAAGGAATAGATGGTTAGTTATGTATCAGAAGTACATTCAAATTAAATCTGAAAATCATTGGCCCATGCAGTTCTATGACATAGTGAACATTCATGGAATCTTAAAATACTCCTTTCTACTTTTAAGCTTAATTGTGTGTAGTAAAAGGAAGTGTAGGGATTCTGGAACTTACGAAAACATTCACAATTGTACTCCTCCACATACATCATAGTTGACTCGTCATACACAATTGAAATCATGTATGTGACTTAATAATAATAATATTATTAATTAATACTATTATTATTATTATTATTAGTATTAGTATTAGTATTAATAATCCATCACACTTTCTGAAACAGCTCTTTTGTAGAAGACAAATGAAAACTTTCTCAGTATATTCATGTTAACTAATTGATTCGTTTTTTTTGTTTTTGTTTTTTAATGTTGCAGATGTAATGTTGCTGTTATGTTGTTAGTGGATGTTGTGGTTGATGGAGCAGATCTTGATTGGTCTATTCATGTACCTGCAATGCTTCATATATTATTTTTGGGTTTAGACCATAGCCGCCCATTAGTTCATGAGCATTGTAAACAGCTTCTTCTGAATTTGTTGATTGTCTTAGCTGATCATGGAGACCACTTAACTGTGGCACGTATACTCTTGAATTGTAAAACTCATCATTTAGGCATGGGATTACCAACTCCAGTATTGCCAGTCTTGATTCATGTTTTTACAGGTAACCGATTTTAAATTAGTCCTTTTCAGTCCTTTTTCCATTCAGAATTGTTGATTAATAGCTTTCTTTAAAATGTAGTAATGAATTGGTATTATTAAACTCTTACAGAACCAAATCCAGAATTTGACATTTACTTACAAGGTCCAGTACCAAATCCTGCTGCAATGTCTCTTCAGGGTGTTTGTTTAGGAACAGGTGAGATATTTTTAAAGTTTAAGAATATTTCCTGCAGATTGGAAAGTTTCATATTTATTATTAATCCAATTTTATTTCAGAAGCAAGTAATGTTATCCCACCAGTTATTGTTACTCCAGATGAGCATGCAGTTTGGTCAGGTCCCAAACCTGGACCAAACATGCCAGTTCAAGATGTTATCAAATCTTTGATTGAGTTTCTTGCATCACGGTATGGAATATTTTCGTTTATTAAATATATATAAAAACTTGTGTAATTAATTATATTTTTATATTTACAATTATTTTCTTTAAATTCTACTTTTTGTAGGCCTAATCAACCTTTGTGGAATTACGAAGACATTACAGCTAAAGTGTGGTCAGTTCGTAGTGCAGAGCAGCTAGACATATTCTTACAACATGTTTTGCGTGTATTCCGTGATTCTCTTCCACATGCTCTTATCAGTGAACGATGGGCTCAAACCGCTCTTCAGTTGGGTTTATCCTGTTCATCACGTCATTATGCTGGTCGCTCACTTCAGGTAGGGTATAATAGCTAGTTCTGAAAAAAATCGTTCTCTATGGCTTTCTTTCCAGTCTCGTCGGGTGTGTGTGCTCCTTATGTCCATGTGAAATTTATATGTCTGTCTCTGTCAAGGATTGGAATTGTCAGTATTGCTTATTTTCAGCAGTATAGTCGAAGCATGCTCTGAACAATGTTAGTAGTTTTGCTTGTGATAAGGGCCATGGGCAAAATACAAAGGACAAAATAATTAAATACAGAATTTTAATGAATTTTATGAAAAACAGTTGTTACAACAGAACATACTTTCTCTTGTTATTTGTGATGGTTACTGAAAATTACCCAAAAAATTCTCACATTTTCAAACAATTTTATATTACTGTACTTTATTTCAAGATATAATTTTGAGGAAGAGATTTTATTGAGGATAAAAATTTTATCAGTATTGTATTCTCAGGAATTTTTTAAAAATTTGCAATTATCTAGAGTAAAGAGAGTTAAAGGAAAATGGGATCTGTGCCCTGTTTATAAGCGTAATCTACCTTACTCGAAAAATGAAAAGAAACTAGTGGGGCTACCACAGCACATACTTTCTCGCATTATTGGAAACTGATATTAAAATAGGGCAATTTCTGCGCTACTAACACCTCAGCTATTACTTCAAAAGTCCAATTCAAACAAACCGCTAGTGATGTATTTCTGCATTCATATCAGTAGTCAGGAGCAGCAATAATTTTTTACTTTTACAAATGAAACAAACAGAAATAAATTTAACAGTTACAGTATTTGCAGCACATTACACAGAGAAGCAAGAATAATTTAATGCACGTTTGCCTTGATTACAGCCAGCATGATGTAGTCGAAACAACAATGGACGATTCGTTTGGCATATATGCTTGACAAATATTTTCTTATCAATTCTCGTAAATAAATAAATAAATAAATAAATAAAAAACTCTTATTTCCTACCGTATTTAGAATTCAGTTTGTTTATGGGTTACTCATACACTGTTAATTTTAAAAATCTCCAAACATACATTATGCATGAATTTTTCAAAAAACTACCAAAACATGCAAGCATGCACAGATAGAGTATGCATTTTTAAAATGAGCTTGCCAAGAAAAGTATAATGGAAAAGTTTAGAAGTTCTATGAAGCTTAAATAAAAAATGTATTTGCATGGAATATTAAGTTAATTTTAGTTAATTAATGTAAAGTTAAACAATGAGAAGGGATTCTCAATATATCCTTCTGATCCCAAGCACCTCTGATATTACTTTCAGTCTGAAAATGGGACCAGCACAATTTTCTTTACTTTCCTATATATGCGAAAAAAATTGAAAATTAAACAATTTTAAACACGTTTTTGAGAAAATAATTGAATAAAAATTAAAAAATTGCGTAGGTTTGACGCAAAATTACGCCATAATACTCAGATTTTCGAAAATTTTAACATAATCGTATTTGAAGATCAGTTTCTGGTGAACACATTTCACTAAGAAATAAATTATCATAGGCAATACCGCGAGTGCTTTGGAAATTGCCGATAAATCCCCGACTCGGAAGCGAAGAGGGGATTTATCTGAGAATTGCCAAAGCACGAATGGTATTTAATAAGATTATACCACGAGTGAAATTATGTCCAACAAAGTTCCAAAATACGCCAAATATTGAAAATAACTGAAAGCTAATGTTAAAATCCGAGGTTATGTTATAGTACATGCGCTGTTTATTGGACATCGACATAGCGATCGATGTATACCGCCTCCTAAGATAGATGAGTCACAGTTTATGATCGTCCAGTAGGTAGGAGCGGTAAGAAAAATCGGATAGCAAAGGCGATAAACTTTTTGAGATACATTGCCCTGATTGGGGCATTTTGTATGTGTAGTTAATCATTATTGGTTTTAATTTCATGAGTGGAATAGTCTTCGTATTTTTAGTTGCAGAAAGACGCCGAAAAATTTTGGAATTTTTGCAATTTTTTCGAAAAATCAGGAATTTTAATGAAAATGATACCCTCGTCATTCTCTCAGGAGCCCTTTACGGTACCCGAGGTCAAAATTTAATCAAAAAATGTAGTGCTGTTATTTCAAGAACAATTACGCGAAAACTACCCAAAGATTCGAAAGATTGTACATGACCTTTTTCGAAATTGTTTGTAAAGCAGATTGCATTAAGGAGTAAAAACCCTATTTTCAGTTTTTAAAACTGGTGGTGCTACAACAGCACGTACTTTCTTGTGATATTGCTAATAGCTATGTAAAATAATATGACACTTTTTCTCGTACACTTTTTTCACTCTCATTTCACGAACGAAAACAGCTTTCCGCCTTATAATTCAGTAAATTCACGTTCTGCATAAATGTACCAACGATGCGCGATGCGTATTTTTGCCGTAAATAAAATTATTAGTTTATATTAACGCGAACGAACTACGGCTGTCATTGTTGCCTTTTGTTATTAATGATCCAACAGTGATTTGCAACATGAAACAACGACCACTAATTCGTATGCGATTCATTTTGCAAATTATCATTGTTGATACCCCTGGCAAGAAAATGAAAATGGACACAAAAATATAATAATTAAATATAATAATGTGATATTAATCAAAACTACTCTTGCTTTTATGCCCATTACTTTTCATTCCCACATCTTATTATGCTATGCGAAATCATCTATTCATTTTCACATTTAACTCAAATAAAGATCACAATTTAAAATAGATTTTTAATAAATTATAAAAGATTAATTTGTAAACATATATCAAAAGCTTGAATATAAGAAACAAATGAAGAAATATGACATAATATACAAATTTTAATTTACGAAGCATCCTGCTGGAATTATGTTACCTCTATTACGTAAACGAAGCGCAGTCAATTGGGAGTGGGTTTTATGTATGCCATGCAATTACATAAAAAATACTTATATTTTCAAAAGTATTCAACATGATCTTATTTGAAGATCTGTTTTTATGAACACATTTATTAAGAGAAAAAAAGTTTTAGGAAGACTCCAATTTTTTTTACATTTTTTTACATTTTCGCAAAATTAGGCATTTTAACGAACATGAGACATGCTCCATTCTCTTAAGCGTCCTTTATGCTATCTAAGGTTCCAATTTAATAAAAGAATAGGCTGTACAACCTCCCGTTAAACCCTTCGAAATTTGACACACTACTTTATAGCAATGTTCTTATCACGCAGTGGTTTTGGTTTGTGGGGTTTTCATAACGACTCAACGTCATTTACATTGTGTAATAATTTTTTGTCCAAATTTGTATTTTTTAAACATTGTTTTGTAAATATACTCAATATCAGAATTTTGAATAATTGAATTCTTCTATAAGAAACAACAAGTTGCAGTAAATACATGATACATAAATAGTGAAAATTTCATAGAGTTATGTGCAATAGTTTCTGAGAAAGATGAAGATATGAAAACAAAAAATAATTTTCGAGGAATGCAGGATTTGTGAGAACAATACTCTCAGACAATCCTGGTGAATGTTCTTGCTCTTTAGCATCTTTCTCATTCTCTGCACTTTTCTTTTTGTTCCTATAATCTTGCTTCTTTTCATCATTTTTTCTACCTCCACTTCTGCCGTTTGGGCCTGTAACTAAGTAGTAGGGTCGTGTCTTGTAGTGACTTGAAGACTCTTCGCGCTGTTAGACATTTAAATTGCATTTTCAAGACCTTAAGAACAAAATATCCCGAAAATGTATAATGCGTTACGTTACGTGAATATTAAAGATGCAAAATTTCACAAAAATCGAAAATTTTGGGCCTGTGACCTGTAGAACTTCCCCTGAAAGAAAATAAAAATTGCCTTTTTGACATATAATTTCGCAAAAAAATACCGTTTTAAAAAAGTGAACATGACCTTATTTAAAGATCTGTTTTTGATGAACACATTTCATTATGAAGAAAATTGTATCTTCATAATTGTAGTTGTAGGAAGACGCAGAAAAAATTTTGAATTTTTTCAATTTTCGAAAAATCAAGGTTTTTAACCAACACGAGACTTGCACCATTCTCGTAAACGTCCTTTAATTAAAAACGATGGACCCATTTTTTTTGAAAATGTCTCACGGGCTTCGTGTAAAGTATCCCCCAGAATTAAAGTATCGATTTCAAATTCAAGGAGCTGCGACATCCTCCATATCGATCTAAGAATATCAGTTTTGGATAAAATCGGCTGAACGGTTTAGCCGTTAGCGTTGTTCAATGACAGACTGACGTTTTGTCGTCAAGTGACTTTTCAGTACCAAGGACCCACGAAACATGGATTCTGGCTACATCACGTGTTAAAGGATTTTTTTCTAAAGTGATGCACTGGATTTATCCAAATTTTCGTTACCATCGAAGACAAGTTTTCTCTGCCGAAAATTCGCCGTTTGTTGTCGCAGCATTACCTAACTTTCTCTCTGCCGCGATAGCGAGAACGTAAAAATCAGGGATTTCAACGAAAACTATACTTGCACCATTCTCGTTAACGTCATCCTGAAGAGGTAGCTCAGGACGTCAACTGACGTCACTACTGTGCGTTTGACGTGAAGGTCCTAGGTTCGAGTTCCGACGGTAGTAGGCTTTCCGACACTAGCTAGATAGGTATGTCGAATTCAGTCGCTGTCTGGAGGAGAATGCTAGCGGCCAGCTGCTCTGATCAGTCGTTTTCCATGGTTTCTACGATCAATACCAGGTGAATGCCAGAGCTGTACCCTGGCAAACGGAGCACGGACGCGCGCGATCGTTCCTTCCTCTTCCTTGTTCTATCTTCACATCTTACTTTCATACACTTACATGCACTACACTACTACCACATGCCGGGCGGCCGTTGGAGAGTTTGTCCCGGCTGGGGCGGTGCCCACATTCAATATAATTGTTATATATCCCCCAATAAGGTCATATTAAATTTTTCAAAAACATGAGTCGTTTGGGCACAGTTTTGCGTGAAAAATAACTAATACTAGAATGTGTGTATTTTTGTACTACTAGTTCAATTATGATTTTACATCACTGCAGAGGGGCAGATGAAGGATACCTGATGAATATGTAGAATTTGAGGATTTATTATTGAAAAAAAGTAAGAGACACTGCTCATCTACATTATTTTCCAACTTAAAGTTTAGATGTTTACTGCAGAGTGTTTGAGAATTTCTTTGAAGTAACAGTTTTGTAATTTGAATTTTCTTTGAAATAACTTTCTGGAATACGTTATGAGATTATGAGTGAGAGTAGAAAAGATCAAAAATTCTCTATAGGAAGCTAAATTTTAACTCAACAAATGTAATAAAAAATTCAATTTTAGAATTTGTGTGGACTTCTGAAAATTTTCTTTGTTGAATACATGAACATATTTTTTTACGTCATATATCAAATCATAATTTTTGAAATGTGTATTGAAAGTGTTTTAAAATTGCTTGAATATTTCTCTGCTTTTACAATATGTAAAATTAGTATTAATGTATGGTATGTTTTACGACTAAATATTGGCTATACGTATGTAACAAATATGTGTATTTCTAGTTATTCAGAGCCCTGCGAGTTCCAATTACATCTCGAATGTTATCAGACATTTTGTCACGGTTAGTGGAAACAGTAGCTGAACAGGGAGAAGATATGCAGGTAAGACACTTTGCTTACTACAATGAAAATTCATTTATTTCAATGTTATAAATTTGTTGATTATTGACTTTATTTTAGGGATATGTGACGGAGCTTTTGTTGACGTTAGAGGCAGCTGTTGATTCCTTAGAATCCGACTTTCGACCATTGGATTTCATGAAAGAAATATTTAAATCTACTCCAAATCTGAATAATAAAGAACCTCCAGGTGGACTTATGGGCTTGTCTGTCACTGGAAGTAAACGTTCACCTGGCTGTGGTTATGGAGTTGGTGGTGGACCACTACAACAACTGGGTCCGGCTGGCCATACCCGTAGTACTAGCTATTCTGTCTCGTATTGTACCCGAAAAGCCACAGGATCTCCTACGGCTGCTGATAACAAAGGTACGCCTTTTCACTTCATTATTATTCATCTTCTGAGAGAGAGAGAGAGGGAGAGGGGGGAGAAAGAAAGAGAGGTTGATACATACAGGGCTTGATTTCTAGCGGGACGCGACGGAAAAGCGTTCCTCTACATCGGAAACAAAAATATTCATTCCTCCTGGATGAAAATGGGTTCTTTCAAACAAAAAGGCCCCGCTGATTTCGAAAATCAGTATAGAACGTTTCTCTCACGCAAGGTTCAAAAGATATGAACTTATTTAGTATTTGAAATTAATAAAATCTTACACGAATTTCCGCATTGTTATTCCTGTTATGTTACTACAAAATTTTATGAGCATGCTTCATATGAGGTAAGATTGAGTTAAAAATGGAATACGTATATTCGTGCAATAATACGCAGACATCATTCAAATGGTTTGTTATTCTCCGCATTGGTAGAGCGAATGACAATGATTTAAGTTTTCGATACAACCACAACCTAAGGCTCGTTGTTTAGGTGACATTGGCCACTGGTCCTGATTACAAACACGACAGCCAAAGTTTGATGAATACGCAAATTTTGTAATTTCATATTTTTGTCTTTGAACTTTGGGTGTAAATCTTCCACAATCGTAACAGAAGTTACCGGGTTGATTCGCACTCTGTCGATGTGAAATGACGATTTGCATTCCATCGAACCGATTCAATTCAACAAATCATGTAGCGAATATCACTTCATAAACCCCACGGAACTGTAATATATTAATGTATTAGAGGCACACACAAACTAGACACAAACATCACGCGTATTGCGGGTACAGTTCCGGTATCCTTTCGATGACTAACTTTGCAGTAGAAAATATGAGGGTGCACATGAGTTGTTTTCATCTTTTCCCCCCTACGTCACATAAAGTTTTTACTGTTTTTTGACTGAATAAATCTAAATCTAAAACATCAACTAAGACCTACTCGTAATTGAGCGTGACTACCAGAGGCGAGAATAAAGATGGCAATCTTCGAATGTAGAAGGGGGGGACACTGAAGCCCACTTACGTTGATATCTCATGAAAGTGGCATAGATGAACTGAACAAATTTAATTTTTAAATGGATTGTATGCATATTGATTCTACACATCTTATAGGCGCAATTTAAAAGTATTTACATTAATAGCAAAATACAGTATAATACGGTATAAATATACGACATATTTGATAACTGTGACGTGATATGACGTTTTTATTGTGATATTCATAATCTTAAGTATTAAATTTTGTACGTTGCACACTTTACCTTTCTGGAGGTAAACATTTTGTTCCCTAGTGTTATTCAACTATACTATAAATATATCACTATTTCTTATAAATTAATACTTGATTTGGGGTGCGTTCCGGGACCTAAAATTTTATAAGTGAAGCACTGTGTGTGTCATTATATATATATATATATATATATATATATATATATATATATATATATATATATATGTATATATATATGAGAGAGAGAGAGAGAGAACAAAATAATATGAATACCAGACATGTACAAAATATATTTTCATTAATATTGTGTTGGTCCACCATTTGATCTTAGAACAGCGTCAATTTGTCTCGGAATAGATTTGCAGAGTGAGCAGTCTCCAACGGAGTGTTCTCCCATTGTTGTATCAAAACATTCCCCGATCTCCGATGTTGGAGCGGGAAATATATTCTGATGCGTCTTCCTCACGATGCAACGGTCTCCTAACCCTCGGAGTAATGTTCCGTCACATTTATATGGATTTGGAGTAATCCTCTACTCTTTAGAAGACCTTACTGTAGTACCTTACTGTAGTCCGTACGCCGTTGCCCAGAGGACTTCCGCATACGCGTCTTCCACACGCTTTCCCACACACTTGCGTCACTTCCCAGCGACATGAATTTGGAAGGATTTAGGCAAAGGGTAGGGTTTAGGGACTCTACACAGGTGTTGGGCTAGCCCCTGACAAGCAGGTAAACGTTTTGTCGGAACAAATTTCACATGAGATTGTCCGAGATTCGACGGGAAACGAAGCCGGGCCTCGTTGGTGAAAGGCGAGTGACTTCGCTCTGATCCACCGACTCACCGATGCTTCACAAACCTCGCCTGAACCTTTTTGCTGTGTTATGGTCGCATTACTATCTCGGAATATGGCAGTGTTTGGCAACAAAATGCTAGTCATTGTTGTGGAGATATCCTTTCGCAGTATACTTAGCAATAAAAAACATTTTATTTTATCTACCAAATCTCAATTTCGCCATGTGGTTCATTTATCACATAATTTATCTAGCATTGCATTAAATTGTTGGATTGAGTTTGCATTAACTACGTTCTCTGTAGGTGAATTTCAAGCATCCACTACTGGGAGGGGGGCTTGGAGTCGCATCCACTACTGGGGGGGGGGGGTGGAGACGCGGTTTGTCAACTGAAGACAAATGAAAAAGTTTTTAAAAAATCATGATTTTTCCCCTCTCACGTGTTGGGATTGCAGTCTATGAAATTAAGAAGGTTAGGTAGTCATAGAAGCGATTATAGTTTTGAAGTTCTCTGTGAGATTTCTGTGATACTTTCTGTCTGTAAGAGTTCATATTAAATGTTCGCAATGACATGGGAAGTTTTGTGGCTCCATGCTGAGCTTTTTTCATTGCATTGATAACTTCTGCAAAGTACAGGGACCAGCTACAGTGCCCGAATTCTAAGATTGGTCTGATAAATGTATAAACTGTAATGATCTGGCGACGTACATAATATATTTTAAAAGGAAACTCGTTGATGCGCCAATTTGTGTAGTGATCCGGCCGTTCAACCACGTTGAGCCGCCAATTTTACGTAGTGTGACGTCGTGCCAATGGGCCAGATAGACCACACATGTCGGAAGGCCAACGAGGGAGCGGGGGCAGTCCTGAGGCGGCTAGGGGAAGGCCACCAGGGGCGGGCCCTCCTCAAGGGCCGGGGTGGGCGTGTCTCGGAACGCGGGTGTCAACTGGCGCGGAAGGAGATGATGGGTGAGTCCAGCCGCGGTGCAGCTGGACTCCAAAATTGCAAACAGGCCCACGTTTCGGGATGAGAGGACGCCGCCGGCATGGGAGGTCGGCCACGTGACCCCTCGCGAGGCAGCTGGAGAGTAACCAGCCGTAGTCTTTCGTTGTCGAACGGAATCGCGGCGCGGAAGGCACTTTTCACCCGCCAGAGGTTATCGCGAGCTTTGGCTGCGAGGTGTGGCGGTTGCCACGGGACGAGAGACCAGGAGCGGCGCCAAGCCGCTGGGGTCTGCGTCAGACTGAGGCGGGCATGCCTCAGAAATGTGCAGTGCTGGGAGTGCAGCGCTAGTTTCCGAGGAGTGTAGATAGTGTATAAAAGCTTGTCAATAAATCTGTACAAAACAACCCCGTGTGTGTTACTCGTACCCGACGACACCACAGTAGTGACCTGACCTCACACATAATATTTTTAATATGGGACAGAGGCCAAGGACATAAGGGGAGGTTTTGGCGCGTTATATGCTGTAGGCCTCGCCCGAAATAATGCCAGTTGGAGAGATCCTGGGTCGGGGTACAATGCTAATTCAAAGATAATTACACGTATTAATATAAAAGGATCGCCAGAGTGACGTTGCGTATTTATTAAGAAATGAAGAAAAGAAAATCCCATGACGTACATACGTTTACATAGCCTTCTGCAATTTTGACTGAACACATTATTGGCTAATTGTGACCGACTGCCGTTGCAATTTTAATCCTTTATTAATGGACAGCATCTTGGATAACGGAGTCGGTACATTACCTTGCCGTTGACACGACCCTACGGCAATGCCACTGGACGGGATATTTGGCCCACACTGCAAACCACGTCGCTGGCGCGTTGCAGGCAGCCTCTCGATTGATTCTCCACAGCAATGAATGACAGGCGAGGTTGCCGTATACGTATAGACGCCGCCTTCCAGCCAGCAGGAGTCAGGCACGAACGGCGAATCGGATGGTCGCCAAGCTCGATAACATGTTTTACACTTTCAAGTGTATCGAGTGCCTCTTACACCCTTCCGGCCGTCGGACGCCCCGGAGCATAGATGCAACAAGCGTCGCGAAATGCGAGCTACCAATAGTTGGCACAGCAATTTCCTCTCTCCACCTCTCAATCTGTTCTCTTTGGAGTCTGAACCTGTTATACTCCGCCGTCTGCATCTTTTCTCTCGTCTCAAGTCACAATCATTCTCCCCCCCCCCCCCCTAGTTCGGGTCTTTGCGGCCGCCACGTGCTCGCGAGCAATGTGGGTATCGTTAATTTAACTTTGTTCGGGAACATTCTACGAAAGTCGAGGGATCAGTGGACAATTGTATCCCTCTCCCCTCTTCACTTAGTGACATGAGCACCACATTGGGTTTTTTGATTATGCCTTGGTCTATTGTAGAGCAAGGAGTGACTCGAAGTTGAACCCTTGCGCGTGACAAATCGTCTTGAAATATTGAGCTCAGTGGATATGGCTACTGTTCGGGTCAACTTTCGTTTAGCGAAGGTAGTATAGCCCTATTTGAAAAATGGGTGGGGCGGCTGGTGTGCGCGCACTGTCGGATTTGCGATGTGGGTCGAGAAAGGAGCTCTCCTCCGTTCGAGGGTGACAAAGGGGCACGGTTCGCTCCTAAGGATGATCTTAAGCGACACGTTGCAATTTGGAGGGGGAGGGGGGACTGATGAACGCGTTCTAGCGCAGCTGCGTTGCAATGTTTTCACGATTCGTGATGCATTGCAATATGTTGTAGAGTGCCTTTGGGTTGGAGATATGAAGGTTTTCCTTACCAGATACAGACGTTTGTTTTCTTTATTTGTGGTCATTCGGAAGTGTGACTCCCACTTGAGATCTGTAGACACAATTACTCCGAGGTCGCCGTGGCTGTCGGACAGAGATATTGTTGGTATAAATTGTATATTATTTCTGTGGATTGTATCTCCCAGAATAAACAACACATTTCTGTGGATTGATGTTTGGATCCTATTAACTTACCAGTTTTGCTGTGTGTCTAGGTACCAATCTAAGAGAAAAAAAGCCATGAAATGGTAAATTAAACAGTGTAATTCTATTGTATGAAACAATATTTTCTTGAATGTGTCCATGCATACGTAGTTAAAATTGCTTTGATTGAACTCTCTGTAAGCTTGAATTTATCTTAAATATTTTGTGTGTTACATTTAATTTGTGTTAACTGGCACGTTATATTTAATTTTCACTTGCTTACAGATAGTCGAGGACGTGCATCATCAGAACTTGAATCACGTGGTGGTTGTAGTTTAAAATATTCAACCAATTTATCACGTTCTCGATCAGCACAATCCTTGAAGCTTCTGGGAGATTCAGCTACACAAGATGATAAATTGACAATACTTGCTCAGCTCTTTTGGTTGGCGGTGTCACTTCTGGAATCAGATTATGAGCATGAATTTCTTTTGGCTCTACGTCTTCTTAGTCGAGTATTACGTCGCTTACCTTTAGATCGCCCAGACGCACGTGATAAAGTTGACAAGCTCCAGGCACAATTGAAATGGAGCTCTTTTCCGGGTGTTCATGCCCTTCTACTAAAGGTACGTATTATACAAACTATTCTTTACATATTTTCAAGCGTCAAAATAAAACAAATGTAACTAGCTCATATTGATATCATTTGAAAGTCATTAGATAAACTGTATTAAGAAGTTTTTGAACAGCAAAGATGAGCTTTTTTTTTAAAAAAAATAATCAATCCACCGATTAATTTAATCAAACTGAATGTATATGAATCATTTTTATAAATATCAAATTTATCAAGTTGTTTGATGTTAATGTAAGAGAACGGTACAAACATTCTTGTATCGATTAACTTGGAAATCTCATAGTAAATTTGCCCAAAGGGAAATGTGATGCTTCTTTTTCCATTGCTCATAAAATAGTTTATACGAATATTGGGAGTATGCGTGATTATTCGTTTCACTCTTCGACAACGGTTTTGATCTTGGAGTACTTTTAGGCTTTTCGCTGCCAAACGCCTCAGTAAAGAAGCCCTCATTTTCAGAGATAGTATATGCTAATTTACTAATTGCTAGGAACGTTGACTACTATGCCAATACATTCCACTGTGTTTTGCGCTTCATATCTAGGATCTAGCTGCGTAACTAGGTTCTCGGAGCACCCCCCCCCCTTCCCCCCAATCAGAAACTTAAAATTGGGCCCCTAAATTGTCCTGTCCTATGGGTCGACAGCCCGCTACGGGCCTTGGCCGATCAGCTGTGACCCAGCCTCTCGTCCATTGGGATAAGTGGTTCCTGTGGTTAGCATGAAGATATCCCTTCATTGTATATTCTGGGCTTCATAACCTGAAAATGGTCTTTCTCATCGTCACCTAGCAATAGATACTGGGACATTTGTAAGGAAAGCGAACAATTATTATTTTGGCCTGGCCAGGAAACAAAACCGGGGTTGTGCCGTGAAAATTAGCCCGCTAATCAACAAGCCATCGAGGTCCCCGAACCCCTAAATGCGATTGCCAAAATTGAAACCAGAATTGTACATTTAGGCATGTAGGCATATAATAAAATAGTTTTTATATATACACACATACATACACGCATACGTAATACATGGTTTCACAAGTGTGAAGAACAGTTGTATCAAATAATGAGATGTTGTTTTTATTAAATGTGTAAAACCACATATAAAATATTTTATTATTGATCATAGTATACTGTGCTAATTGAAAACCAAATTCAAAGTCATTAATAAATTTGCAATTCTCTCTTAACAAAGTATTTTTATTTAATTGAGATATTTTCAAAATTGTTAAAACTATTTCTGTTTTCTAAAAAGTGCTGTTTGCAAATTTTGTAAATGCCTTCAAATTGTAGTGAGAAAGAAAATATTCAATTATTTAAGAAAAAAGTTATCAGATTATAATTGTTTCAAAGTTTGTACAAAAGTTCATAAAAATCCATTACAGTTTTCGCAGATTTGAGGGATGGTGGTACCAGCAGTATTTGTGAGATTAATGGGCCCCCACAGAAGAATTAGGAAGTTCCATTCTAGAAGATAAGATTCTAAAAAAAATATGCTGGATTGTTTCTAGTGTAGTCACACTTTAAAAAATTGTGACCATTTCATAGTCCTAAACAGCAATATAGAACATACAAAAAATCTGCAGTTCTTACCGTTCTTATGAGAACCTAATAAGGAAATTCAATTTACATGCGTTAAATTCAATTAAAGTAAAGAATTTAACTTTTTCAATTCATGAACAAGTTTTCAGAATGCGATTCATTGGATGGGGATTTTTATTATTTTATGAAAGAAAAAAAACGAGTTAGCCCCAAATTTCGTTGCTCATATATTCTTTTTACTCTGGGAAGTAAATTCAGTCGCTTGTTCGTAATGCTAGGACGCTAGATTCCCAATAACCTCATATAGGGCTGTACGTGATCTTTGCTGTCCGGGTGACGTCGGCAACACAGCCTTCAACGCGGCGTCACCCTGATAGACAAGATCACGCACATGACTCTGGCCACGGAAGCCTACGACTTCCTCATATAGAGCTGCCACTGCGAGCGAAGTGGTTATTCTGTTCACGACTTTGTTGTTGGTAGGTACACCACACCACGTTTTTAAACTATTTTGTAAGCCTCATCAAAAGGGTGAAACAATTTTCAAAATAATTACTAAAATACAAAGCTAATAGAAGATAGAGTCGCTTTTGTATTTGGCACATCAATTTAGAAACAAACGGAAAAAAAGAAAACTTTGTCCCCTGAATATGTTTTTCTGGAAAAATGAGAAAAAATATCAAGTAGCATGCTCTTGCTGTTTTCTTGTGTGTATTTAAGCGAAATAAGAATATTGAAATTGGAAAACTAAAAGTTTCGTAACACTTTCACTTTCTTATGGAACCCTAACCTGTCGTAGCCTATCATCAGAAATTAGTTCCTAGTGTAATAGTCCAAGCCAGTAGTTACTAATACAGTCGATTCCGGTTATAATGATCTCGGATATAGTGAACTTAAGTCACTGGTCCCGTTTCACTTACATAACAAATAAGCATAAGAAGATTAGTTTATAGTGAACCTGAACCTGGTTTATAGGAAATATAACGACCTGGAAAATAATTCCCTCCTGGAAAAGAATATATCGCCTCCGTGCTACAAATTCCAACATTAGGCAGCTTGAAAAAAGTAGGTCATAATCGAAGTCTCCCTTGAGGTGAGGTAGTGGATCCGGAATTGAGACCTTACTGATGACCTCATGCCACTCAGTTTCACTGCGGAAGCAAAGGCCTTGTCCTGCGTGGGCTACAACTGGCGACGGCGACACACAATTGCTTGCTTCAGTTTCAAGCTCGATGTTACTTGATATTCCGCGGGCAAAGTGCGTTGTTTTCTACGTAGGCAACAGGAAGCTCGCAACCGCCACAGCCTGACGATACTCGCCGGGCCGCACTGAAAAACGATCTTCATTACCCTATTGCGCCATCCCGCTACCGAAAGCATCTCGTATGTTATTAGGCGAGTAAAAGGGCCTCCAAAGAGTGGGACTTCCAACAGTGTAACAAGCATTGAAGAGTATCAAGATTGCATTAAGATAATTAGACAATGGATAATTCAGAATCAAGTATGGAGAGAGCACGAGCTCTAGAGACGGACCTAGAGAAATTACTAATGAAAAATGTATAAAGCAAACAATTGAAAATAAATGAATTTGTAAAGAAAAAAAATGTTGGTCTTCAGGACTTCACTATAACCATAGTCAGCTGTACTTCCATTACAATATTCAATCATATTTGTCTCCTTTCTTTTAAAATTTTCCTGAACCAGAATATTTAAAAAAGTTTAAAATTCATGTAAACCAACAAAAAGTAATATTTTCAGCAACTTACCAGGCAAAATGAAATTTGATTAAATTGGCACACACTTTTTTATTAAAACATCTGAAGACAAACATTTTATCATCCTTAATTTTTCAATATCAGTGTCATAACATAGTGTACTACATGTACAAAGTACACTTTGCCTAAAATTCTCATTATGTAGTATAATATTGTACATTGAAGTGTTTAGTAATGTGAGTATTGTACAAAGGAAATGTAATTATAATTAAATCTTTGACCTTTTTTTTTTTTTTTCAGGGCTGCACAAATCCCAACACATATGAGCCTGTAGTGGCTCTGCTATCCCAGTTTACTCCAATTCTTGATCTTCCTGTTGTGGATCCTACTCAGAGTCTTGCATTCCCCATGAATGTTATAGCACTTTTGCCTTATATGATGCTACATTATGAAGATGCCAATGAACTTTGTATAAGAAGTGCTGAAAACATTGCTCAGGTTTTACTTCCTTTTTATGCAAACAATTTATCTATAAATTTTCATCTATAATGTTTATTGAGAAAATGATGTTATTGAAAATCACACAAATATTAGACCAATTGTATTATCACCAATTGCAAATTCTGTAAATTGTTTAGCAAATTTTATAATATTTTATGACCAAATAATTTTCTATGTTCAATATTTGTATTGTGTTCTTATCATGGATTTCTCTTCCGTAGGCAAGTGCAGAAAAAAGCAAGAAACTTGAAAATCTGGGAACAGTAATGACCTTGTACAGTCGCAGGACATTTAGCAAAGAAAGTTTCCAATGGACAAAATGTGTTGTAAAGTATTTGTATGATACCTATGCTCATTTGAGCTTGAACATGTTGGCATTCCTTGTAGAAGTTAGTATTTTTGAATAAATTATCCATAATATTAAAAGAATTGAAGGAACTAGTGCTTATTACTTTAAAAATTATGTCATTATTGTTGACTGAGGCTCATGCATTTTTTCTATTAGCCTAAGCCCTCTCATGTTGCTAGGAATTCCTTACTTGGCACTGCAAAAACTCCCTGTATCAACCCTTAATTTTGACGGATTAATTTACCACTAAGGAATGGGACAGCAATGTGATCTTAATCATATTTTATCCTTTATTTGCTTTATTCTCTGATTGAGTGAATGTAGGATCTGAATTGGCATATCAGCAAATTTAATTTTGTTTTGCGCCTGCGAAAATTAATTTAAATTTCACGAGCATTAAATACCACACTGAGGGTTTTCCCTTCCTTCAAAAACGCCCCAAACACTATTAGTTTTAAACTTGCAAATAAAATTAAGAAATGTCTGACAGTTATTAATTTTTGGATATAAATTCTTGTAGGCGTATTAGTTAATTGGATAATACATTAAAAATTGTTATTAGATATTGATTAGTGTCCTACTATTCTTTTAAAAATTGACTAACTACATCCCTTATGACAACCTTTTTTTTTAAAAACCTATGACTAACTAATGAACAACTTTTTTTTAGGTTCTGGAGAAAGGTCCCACTAGTACTCAACAGCCTGTGTTGAGTATCATACATTGCATGCTGCATTATGTGGATTTAGTTTCTGCAGCAGCTCAGCCAATTAATGCTGACCTCTTACGTGTTATTGCTAAATATATAGAGGTAAATATGAAAACATCTGTTTAATTTGGGACATGGTTGAATATTGGGCAATTGTTCACCAATGCTTGAAAGGCTTAGAAATATTCATATCATTAATTTTTTGAAAATTCAAAAGTTTAAATGGAAATGGCAATCTGCCATTGAATTGATATTGTGCTCTGTTCTTACAAAAAGTGTAAAGAAAAAATATTTACTCTGAGTGGGATTTGATCTGAGCACTTAGGTTCATGTAGCAATAGTTATTTCTTTATGCTATGGATTCTTATGTTAAACCCTATTTCAAATGTTCTGTTGATGTGATAAAAGATTCTAACACAGTTACTATTATTCAAGATTAGACAAAAACTTCCAATATTTTTTAAAATGTGTTCATAAAATTATTTATGGATAGAGTATTGAGAAATAGACTAAAGTAACAGAGAAATATGTAGTTTCAATATTGACTCTGTTATAGGAAAAGTTAAAAAAATTGACCTATTGACATTTTTGAAACTCCAGATATTTTATTGAAATTTTCTCTTCGTCTTTTCCTTCTTCTTCCCTTTTGTCTTTTCCTCTGTCTTTCTCTTCGAAAAATGCCTTTTGGTACTAGAGTTTAATCAATGTCACCTACATAAATCTATTTAGGTGGCAGTTTAATTCCTGATATACTCATCAAGATTGTAGCGCCAAAATACGCAAAAACACGTATTTGGAAATTGAATAGAATCTTATGGCCAGATCCGAAAACAAATTATCAGATACCTGTGAGGAGACTGAGATGCTTTGACCTCATATGTCTCGATTGGTTCATGGGAAGAAATCTAACCATGTTGCAACAGAACCGCACATCCACACGGATGCACACTCAAGGAGTTACTCAAATGTTATAAAGGGATTGTTGTATTGTGTATTAGGGAGCAGATTTTAATGAAATGTCTTTTTTAGTCAACTTTAGAACAATGCCTTTTAGTATAGATATTAGTTTTATGTTATGACGAAAAGAAAAGACCCATTTTTATATGACAATATTTTTGCATTTTTCATTGATTTCATCGATTTTAAGATGATTTGAATGGTCCTTGCTTCAAATAATATTTACATGATGTAACAAATGTTTTCCACAGATATCCTGAGCAGCCTATTCAATTTCTACTCTCAGATATTGTAATGTCAACCGTTGTAAGTAATCTAAGATTCCTGGGACACCTATCAGCACCATTGTCAGCTTGGACAATTTTGCAATAACTAAAGACAGATTTCCTGGTAAAGAACAGTCCAAACCAAAAGTGTTCAAGCTGAGTTCCCTTGAACAAAAGGAAAAAGCCTTTAGTACATGAGTAACCTATCCAACAGGTTGAGTTGTTCATCTGAACTCGTTTTCATCACGTTTTTTATTTTTGTGTCATTTTTCTTTGCTTTTAGGGCATTTTTAAAACATTTTAAGAGCATAGATTTTTGTGATATTTTAGGTCATCAAAATCCACCCCCTAGTTATTATGTATTACAGTATGATTTATTTTAATGATTATATAATGAGTCAAATCATGTTCTGCATATTCCTGTTGTAAACAACACTAGATGGATGTTTTCTTCTTTGTTGTATTGTGAAATAAATTAATTAATATTTAATAATTAATAAATAATTTAATAAATATAAATTTTTATTAATAATATTTAATATAATTTAATTAATGAATTTCCACATTTGATGCACTGAAGTAGATAGTATATGCCTATGTAACATCTATTACTGCACCTAACTGTATTAAGAAAATTAGGGATGATATTTTTAAAAACAAACATGCCCACACAATTTCACTCTTCTTGAGTAACTTGATATTCCATTTTCTTTATAACGAAGATGAAAGTCGGAGTGATGGTTTTTCTCCAGTTGCTTGTTGGCCACTTTTCACATGTTCAGAATCCTTCATATTTTGCTTCCATTCATCTGAAATTGTTTAATGAACAGAAATGTTGAGAATATAACTCCTTTTCAAAGAGAGTTAATTTTTATTTTTCACTCTCACGAATATATTTGCCTTTACAAGGAGAACATCTTTGACAGAAATGAACCAAATTTTATCTGATATTAGTCATCTAACATGATATTTATACTACCCATAATGAGTTCACGTGAGAAAAGTTCCTGCTATAACATGGAAACATGGAATGATCATTAGCCCGTCTCCTGTAAAGTAAAATTAATTGATATTCCAAACTATGTTGCAAAAAGCTTACCTGGTTCTGATGAAATTTCTCAATTCACCACTTTTTCATCTAATATACTAATTAATGTAATGTACCAGTTACATGTTCTTTTGTAAGCATAATTATTACAGTAGAAATTTTACTGTTAGTAACAAAGTTAGTAGGAATTGAAAATCATACGGTAACTGAAATAATTGAATATCATATGGGAATTGAAATCGATACTTTAATTATATTTTTTCATGTTATACAGAATTTTATTATATATTTGTTTTTTGTTTTTTTTTGTTACAGGGTTCTCATTACAGAGAAGCCTTAAAAATACTTAAACTTGTTGTCACCCGATCCTCTTCACTGGTGGCACCTCCTACATCGTCTCTTCATTCTTCCTACTGGGATACGAGCACGAGTTCTCCCCATCCTTCATTTACTGACAATGAAATATTTTCTAAAAAGGAACTTCCAGGTTTGTACTGCTGTATACAAAACGTTTTAATTTTTGAACATCCATGAGTAGTAGTTTTTTTTTCAATTAACTCCATCAATTATCATTTTTTGTTGCATTTTAGGCAATTACTACTTTTGTGGTTATTATTTGTACATGTTGAAATCTATGTTTTTTAATCAGTTGTACCTTGTACATGTGTTACAAATCAATTCTACATTCTCTAAATGTAAATATTTCTCATATTTTAAGCACAAATGCTTCATCAGTCTTGTTGCTTATCTTCAGGGTCATTTACCAATCTACCTATCTAGGCTGAAGGTTCTTTTTGTGACATGTGGTCCCATTTTATCTCTTAAATACAAAGATCTCGTTGAAACTAAACATAAGGGCAAAATTTGTGGATATCACTTCAGTAGTTTCTAAGAAGTTGGGGTGGCAGCTGCTGAAAATTTTGACACTGAACCACTTACTATACAAGAAAACAAAAAAAATTCGAAGTGCTTATATCTTGTTGACTGGCAAAGGGTTAACCTGTGAATCTGTGAAGTTTCTAAACTTTATCATTTTATTGCTTCTTATTTTCGTACTGATGGCATTGATCAACCTTTGCACAGCTGATTTAGTTCAGGGTGCATCTTCCAAATTAAAGAAGTAAATTAGATACACAATTGACGAGTGTTTGTAGGAAATGGTATGACTATTTCCTGAAAAAAGAAATTTTTCAGTAAACGGAAAAAAAAAACACTACACTTGTTTATTCTTCAAATTTAAACTTTTTTTTATAATTTCAAATTTTCAATGTGATAAAATGTATTGGGTCCAAAATTGAATTCTGAAATTTATTTAGCCATACACTTTGTTGTTGTTGTTGTTTGCAAACATTTAAGTTTAAGTTTTGCAGTTCTCGAAAATTGAGAGAGTTCAATGAAAATGAAATCTGCGCCATTTTTTTAAGCACCTTTTGCTCCAAAGAAAAGATCGATCTCGTTTTTGATATTTGCTTTAATAAATTAATTAATTACAAGCAAAAATTATTCAAACATTATTAGCTTTTTCCAAAAAATTTCCTTGGCCTTATTTAAAGATCTAATTTTTAAATAGATTTTATTTTTGAAAAACAACCCTATCCTTAATATTGCACTTGTACAATGTTATTTTTTTTGCAATTTTCTAAAATACAGAGTTAGCAAAAGTTGGGACCACCTCCAATTGTTTTATCTACCCTTAGATACATAGGAAGGGGAAAAAAAGATAAAATATGGAACTGTTTTTGAGAAAATAATTGTTTAAAAATGGCATATGTTTTCTGCTAAATTACGCGAAAACTAGTAGTAGTCTTCAGGCCATCAACTCTTGTCACTACAGTGCTTCTGACCAAGAGATGCTAGGGTTAGAGACCTGACAGTGGCAGGATTTTCAACAATAGCTTGTCAACTGGCCGAATTCATATGCTGTCTGGCAGAAAATTCTAGCGGCCAGCTACTCACGCACAGGCAGACACGCACGCACGTGCACGCACGCACACGCAGACACACACACACACACACACACAGGCACACACACACAGACACACACGCGCAGACACACACACACACACACACAGACACACACAGACACACACACACACGCAGACACACACACGCAGACACACACACTCACTCACAGGCACACACACACACTCACAGGCACACACACACACACACTCACAGGCACACACACACTCTCACAGGCACACACACACACTCACAGGCACACACACACACTCACAGGCACACACACACACTCACAGGCACACACACACACTCACAGGCGCACACACACACATGCACATACACACACATGCACATACACACACATACACATTCACATACACATACACACAGGCATTTAAATTTTACTTACAGGATTACCTGAAATTGCATCTGTACTTATGTAATTTGCAAGTATAGAATCAACGAATTAATATTAGTTCCCAGAAAATAACTGATATGACTAAAAAAAACATTGATCACATTTTAACATGTCATTTTTACTTGTGAAATCATATTAATCATATTTCATAAAAACGTGGAACGAAATAGATGAAATAACTAACCTATGGAAACATTGGGAATTGTGTATTGTGTACTTTTAGTGTGAGGGGCGAACAGTAAATGTTGGGTAAAAGATCCAGCTGAAGCATGGTGCTCGCCATGCCATCTTCTCCTCACTTCCAAAGCCAGAGTTAGACATATAGACACCAATTACAATAGTTGTACACAGGGCCCTAGAAGTTGGGTAGTTACTAGAAAAATCAAAGAAGTGCTAACCTTGATCTAGCTGTTAGTAGGTACATACCTGCAATATTTAATATGCATAATATACAAATGGGGACACATTTTACTTAGTTTACACATGGTGGAAATGAATCAAATAAAATTTCTCAGTCTGATTCAGAGATGTAGTTTGCTGTTTAGCTTCATAAATGTAATTAATAAAGTAAATGTAATTTACATTATTCACTTTTTCAACTTTATTAATATTTCTTTCTCTACATACCTAAAGTTACAGAGAACAGAATTAAGTTGTCATACCTGTAATTGATCTTTGTAATTTTTCTATAAAAACAACTGAATTCATGTAGCATTTATCATTATTTTTTGGCCATAGGGCGAACTATGGACTTCACCTTTGATTTATCCCAGACTCCTGTCATAGGACGACATTATATTTCTAAAGGCGAAGAAAAAATTCCTTCAATGGGTAGTTCAGCTGCTTCTCCACGACGATCAGTTTCGTTATCTCCTGCTGATAATGTCAGCATTGCTGGGTGGAAGCGCCCATGGATGTCACAGGTACATTATTTGAAATATTACTTTCTGATATCAGGCTGTTAGGATGAATGCAGCTGGTAAAGGTATGTCCGGACATATGATGTATTGCTGTGAAATTGAACTGTTGTTTCCCATTTACAAATATACTTTCTTGCTATTTTTCAAGGGAAGAGTACGTGAATGTCTTGTAAATTTGCTGACGACATGTGGACAACGCGTAGGTTTACCAAAAAGTCCTTCGGTAAGTATCTTTGACTTATATTGTGCGTGCTTCTTTGCAATGACAGGCATGTCAACTTTCTCATCTTTGTTGAGACTTGTCTATTTTACAGTGTAGTTGTGATCGAAAGTAGCTGCAAAGAATGCTATTGCAGAATATTGTTTTGATGTGATAATTATGCTTTTGCAAATTTAGATATTTTGTTTCAGTAATTTCTTTATTTTACTTTCATACTTTTTACCTGTAAATTCATATTATTGGATACCTTCAGAAGGAGAAAAATCTTGTATTAATGAAAATTAAGATCCCTATTTCAACATTATGTTTACAATATCAATTAAAAGAACAATCACAAGGGTTTCTTTATCACCGTAACATAATATGAACAGAACGTTGCGAGACATATCTATTTTATTAATATAGTTAATTTGTTGACAGATAGATTAGGGATTTAACTAAGAATACATGATTTTAATGTTAGAAATAAGTTATCATAAAAGAAATTAATCAGAATGACAATTCTAAAATTAGTATTCTTGTTGATATTTTTTATCACATTTTCTCGTGTGTTGTTTGCAAGAAAGTTGTATATCAGTGGCGGCCAGTACGTTGTAAATTAGGAGGGGCGGCATGTATGTCCAGAGATACCTTTTGTCTATTCAAAATATTTTTTGGCTAGGGCGAACTAGAGTTTGTAGTGTATGACAAATTTGCAAGAAAAGGAGTTTTAATCTAAAAGAAAAGTTTTACTTTGAAAACAGAAGATCCAACTGTGGTCACGAAAATGAGGTTTTTCAATAAATATTGGCTGCAAACAAAATAGTATATTTATGAAATCAAATGAAAGTATCCATAGTCTTATCTTAGTAGGCATGGGCTATGTCAAATGGAACCATAATAACAACACATTGTACCCACCCAACTACCAGTGTCCCCCCCCCCTCCTTTCCTCCTGTTTCCATGGCCTAGCATGCACCATCTATGTGCGGCAATGCAAAATTCAATTTTGGGGCCCTATACTAAAAATATTGATCATTTGGTGGACACATCAAATGGTGTGGCTTAAGTGGACACATCAAATTAAATCTCCCTTGTAAACTTGAACTGGTGGTATGCACAAATTAAACGAGTCAGTTTAGTGTTCGTTTAATATGTTCTGCAACTTTTCCTGATGTAGATGGTGCCGCCCTTGAATCTATAAGGAGCAGCCGCCACTGATGCTAATGTTTAATGTAATAAGGAATTTTCCCACATGTTTTAGAAGTTGGGTTTTATAGTCATTTTCTGCACAATCATTTTGAAGTTTATTATAGTGATGTTGTGGAAGTGATATTTCCAGGACAGACAGAATAGTTCAGTCAAATGGTGCTCAAAAAGAGCAAATAGCAGCACGTTTTAGAGTTTTTGATATTTGGTTTCTTGTGTTTTGGATTGCTGAACACCATTATCAGGTTTGACAACAACAATTTTAAGCAAAAATGTGTAAAATTCCTGATTTGTTTTTTTTTTTTTTTTTTCTTTTCAAAATAACTTGAAAACTGTTTCATAAATAACGACGTTATATACGAAATAAGATTAAATTAATTATTTCATGTCATTAAGTTTATTTTCTCTACAACAATTGAGCCAAGAGAGCACCATGACATTTGGTGTTATCAGCAACTAAGTGTGCTGCAATTGTACATACTTTCTCTCATTATTTGTATCAGTGAAGCAAACTTATAATATTGTATGAAGCTGCAAAAGTGTCTCGAACTGGCAAAAACTTTTTCTACTTGTTTTGATTCGAACTCGTGACCTTAGAGTTAACATGCTAGTCACGTTACCCCTACACCACACAGTTAAATTCTGCCTTCCTGACGCTTAAAAATGGATGAATGTTTGCCTTTGCAATTTTCACAATTCCAGAGATTTTCATTTACAATATTTTAAGAACTAGTTTTAAAGAACCATTTTCATTAAGGGAAAAAATTTCCATTCTCAATACTGTAGTTTACAATACTAATTTTGTGTTTGCAATTTTCCAAAACACAGTGTGTTCACCAAAAATAGGGCGTGCGCCATGTTTTGAAGTGTCATTTGCTCTACCGAGGAAATACAGAAAAAGTAGAGCCGCTTTTCACATTTTTATTTTTTCGCACTTTATAAGAAGAGATCGTAATTGTATGCCGGAAAATTGAAAATTTTTGGAAGAAAAACTTTTATTGCCAGGCCCAGGTAATAAAAAACTGGATAAATCCGGTTCCTTTGTACAGGATGACCAGGGAGGAAATGTCAAAACTTTGATAATAAGCTCTTAAGATAATTTTAAGCATGTTTTGTCTAATAAACTACTTGGATATTTTGAATGGCTGAGCCACAATTAACACTCAACAATTGGTTTGAAAAAATGCTTTCTAGGCAAAAATTTGCATTGCAGAAGCTTATAAACACTCCATAAACATGTCAATTGTGTATTATTTACAAAAGAAATGAAAATATTTGTTCAGAAAGAAAAATTAACACAAAAATAAAAAAGCATTCGAATTGTGTTGTAATTTGGGTTTATTTTATTTCTGTGTTAACCGTTGCTAATCATTTGGACCAGCTTGAATAGTTTTTGACGTACAACCTAAATCTTTATTTCTTGTACTTAATTGACAACAGTTGACGAAATGCAGTCTATAAAGCATTCAAACCAATAATAAACAATCAAGTCTGTGTTGAAGTTCAGTACGTCATCAGTTACAGGTGTTTATTGCATAAATATGTTTGATCTACGAGTCAGTAAGTTTCTTCTCCATGAAAATTATGTTGTGCCAATGGGGGGGGGGGGGGGGCGGCAGATGGCGGTCGCCGGTAACGAAAACCAGTGGGCCTTTGCGGGTGTTTCAGAGAACATGAGTGTGAGACCATATACACCCGTTAATTTTCTTTCGGTTTGGGAAGAAATTTTTCCTTTCGTAGATACCGTAACATGGTTTAGTGTATTCGAAATAACTACAATATGTTAAAAAGTTCAACCGACAGGCATTACGCAGCTTTGCAACTCAGAGAAACCCGCTAGATGAAAATAATTTCTAAGATTTTACAGATAGAAGATTATGGAAAAAGAATTGAAAATCACGAGGATTTACAACACTCTCAAACAAAACTGCACCGTATAAATAATTGAGTCTGAAGTCCAAATTCTCCCACGTGATTCTTCCCGGGTATTTATTGGTTAACATTAACTACACAGGCACACAAAATAAAAAAGTCAGGCCCAAAGACTTTATACATGCTTCTCTACGTACGTCGACGCGCTGAATCCGAATCTGAAGCCAGAATTGCGCCATCACCTCCCGTTTTTTTTTTAATCGTGAGAAACCACCGTGTCATTTTTTCGGGGGTTATCAAACCCAAAGACTCTATACATGTTTCTCTACGTATGTTGACATGTTGACGTTCTCTAGTAGTGCCATGTTTCTCTATGTATGGTGCTAAATCCGAATCTGAGCCAGAATTGCGCTACCACTCTCCATTTTTTTAAATCGCAAAAATAATCGTGAAATTGAAAATTTCATTGTGTTTTTTCGCAATTTAAAAAACTGGAAGGTTACGGTGCAATTCTGGCCTTGGATTCGAATTTACCGCTTTGACATACATAAAGAAACGTGTCAAGTCTTGGGTCTAACAGCAGTCCCGAAAACAAAAAAAATACTATGTCACGGTGTTTTTTCGGCGATTAAAAGAACTGGGGTGGTGGCGCAATTCTATCTTCAAATTCGGATTTTGCGCATTGACATACATAGAGAAACGTGTGTCAGGTCTTTTTTATTTTACTTATTTACAACTTTTTTTTTTATTTTGTATGCATGTTATTAGATCCGGACGAACTCAAATTGTTATATTATATAACATTGTATAAAATATTGTATTAGAATGTTAAAACTGTCTTCTCCAAAAATGTCATATATTAGAAGAACGGAAATGGAATTACAGTACTGGTTACGATAAATAGAATCGGATATTGCTTTGTGTTATGAAATAATCTACGTTCTATTTTTTAAAAAAATATTTTTATTGAATCATTAGCACTTAAATACAAATTACCATTTAAACACGTTATTATCGAGCGACCCATTTTCCCCCACTTCCGTACCATCATTGGAACACTGTACGCCCGACGCCTCGTCCGGCACTGCCTTTGCTCCGCGGCTCGGCTCCAAGCAGGAGAGCAGATTTTTGTGATGTCACTGAGCGTTGAGTTGGCAAGCACTGATCTATACATTGTAAAGTGGTCTATGTGCCATTTGTCGTAGGTGCTGCGTAGTAAAAGTACCATTTTAGTATTGTCAGATGGTTTTAATGTGTGTCAATTCTTAAGTGGTCTATTGTGATTCGTTCCATAGTCTATTCTAGTTCCAGGCTAGTCAAATGTTCCAGTATCTATTGCTGTGTGACAACGAGAAAGTGCACCCTAAGTTTATGAAGGCCAGTATATACGGTGGAGGAATGTCTTCGTACTAACCACACGAACCCCTTATCCCATGTCCGAGAGGCTGGGCCACCGCTGGTCGGCCAAGGCCGTATCGGGCTGACGAGCCAAAGAACAGGGCAGTGGCGCACGGAATATGAAAATTCAGTATAAGAATAGGCTGAATAATAAATCAAATATTTTCATTTTTCAGGCAAAATCGAAACATAATTTTTGGATTTTGCCGGTGTTCCCGGGTTTCTAACGAAACTATAGACACTTTTTATGTGGCTGGAAGCTGCATAATTTTCTTTCATTTGAGCGCGCATTGTAAATTAGTAATACAAATAAACTGGTGTCTCAAAATAAATGTTACAGGCTAAGAGGGTCTATAGTGGGGTCCATAATATTTATTTTTTTTCCAACGAGCAAATGGTATTTTTCATGAAACTGAGTTATACATGTGCATTTCGCTTTGATGTCTGAAATTATCTTCGATTGTATACCGAATTTCTTCTGAAACAATGAGTAGTTTTCATGTGTCTGTGCGAATCTCTTTGCTTCAGAGCGTGACCTGCCGAACACGAACACAGGAGAAGTTTCCTAACAATCAGATGCAGATGTCTTGTGTCACTTCGTAATAAGACATTTTCCATCATATGGTGCCATACTAAACATAGGGTGTTTCACTGGTTATGTGACCAACTTGTACGGCAAGCAGGAGGTCGAAGATTATATATTTTTGCCAATGAACATTAGGTCGGAAACTCGTGTGACATTATCAGATGGGGAAAAACTACCATATAATGATGTGGCAGATAATATTGAAAACAAGCCCGGCTCCGATAACTCATCGGCAACATCATTACCTCTGCATCGTTGACCGAGAGATCCTACGATTGGAATCCTGACAGTAGGTTTTCGGCACTACCTAGATAGCTGGGTCTGAATACTCTACAGAGGAGAATTCTAGCCGGCTGCTGTAATAAGAAGTTTTCCATTGTTTCTCCCATTCCAGACGAATGCCGGTACTGACTTGACCTGATAATAAACTGTCAATAATTTTGTGTGGTAGGTGAGACAGAACAAATAATACTAGATTCACACCTAACACAGCTTTCTTTGCATTCATGCTATCGTGTATAAAGTGTCAACAATATGCAATTTTAATATAGAAAATACAAAAGCATTTTACACTATGGACTATGGGGGAATTGAAGGGACAGGAAAGATTTGGGTAAACTGGAAAACGTAAATACCGGGGACGTGAATGCGAAGTGAACCGTAGTTTTTAATCAATTTTTTTACTATCTTAAATTTGGGAAATGTAATAGATTCCACCCTTACATACCTCAAATTAAATTGCATTCAAAAATAAGAATTTCACAATCTTCGAGCGAAGAGTTTTATCCAGAAGAAATCCAAATATTTGTTTTGTTTTGAAACTACGAAAATCATAAACAAAATGTACATGTTTGCAATAACTAGGTTTCCTAGTTTCCCTCAAAATGTTCATTTTCATTAAAAAATAGAACTATTTTTCTGTCTCACAAAAAAATCAGTATGTTCCTTTTTTTCAACGTACTGTATGGGAATTTAAAAACAACTGTTGTTACCTTCAAGATTTAAATTGGTATAATTTGAGTACCATCTCCTCTGATACAAAACCTGAAACATTCGTATAAAAGAATACCCTTTATGCATGATAGTGATTTGCATATTCACATAAATTCACTAATAATAGACCCAAAAGTAAATACTATATTTATTTTTCTTTAAAAGTTTTTTGTATAATTTCATTTCTTGAATGACATATCAAATACAAATTTAATGTTGCTTGTTGGAAAAACTAATTAAGAGGAATAGGAGATACAGTGAAACCCATTTTTAACAGGGGACTGATGGGATAAAATGTAAAATTCTAGAAACTACTATAGGGTAAGAGAATACATCAATAATTTTTTTCAGGGCTCGTAATCTTGTCACAGTGCAATAAAACCATTTAAAACATTCAAAATGATCATCTACTTTTGCCCTTTCTGCAGTCGTATTTTTTCCATTGCCTTTCCACAGTATACAGAGCGTTGAGTGCCTGCCTCACGTTTGTGGCAGCCATTGTTGTTCACTAGTTAAGATAGCGGGTTCTCGATCAGTGTCTTCACAAACCTCTTTTTCTGCAAGGTGATTGAAAACGTATGTCTTTATCCATTACACTCCATTACACTGGATTTTATGCGACATTAAATTCAGGTAGTAAATAATCGAAATTGCATTCAGTCAAATGCTTAAGTGATTTTGAGAATTAGGACACAAGTTATGAACAAATACAGTTAGTGTAAAAAGTGAGTGGACACTTACGAATCTTTCTGTTCTGGGTCTGTGGAAACTTTGCAGAGGTATTTAACATAAATAAGATAAAACAATCTTGACAACAAATAAGTTCTTCCTATATTTCCGAAGTTTCTGTGGAATGGAATTCACAAGATTTTGTTCAATTTGAGGAGAAATATTTGTCCATTCTTTTCGTAACGCAGTCGTCATTTCTGGTTTGTTTGCTTGCTTTTTTTTCCCTTTCCTTTCCTTCAGAAAACTCCATAAATGTTCTATCAGATTTAGGTCCGGGGACTGAGGAGGAGAGTGCGTTTTTTTACAATACACCAAAACAGCTGCAAAATTTCGTATTGAAAACTGCGCTAAGGATCATTGTCCTGTTGAAAAATATAGTTTTGTCCTCAGTTCATTGAAACAGCACTGGCTCACAAATTATTTTTTAAAATATCAAAGTAGTCATGTTGGTTCATTAAAACATCTATGATGTGCAAATTCCCTACTCCACTAGAACTCGTACATCCCCATACTCAGAGGCGGATTTGCCTCTTCGACGCCTATTGGCACGCAAAAAATTGCCGCCATTTTTTCTTTCAAATAAACCAGGAAAAAACGTTGCATTTAAAAAGTATAATTTCTGTCTAAAAATTGGACACACATGTACACTATGTGATCAAAAGTATCCGGAGACGTCCAAAATGGTATTGTGTGGTCGTGCTTTTCATGGAAGGGGCTTGTACCCCTTGTTGTTTTGTGTGGCACTATCACAGCTCAAGCATACGTCTGTGTTTTAAACACCGCTGTTTAAGAGCAATTCGGGGATGGCGATTG